>OX638369.1:81147284-81747284 GCA_951812925.1 Calliopum simillimum
ATAGATACAACGAATTGTAAGCGCAAGCTCTAAGAAAAAATTGGGCGAATCCGAACAAGAGGGCGTGGCACCTCCAATATCAGCAAAAGCTTCAAAACGCTATACTGAAAGCGTTTTTTGAGATTATCGAACTAAATCTTATTCAGACACTGAGGACTATAAATGCAAGCTCACAACAAATACTGAGTGAAATCGGACAAGAGGGCGTGGCACCTCCCATATAAGCAAAAGCTTCAAAATACTATGCTGAAAGCGTTTTTTGAGATAATCCAACCAGACACCAGGAACTATAAATGCAAGCTCTGAGCAAAAACTAGGTGAACAACAACTGGACAAGAGGGCGTGGCACATCCGATATAAACAAAATTTTCAAAATACTGCAGTGTAGGATACAGTAGATCCCGCTTATTTAACTTGTTGAAAAATGCTTACTTTTCGGTTCAATTAACCGGGGAATCAATTACATAATTGATCCGACTGATCATTTAAAAGAATCCCGGATAATTGATCGAGTGAGTCAATTAAGCATAGAGAAAATTTGCATTTGGCGATATTAGTTTTAATTTAATGGCTTTTTTTAGTCATAAGCTCCATAAAAAGATAACGAATACAAAAATATGTGTGTATATTGTACATTAAAAAGTGCATTAGATACAAAAAAGGGAACTGCAATTCACCTTAAAATAAAATAAAGAAAATTAATACAAAATTCGGGTATGTGCGTAGTAGACCTAGAGCTGGGCATATAAATTTGGAAAAACTAGGTGTAATAGAAATGTATATGGGAATCGATAGCTTAGAATATGTTTACTACGAGTCCATCAGTCTGCCGTGCTGAATCGGGTGCCTAAGCGCATGACCGACCTAAAAAGTTGCGGAAATCATTTTTTTTTTTTGCAAATTTCTCTCTAACGGTTACTTCTATGGAAAAATGTTGGGATAATTTTTTAATTGTGTGCGTATAAAAAGTTATTCAGGATCAAATTTTTAAATTTTTTTATAATTTCCAGTGGCATTAGAAATAAAAAATGCAAATTTTGACTATTTAAAACCTTTAAGGCCATCACCTCTTCTGGACGTAGAATGTAAAGCAGAAACCACTTTCGTCGGCGTTAAAAATATCAGTTTGATCAAAACCCTTTCATAATCCGGGAAGAACTAAGTTATAGAAATCATTTGCACCTTTTGCGTTTTCTGAGGATTTTTCTCCATGGACTTTACGAAAGACGACACCTTAACGGTTTTGCATTCGCCATAGCCAGTTTGGAGTAGGATTAAAATCTTTATTTAGCTGTATTGAAAACTGTTCAGATTTTTCCATCAGTAAAATTTTTGTTACTTTTAATAATGTTCATCTTTTAAAAGGGGTATTTTACATGTATTTTTCATATGGAAACCATTTTCTTCCTAATAATTAACTGAGGACAGTTTCACTAGGCTTTTTTAGTTCAATTATCCGGAGAAGTCAATTACTTAAGAGGGGGTCAATTAAGCGGGGTCTACTGTATTTAATGTTTATCTAGGCCGAAGGTTACACCCTTACTAGTTTTTTTAATTTTACTAATATTTATTGCAATTAAAATGAAAATTGCCAATCATAACAAAATAATTATAAAAAAATGTACATTTCTAATTGGTGCTATATCGCATGTATGGTGACAATATATGTATATATATCTATGATTGTTAAATGCCATAAATCTTTTTCTTATTTCCATTTTGTATTGTACGAGAACAATTTCATAATATTATTATGACGTTAGAGTAATACCTAGGGTAGTAGAAACCTGAAATAATGTGCAAAACTAGTCAAAAAAGAAATCTGAGTCTAAAGACCGTAGGGCACGAAAACGATATAAGTATGAACATTAGACTAATTCAAAACACTAAGATGCCGCTCAAAACCGTTTCATATAAAATCTAGGCTTGATGTGGTTTTTGCTTTATTATGTGAAGAATTCCCCGCAATATATCAAATGCCGATCTACATCAAAAATGCAATCAGAGGGCTATAGGAAACGAGGTCGAGCTGCGCAAATGGAGATGGATTGGTCGCATTCTCCGGAAACCACACAGCGAAGTTTGTCGCCAGGCTCTTGAGTGGAATCCACAAGGCAGTAGGGGACGTGGTAGACCCAAAACCAACTGGAAAAGGTCGCTGGAAAAGGAAATCCAAGAATCGAGAAAGTCGTGGCAAGAGATCAAAGTCATCGCAAGGGATCGCAACAAATGGAGACGTTTCATATTGGCCCTATGCTCCTATGTTAAAGGAGAATACATACATACATACATGTGAAGAATTGGTTTTATTTATAACCCTTATAGTTATGGAGTTGGTGGCCGTTTCGGTATGTGATAACATCTTCGCTAACACTTACTTACATGGTATGACAATGAGCGTTAAAATAAACACTTTGCTTTCAAATTTTCAAATGATAAGCAGATATTAATACAATTACAAAAACTAGCTTTATAAATGTAGCCCAGGAAAATAAGACGAAAAAAGAGCTTCTGTGCGAAAAAATTCCCAGTGGAAATTTTTCACCGGAATTGTCTTTATTTATGCATGATACACAAACTGTGAAAAGTCCATTGCAAAGTCGTGTGCGCATAAAAAGTTATTAAGGCTCAAAGGTCGCTAAAATCAGTTTTTTGCAAATATCTCGCTAATGCCAACTTTTACAGAAATTTTGTAGCACAGGAAATTTCCTACAAAAGTACGTTAAAAGTATTTGCGTACGACTTCTAGTTTAGGAGATCACCCAATTTAAAAAGTTGTTAACAGTTATGATATTAAATACTACCTATAAGTTCATATTCAAATATCTTACTTTTTAAATTGCAATAACTGTTCAATGAGAAGTTGTACAAACAAAATTAAAATGCTGTTTAAGAGATAATTTCATTTTCTATGTACCGTACAAAATTTTTTTTTCGAACGGCTCAGGACCTTAAAAATATTCTTTAATACCCGTTAGGGCATCGAAATTACTGGTTTTTTAAGGATATCCTCGAATTGGTAAGTACTACGATAAAAAGTAATGGAACCAAATTTGTAGAGAATTACAAGATCTACAAAAAATGAGCAATATGTGTGCACATAGAAGTAACCGTTTAGAAGATATTCCAAAAAAACCCTTAAAATGCCAATGAACCGATTTCTATTGAATATCTTCTATACGGTTACTTCTATGTGTACACATATTGCTTATTTTTTGTAGATCTTGTAATTCTCTACAAATTTGGTCCCATTACTTTTTATCGTAGTACTTACCAATTCGCAGATATCCTTAAAAAACCAGTAATTTCGAAGCGTTAACGGGTATTCAAGAATATTCTTAAGGTCATGAGCCGTTCGAAAAAAAAATTTTCTACGGTATATAGAAAATTAAATTATCTCTCAAACGGCATTTTAATTTTGTTTGTACAACTTCTCATTGAAGAGTTATTGCAATTTAAAAAGTAAGATATTTTAATATGAACTCATAGGTAGTATTTCATATCATAACTGTTAACAACTTTTTAAATTGGGTGATCTCCTAAACTAGAAGTCGTACGCAAATACTTTTAAAGTACTTTTGTAGGAAATTTCTTGTGCTACAAAATTGGAGACCAACATTTTTCTGTAAAAGTTGGCATTAGCGAGATATTTGCAAAAAACTGATTTTAGCGACCTTTGAGCCTTAATAACTTTTTATGCGCACACGACTTTGCAATGGACTTTTCACAGTTTGTGTATCATGCATAAATAAAGACAATTCCGGTGAAAAATATCCACTGGAAATTTTTTCGCAGAAAATGTCTTATTTTCCTGGGCTAATATTACAGTTTGATTTTCAATTTGTTTTTCTTTAGCCTTAAACACCACATTCAGTCTTGTAGGGAAAAAATCGACCAGATTTATCTCAATATCAGGAGAGATTTCGCTCCATTATTCCCTAAACACCTGTGTTAGATTTTTCTTGATAGAAATGGTGCTTCCTCTGATTTTCCAGTCAACACTTTTATACAAACGTTCACTATGGTTACGATCTTGGGACTGCAGAGGTAACCAAGGGTCTTAGGAGTGTGTTGTAGTAACCAATCCTTGATAATTTTGGACTTTTGCTTTATATTGTGGTCCTGTTGGAAGATTCAATTACTTTATGCATCGAATACAGCTTCAAGTGCAGTTAAAATCTCGGACAAAAATGCACAGACATCATGTTCATCAATGAGTGTCTTAACCATCAGGAGAGCTTTCCATAAAAACGGCTAACATGGAAGAGCAATTCATATCAAAAATAAACGAGAAAAAGCGAATGGATGTCAGAAATTCAGAAATGAGGCTCCACCTCTATGGGAGAACATTTTGTTCACTGAGGCAATCATATTTGAAATTTTTGGTGCGAAAAATTCACCAAAAATATGGCGAATCAAAAATTAAGCCTTCAGTAAAGCATGTGTTATAATCACTCTTAAACATTGTAGAGAAGATCGGTTATGATATGGGGCTGTATTTTGACACCGGTGCACAGTGCGAAATTTTCAGAGTCTAGCGGAACTTAATTCATATCTCAGCACATATAGCAGTTATAGTTATGAATCTTAATACTTGGATATATATTTAATTTGCGAAACACTATGCAAAAATTAAGGGGGATCAGACAAGGGGTTACGGTGCCGTGACATAATCCCCACGGACATAATCCCCATTCACGATATGGGGACTATGTCCGCAAGTTATTCGGACATAATCCCCATTTTTTCAATGGGGATTATGTCCGCAAGTGTTTCGGACATAATCCCCATGAAAAAACGGACATAGTCCCCATAACGATATTTTGTTATTGACATCAGAAGTAGCTCAGGATTTACAACTCACAAAAATTCCAATACCGTTTCCGCTGCGGCCTTCAGCCGCTGATCAGTCTATAATATATCCAACACCTAGTTTGCTAGCCACAGTAATTTTTCATAAGAGTAGGGGTAAGTGGGCGGCCTGCGGCCGCAGCTCAGGATTTAAAACTCCCAAAAATCCAACACCGGCTTCGTGGCGGCCTTCGGCCGCGAATCAGTCTATAATATATCCATCACCTAGTTTGCTAGCCACAGTAAATTTTCATAAAAGTAGGGGTAGGTGGGCGGCCTGCGGCCGCAGCTCAGGATTTAAAACTCCCAAAAATCCAACACCGGCTTCGCGGCGGCCTTCGGCCGCGGATCAGTCTATAACATCCAACACTATATAAATTTTTTAAATGGATTATTGCAAAAATTTTGTTCAATATTAATTAAATTTTTCGGACATAACCCCCATTGGCATTATGTCCGAAAATTTTGCGGACATAACCCCCATGACCAAAATGGGGATTATGTCCGTTGGGATTATGTCCGGTAACCAGGGGTTACTATACCCCCATATATGAAAATGCTTAGAACGTTGTATTTCTGCTTCCATATCCAGATATCGCAATGAAACTTGATAGATATAACCATTTTCTTATCAAAACACCATAAAAAATTATGAGGGTAAGACAAGGGGTATTTGCTATTTCTTGCATTTTAATTCAGTAATGCTTCTGAATTTCGAGAGGATTCCCCCTACCTTTTTAGTATATTATAAACTAGCGTACGAATAGTTACCTTTAAACTATGGAGAGTGTCAGATGTTAGTGTTGGTGAGCCTATTTTTTCCAAAACAAAACCAACGATGGGGTTCGATGTCGGTTTTTCATGAAATTTTGGTGTTATATGAAATTTCCAAAGACATTCTGGAAAAGGTTTAGTTAAAAAGAAGATCGCAAAATATCGCAGAAGATGTTTTGTGTTTCCAGTAGAGGATAAACCTACCTTTCAAATTTTGTACGTTTCAAAATGGCAATTTGTGGTAACACCTTTTAAAGTATCCAATAAAGTTGGAAATGTAAATCTTATCCACTTCTTAAAAAGTACAATTTTCACAAACAAATCACATACGAGTAAGAAAAGATTTTGCAATTATTTGAATGCCAACAAGTGACAATTTTATTAAAAAATAAATGATAAAAATTTCGCGGCCTACTGACTTACCGTTTGAATGTATCACTCTATTAACTTTAACAAATCGAAAAGCGTTTAATAGGCAAAAAGTATGATTGAATTAGTAATTCAAGTTTCAGGTGCATTTTGCAGTTGTTTGGCAGGGTTTTTTACCAAACTGAGAATGAGGTTTTTGAGGTGGGATATTGAGCTACTGAAATAATGAATAATCTTACGCATTTTATGTATTCCAAAAATTGAATAAAGTTCCGCTAAACTTCCCAAATTTCGCACTGTGCGGTGTCGGTAATCTTGGTTTTTTTGATTCTTCAATAAATAAAACAGATTATTTGAATATTCTAAAAAACAATATTGCCGATAATGTAAAGTCATCGGGCTTATCAAGTAACTGAGTCTTCCAACCGGACAACAATATAAAGCAAAAGTCCAAAATCATCAAGGAATGGTGTAGTTACCACACTTCTAAGACCCTTGGTTACCACAACAGTCCCAAGATCGTAACCTTAATGAACATTTGAAGAAGCACCATTTCTATCAATAAATATCTAAAACAAGTGTTTAGGGAATAATGGAGCGAAGTCTCTTCTGATATTACGAAAAATCTGGTCGATTCTATTTCTAGAAAGAAGACTGAATGTGGTGTTTAAGGCTAAAGGAAAACAAATCAAAAATTAAACTGTAAGATAAAGCTAGTTTTTGTAATTATATTGGGTCTATAACTTATTCGTGCGTTTTTTTTTCAAAATTTGAACGTTTATTTAAGAAAAAAATGTACAATAGTATTATTCAAAGTATTGTCCATCGTTAGCCACTATTTTTTCCCATCTTTCTGGTAACATATGAATTCCGCGCCAAAAGAACTGCTCCGGTTTTGAGGCCCTGTTTTAAAGTGAAGCGTATCACGGTGAGAGCGTTTTGCATAGACCGAAATAAATGATAGTCGGACGGAGCAAGGTCCGGGCTGTAAAGCGGGTGAGCCAAAACTTCCCATCCAAAATTTTCCAAATAGTTTTTAACCGGTCTTCCAACATATGGCCGAGTGTTGTCATGTTGAAAAATTATGACTTCGTGTCTGGTCGCATATTCCGGTCGTTTCTCGGCTATGGCTCTATTTAAACGGATCAATTGTGTTCGATAGAGGTCACCTGTGATTGTCTGGCCCAATTTTAATAGCTCATAATAGAGCACACCCTTCTGATCCCACCTAATACAGAGCATTACCTTGGCACCATGGATATTTGCCTTTGGCTGGGAAGGCTCTGGTTGTCCGGGCTTCACATATGAATGTTTGCGTTTCGGGTTGTCGTAATGGATCCATTTTTCATCCCCAGTCACGATCCGATGCAAAAATTACTTTCGGCAGCAGTTTTCTTCATATTAAAGTAATGAAGAAGAACTCCCCGCAAAAACACTTTTTCAGGCACAAAGTTCGACATATATGAGTGAAAAAAAAAATATTGTTGTTTACGCTTCAAATGAATGACATACAACTGAAAAAGACGCACAATGACAGTAGTTTTCCAACGCATGTTCGGAATATTGGAACGATGGAATAATAATCAAGTAACGCCATCTCTTAGCAAACCGTACGAATAAAGTTATAGACCCAATATTACATAACATCTTTTTATTTTTTTTGACGCGTAAAATTCGGTCATTTTTGGATTTTGGTGAACTATTTCCTTAACTTATGCATGAAAAATAAAATGTGAAAAGTTCATAGCGAAATTTTGTACGCATAAAAAGTTATTCAAAAATCAGTTTTTTGCTAATATCACACTAACGGTTACTTTTTCAGAAAAATAGTTTTGGACAACTTTGTAGCCCTAAAAATTTTCTATAGAAAGCCCCTAGTTGTTTTCGTACAACTTTGACTTCATTTAGTGAAAGAATTCTGAAATATTTTTTTTTTTTATTTTTGCCACTATATTATAGCATTTTCTTTTCTAAAAAAAATGTTACCTGTTTGAAGTGTAACATTTTTTAAGTTTTGCACTGTGCCCTGATAAATGCTACCTTTTTTTAAATAAGAATAGAACAAAAAATTCCATACAAATCACAAAATAAATTTTCTTTCACAATTGTGACATTTGTTTTTATTTAATTACATAAATTTGAATTCAATCGAATGTTTGTAATTAAAAAACCAAATAAAAATTTTCAATATCATCTATTTGTGAAAAATCAACATTCAATATTCTCACCCCGTCGATTTAAAATAAGAGTAAAAATGTTACACTTTTGCCTGCTCAGAGGGCAACAATTTTAAGAACCTAATAATTTAACAGCCTTCGCACGGGGCAGAAAAAGTGTAACATTTTTTTGAGAAAAGAAAACGACATTAGATTCGATTTTTTTATCTCATTTTAAAACCCCATATTTTTGTTTAAAAATATCTTTCCTTTATAAAAAGAAGAAATCAACTTTTATTTTGTAAACATTAAGTAAAAGATGAGTAAATAATGATATAAAAAATCAAAAAAATTTTACCTAAACAAAATTTTATTTGTGGTTTTTTTCTTTTCTAGTGTACAAGTAGTATACAAAAACATGAATGACGAGTAGGGAAAACAAATGTTTTTGCAAATAAATACATACCTACGCACATAGAAGACATAAAGCTTTTTAATTTTTTAAACTTTTGTGTGAATAATCAACCAACACTTTGCACATGGCCATCTGCGCATCTATGGGCAAAGCTGTGTCTTTCAGTTCTTTTTCACTCTTGACATTGGACGTGCCACTACGCTTAGACATGGTAAAACCATATTTACAATCTGTGCTAAAATGTTTCATTGCTCTTGAAGTCATTTATCTGGTTACTCTATATACTTACAGTAAAACTTCAATAATTGAAATTTCAGTTTTACGATCGTTTTCTACAAAAATTTTAGGGACAACCTATTTTTATAATTGTTATATCTCTACCGTTACTCTCTATCTTTTTTTATTGATGGCAAATCTAATGTTGCTTAATAGAGAAATATTTATTTTTGTAGATTGTACGCAATAGTGAGTCAGGGTGAATCTGTACATAAATTATAACTTAACCCTTTACACACCATTGGTATTTTTTGTTCGAAATTCGTGCGACATCCATCAATTAAAAAACGATAAGATTGCGATAATGTTTCTGTTCACTGGTTCTTTTGGGCGCTCTCACTTCTTATACCCTACACCCAGGGTATATTCACTTTGTCCTTTCATTTGTAACGCAGAGAAGTAGGTGTGGCAGGTATAGAAAGAAGAGTATATATATTCTTGGTCAGCGTCACCCCCTGGGTCAATATAGCCATGTCCGTCTGTCTGAGTGGCTGGCTGGCGTGCTGTAAGTGGAAATACTTTTTTACGGGAAAACTAACCAAGATAATTCGATATTTTGGGTACATTTGCTTCGCTTGTTCCTTTGATAAATAACTTGAAAACCCGGATATTGTGATTTTTTATACCAAATTAAAATTTAAACTTGCTCTCCTAAAAACTAGTAAAAGTGTAACCTTTGGTCTGTCCAAAACATTAAATACCCTACACTGCAGTATTTTGAAAATTTTGCTTATATGGGAGGTGCGACGTCCTTTTGTCGGAGTTCACCCAGTTTTTGCTCAGAGGTTGCATTTATAGTTATTAGTGTCTGAGCAAAATTAAGTTTGATTACCTCAAAAAACGCTTTCAGTATAGTGTTTTGAAGCTTATGCTTATATAGAAGGTGCCACGCCCTCTTGTCTGATTTCACCCATTTGTTTTTTTTTTTTTTTTGAGAGCTTGCATTTATAGTTCTTAGTGTCTGAGTAAAATTTAGTTCCATTAACTTAAAAAAACGTTTTCAGTATAGCGCTTTGAAGCTTTTGCTTATATGGGAGGTGCCACGCCCTTTTTTCCGAATACGCCCAGTTTTTGCTCAGAGCTTGCGCTAATAATTCGTGGTATTGAATTGTGAAAAATACTCGAAAAGTTGCATTTTGAATATATTTTTTGTATAGGCGGTAGGCGTGCCCGTTGACCGATTCCCACGACCTAATTTTGACGATAGAGGCACTGAATTATCTTGATCAATTTTCCCAAAAAATGTATTTCCACGCACAGCCAGCCAGTCAGCTGGATTTGCCATCTGAGTTCTGTACAGAATTTTTAAAAATTGAGATTAAAAAATTATTTGGGGTTTTGTTTGTTTGTAAATTTGTTACTTATAGACTCTGGAATTAACAGGCCGATTTGAATGAAATTTTCACAGTATCTTGGCATTAAAAAAACCAAGGTCATAGGCTATAAAAATGGGCGGTGCCACGCCTCCCTAAAATTAATACATCATAACTCAAACGCAGATAGCTGAAATTTGGTACATAAAGCGCTCCGGAATAAATAATATCCACAGAAAAAAATTTGCGGTGCTACGCCTTGTGGTGAAGCATCGCACACAGGGATGTGGTAATACAAAATATATTTGACTTTACATCACTCATGATTTTAATGAAAGATAATCCAACCAAATTTCACTCAGACGCTAAGGATATTAAGTGCAAGATCTGATTCAGTCAAAAGAGCGTGTCAACTCCCATGTACTTAAGTTTCCAAAATCGTGGAGTGGAAGCGGAATAGTTTAATAACCAAAAACTCTCTTACGACCAATTCAAACGTCTGTCAGTCGGCAATGTCACTTAATCAAAACATTTCCATCTCGTTACATTTTAGGACTAATTTTTGGCCCCACAGGCATGTACTCCAGTTCCCCATGACGTGTTTGATGACTTTTCTAACATTTCGTGTTACACATTTCTAAAAATCCATCATTATTTATTACACCCGTACCAATCGATTAATGATTTACTTAATCAATGTTGATGGTTACAGCACACACCATTGCGTTGAATTCCGCGGCACCAAAATTCAAATTTATTTATTAACCTTAGGTAGGTGCTTCAGGTAGCTGCTAGCAGCTGTCAACAAAAAAGAGGTGCATAGCTGTTTCCAGTTGTTTGACAGTGAATTCAACCAACAGTGATTATTGTTTACATCGCATGGGAATTTTCCCTTTTGTGAAAAGCAAAAACAATTTCTTGCGTGTCACCTAATTGCGCTTGTAAGCGGCACGTGATTCCCTGTTGCTGTTGTGTGTTAGCGCGTTTTTTAATACCTCTGATAGTGAATTTTTTATGAACCAGAACTTATGCATTATTCTTGAAATAGTGCGCTCAGAAGGTGTATAATTAAGTGCGACGATCATCGTTTGAATTAAATAACTGGGCAGCAAAATAACGACGGTATAACTTACTTAGCATGTTTATAAACAACAGAGATTTTACAAATTAATTGGAAAAAAAGTTATCTGTATTCGAAATAGTAAGATATTCACAGAATTTCCCCATTAGGAAATTAAAAATTCAAATAGAAATTCAAACAGTTTGAAAAATGTGTGTTATTACTTATTCTTTGAAACCATTGATCGCTTCTCGCATTGTGGGTTTTTTGTTTAACATTTTACACTACAAAACTCACTTGGCACCATTCATTGTCCGCCTTGAGGCTATATTTTCTAAGGTAGATCAAAAAGCTCAGGCCCATCCTTCTGCTTGAGTGCACCAGAAAAACTTGGAATTGAATAGCAAAAGGTGTTATCACCTTGTACCTTAATGCAAGTACCTCCCAATTACTTCTGGTCAAATACAGATCCCTGTATAAGCCACTTAGCTCGGCCTGATTCACCACATCACATTTCAGCCTCCAGAATGGCCACTCCACTCCACACATTTTAAACTTATGCTTTGATATCATCATTTGTAAAAGACCGTTGTTAATTAATTACCAGTTATATCAAAAGTTTTTTTTTTCTAAAAAAAGTTGCGTTTTCTTCAGGGTTCGAAAATATCCGATATTTATTATAAATATCAAAATATCGGATATTTATGATATATATCAAAACTTTGATATATATCCATTTTGTATCAAAGCCATATTATTATTTTATGTATTATTTATGTATATTATTTGCATATGTGTAACGTAAACATTATGAATTGACAGTTACTTTCTTTGTAAAAAATAATAGAATAAACACAAAAGAAACTTAATCTTTCGTTACCAAATTTTTCTAAAACGACTGACACCATTAATGCCGGCAGAAGTGTTGCCATTAATGGATTAGAACTTATTACTAGGGAGTATGTTTTAACTCTACTCCAACGCCATCTACATTTGGGAAGTAGAAATACAATAACAAACGCCAAAAATTACTTAATATAAAATTTTTAAACCATTTTTGTATTGATATGTATCATAAAAAACTATTTGATATATATCGGATATATATCGGATATATATCATGATATATGTCCATTGATATATATCATGATATATATCTATTGATATATATGTATTCTTCACTTTACCCATAACAACTTTCCAAAATTTTATACGATTTTGCTCAGCTTGAGCTTTAAATATTTATAATTAAACGTGTCACGTGTCGTCGCTTTATCGCTAAACAAGCTTTTGTCAGAAAAAGTTGAAACTGCATTTGTATGGAGTGAGCTACAAAGCACAACGCGTTGAAAGCTACGCTTTCTCGCTTCAAGCTTATTAACTAACTTTTTAAAGTAGGGTAAACGCGGGCGATATGGCACCCTTTTTGTTAAACAGCTATAAAACCAGAATTAAAGGAGATTTTTAAAAAAAACTAAACACAAATTTATTGTTTTATTAATTTAAAACGCAAAAATACTTTTACTAGAATAAAAATGATTTCAAATATGTTTTTTCTTCATTATAAAAAAAATCCTATAAAGTGCCACCCTAAGTGACTTTTTAGTTCTTGTTGCCACAATTGTTGCACGTTAGAATCCTTTCAGGCTTTTCTATCATATCCTAGGGAAAACCTCAAATTAATCAAATAAAAATGAAGGCATCAGAACCATATCACCCGCAGTAGTGGGGTGCCATACCTCCCTTTCGGTATATAGCGAGTAAATATGTCACGAAACGAATAAACATGTTTACTCGCTGGTATTCATCCGAAAACGAAATCACATTCAATTCTGTTTGTTTTGATACATGCACCATAAAGCTGTATCAAATACTCACCGCTCTGCTGCCTCTCAAAGTGTATGCAAACAAAAGTCTGTCGTTTACGTTAGAAATATTTTATTTAAAAATCCCACACACTAGCTATTATTGCAAATACAGCTAAACGAACAACATACCACGAAGTCTCTCGCGCAGTTGAATTAAACTGTGTCCATATTTGAATGCTATGAAAGCTGCAAATTGATAGGGGTGCCATATCACCCAGAGGTGCCACATCTACCGCGTTTACCCTAAAGTGATTTATTTGACTTAAACATGTAAAATTGCGAAAAAACTTCTATAAAATCGAACTTTTCGCTGCTATAACTAAGTCAATTTTGATCAGATCATAATCATTGATACAGTTTTTAGAAGCACTATTAATTTCTCTTGGCGCTCTCGAAATATTTTTACATTAGCGTCCTGGACAAGATCTCTTGATATATAATAGACTTTTCTTTACTCGCATATTTGACACTGAACTGTAGTTTTGATTAAAAAATTTAAGATTCAAATCTTCTCTGTACAGTGATTTAATTTTGACATCGAAGTACACTGATGCGTTTTATCAGTGCTTAAAATAAACCTGATTCTAACAAATTCTTATACAAAAAAATACTTCAGGTCAGTGTAAAACAGTAGTCGGCAGTTGATAGCACAATAATTGTGCAAAAAAACTTCACACGCCTTCTTATGCTCTTTTATTCAAATGTCGCAAAACCATCGACAAAGCAACATCGAGCGCAAGTGTACTTCTGTTGTCTTTTATCAACATGAAAAAATTTCTTATGGCAAATGACAAAACATTTACAAAATATTTTGTGCTTTCAAACGCCTTTAACGACATGCAATGTTTATTATGTGGTATGTCGTTGACAGGATGTGTAACAAATTTAGTATGAAAAGGTATGTGACTCATTTCATATTGAATTTAGAAATTTGTTGGGGTGGAGAGGGAAAACCGTTTTATTGCAAAAGAAAAAGGTATTTTTAGATAAGTTGTTGCGACATTTTTAAAAATATTTTTTTTTTACAAACTCTCCGTCCAAAAAAGGCCTAACATGCTTTGCAAAATCTTTGCTGATTTAAGACAACAACGTAATTTTTAGGTTTTTATTTTCAATAACATTACGTATATTGCTTTCTTTAGTTTCAGCAATTTATGAAAAGTATTTTTCACCAATTTTTAAAAATTCAATATGAATTAAATCATAATGTCTTTTCACGGTAAAGTTGACAACATAAAAAGATTTCTTGTTTTGGTATTTGCCATACTTGTAAAAAGAATTTTTCATGTGCATTAAATGACAGAACTACACTTGCATTCGATGCTTCTTTTTCAATGGTTTTTCGGAATCAACTCATCTTTTTTTTCCAATGAATATCCACCAGCGTTGCCAGTTGGTTACATTTTATACATTTTGCGTAACTTTTTGGCCTCTCACGTAACTTGTAAGTAAAATTTGTGTTTTGGCCATTTTTCGTAACTTTTTAGGTTTTTCATATTACTCAATTTATATTAACTTTTTTTTCTTAAAATTTTGTTGCACTGAAAAAACGAAATTTCGGTATGGCACTGCCATAAACCATACAATAAAAAAACATTAGTAAAACATAATGTGGCTGTGATTACGATCTCCCTTAGCTTTTGGCCATTTAAACCTTGTACCAGGCACCGAATCGTGTGAGCTTTATACTAAGTTTTCGCCGGAAATTTAGCTGTGACGTGATTTATACATCTAGTCGTTAAATCCTATCCGTTTCCACCGGCCGAAAGAGATTTATTATTGTTCATTAGACTGACCCAAAAAAACTAAAGGTGTTCCGATCTTAAGTGCTCAGCACTCAAAATGTTCGGTAGGATCTCTAAATAACGTGTGTAAATTTTGGTAAAAAAATATTGAGATTTAGCACTCGCGCAAGCTCGATAAGTGGCGCTGCCTTGACCGTACGAGAATGGGGTTCTTTCAGCCCGTGGAAATTGATAAAAAAGGATAGGAACAATTTTTTTTTTCTGTCCTACTTTATGTTTTAGATTTCGCTGAAGACAATGGCATTGCCAGTTTTTGGAAAAGATTCCAAGATTTCAAGATATTTAAGATATCTCTCGAAAAAAAAAAAAAAAAATTGAGACTTTTGTTAGATTAAATTCCCATTAATCGTAGGAAAATTTTTTATTTTTTTTCTCGGACACTAGTCTTGTAGCCTAGATTGTGACGAACAAAATGAGTGGTCGCACAATATTTTTTGACAAAATCTTCTCGAGATATCGACCACAGACTGAACCGCCATCCTGCCGTATTATTGTTCATTACCAGTCACTGGAGATATCTGCCGATTTAACGCTATTATCATTGGTTTTTGAGATCCTACCTTGTACTTTCGATGTCGGTGGAGATGCTGGAACATTTATTTTCACGATAAAATGTAAGTGTTTCAATACATTCAAGATATTCCTATGATAACTTTCCCTAGTGGGATTTTCAATGAAAAGCAGAACTAGCTCTAAAACCTCGACATAATTTTTCCGCGCATGATTCATCTGGAGCTAGTGATTGATGTCCATCGCGGTTTTCTTCTGGAAAGGTGCCAATATCTCCCAAATTTTTCAGTGGAAGATATATAGCATCAATCCCACACCATCAGGTGAACTTTTTATGTAAACAGAACGCAATTTAGTTTATTACTGACAGAATACCAGCCAAATCTTATAATGACATTACTTTTGTCTTTATAAAAATTTTTAAAATTTAGTATGAAAATAAAAAAAAATATTGATGAAAGGTACAATTTTCGATCAAAAATGCGCCGAACTAAAGTTGAACGCAGAGGTATAGTTCCTTGGGCAAATATTCATAGAATTGAATGAACTTTCACATAGGGGGGTAGCCGTGATCAGTTTTCAAATCTTCCCACCCTAATGTATATGCAATTGAAAATTTTTCCATTTATTTAGAAAAAATTAATCAAAATATAATTTTTTATCAAAAAATGTATCTTTTTATCAGCAAAAATGTAACTTTCTCAAAAAAGCTCTGGCAACGCTGATATCCACAATATTTACTTCGTACTCTTTCCTCTCTTCTCTCACTAACACGTTTATTTTTGACGTGTTGTAAAACGTGCGAGTAGAAAACTACTGTAAAATTTATGATATGGTAACACTTTCAAGTTGCAACGCATAATCAGGATTATAGAAGCTTTCATAAATTTTCTAGAGAAAGAGATATATAGTACACCAAAAAAAAAAAAATTAAAATAACAAGGAAGAGGGCGAAAAACTACTTTTTGTCACTAAAGTAGTATTTTGATGAGCACAGTACAAATGCAGTATATACACTGAACTGAACTGAAGCAACAGTATCTGTTTGTATTTCTTTCACGGAAGTATTTGATAAATAAAAACCGGGTATACTTAAGACGTATTTTTGCATGAAATATCTTCTAAATGGTTACTTTTATGTGTACACATAATATTTCTTAGCGAAATTATAAAAAATACTCTCAAAAAATGATGAGACTCGTTTTTTTTGTTGTTTATTATATTTTTATACCCTACACCCAGGGTATATTCACTTTGTCCATCCGTTTGTAACGCAGAGAAGGAGGCGTGGCAGAAATAGAAAAGTATATATATTCTTGATCAGCGTCACCTCCTGAGTCGATATAGCCATGTCCGTCTCTCTGGCTGGCTGGGTGGCTGGCTGGCTGGCTGGCTGGCTGGCTGTGCGTGGAAATACACTTTCTGGGAAAACTGAGCAAGATAATTCAATGAAATTTGGTAAACTGTCAACGGACACGCCTACCGCCCATACAAAAAATATATTCAAAATGCAACTTTTGGATATTTTTCACGACAATGCAATCGACATACACATAAATACTACGAATTGTAAGCGCAAGCTCCGAAAAAAAAAAACTGAACGAATTCGGACAAGAGGGAGTGGCATCTCCCATATAAGCAAAAGCTTCAAACCGCTATACGGAACGCGTTTTTTGAGATAATCGAACTAAATTTTACTTAGCTACTAAGAACTATAAATGCAAGCTCTCAGCATAAACTGGGTGAAATCGTACAGGAGGGCGTGGCACCTCCCATATAAGCAAAAGTTTCAAAATGCTATACTGAAAGAGTTTTTTGAAATAATCCAACTAAATTTCACTCAAATACTAAGGACAATAAACGCCCGCTCTGAGCTAAAACTAGACGAACTCGGACATGAGTGCGTGGTGCCTTCGATGTAAGAAAAAGTGTCAAAATGCTATGCTGGAAATGTTTTTTGAGATAATCCAACTCAATTTCACTCAGACACTAAGGACTATAAATGCAAGCTCTGAGCAAAAACTGGGTGAGCTCGGACAAGAGGGCGTGGCACCTCCCATATGAGCAAAATTTAAAAAATACTGCAGTGTAGGGTATTTAATGTTTGGCCAGGCCAAAGGTTACGCCCTTACTAAGTAGTTATTTGTCGGTTTGTATAGGGGTAAATACATATTTCAAAAATGAAATGTAAATTATGTTTTTTTTATAATAGCACGAGATCCGACAGTAAAAAAACGTATCGATCGAGTTTTTAGTTAAAATCTAGTTTTTACATATATTTATGAATGGGAAAACATATTTTTGGCGGGTTGCCTTTCAAAATGTGGTCGCAAGTATTATCAAATTACTATAACTTATGAACCGCGAGTCGCACGAGAAAAAGTGTATGGATCTTTTTTATGACGAGTCATATGCTCTACAAGTAATTTTTATTATATGTAAAAAAAAATTTACCGTTTAGGAGTTATTTACTAAAAACTGATTTTTTTTCTGTTTATTGCGTAAAAAAAATCGGTTTTTAATAAATAATTCTTAAACGGTAAATTTTTTTAACAAATAATGAAAATTACATGTAGAGCATATGACTCTCCATGAAAAAGATCTGGGCACTTTTCCCCGTGAGATTCACGGTTCATAAGTTATCGCAATTTGATAATACTTGAGGCCACATTTTGAGAGGCAACCCAGCAAAAATATATTCCCCCATTCCTAAATATATGTAAAAATTAGGTTTTAACTAAAAACTCGATCGATACGTTTTTTTACTGCCGGATCTTAGGCTATAACTAAAAGTTAATTTTTTTTTTTTATTGAAAGTCACCATTGGGTCTGTCCGGACCCTTGAGAATGTGACAAATTAAACTGGTATAAACATAAGGGTTAAAGTAATTGCAATAAACATATTTTCAGATTCCATAGTATATTTCAAAATAACCGCGGTAAAGGCGTGACACGTCCCTTTAACGATTTGGTAGCCTCTTAGGTTCTCGTATCGCAGAGTTTTTTAGGCAAACAACCTCCTACTCTAAAACAAAAGCCATGCGACTAGGAAGGACATCATGGCACCGAATAGAAAAAATACTTAAATATCAGTAATCAAAATAGTATTTAGAACTTTTGTTCATCCTTTACGTTCCTATTGTTGTTGTAGTATGTTGTATTATTAGTATCAATTGGAGCTTTAGCAGATAAGTGGACAACATTTGATTGTGATGTTACTTCGGCGCATAGTGCTTCAAAATTTTCAAAACAAACTTTAATGCCGCGAAATTTTGGTAAGACATTTCGAAAAGCAATTCTCCAGGATATCATTAACCAAGCAAAAAATAAGAAGCTCGCAAACTATCGATGGCACTATCGATACCATCGATGGCACTATCGATACCATCGATAGTCTGGCACTATCGCGACTATCGATGGCTTATGATAGACTATCGATAGTAATTATTTATATTAATTTTTTATTCTTAGAATTATTTTTGTATTTTTTTTTGTGATATCGGATAACACCACTGTTTCAGTATCATTGTCATTTCTTCAAATACGTTTTTTTTTTTGACAACTTGGCAACATTTTTTACTTATGTCAAACTGAGGCCAAAGAGCGCAAAGTTTTATTCTGTGTGTGAAGTTTTAAATATGGACAAGTTTTCAACTTAAGTTTCAAAAAGTAATGTAGTTACTGCCTTATAACATATGTTATTCTTATATAATTTGCATTTTATGTCCGAAAAAGTGAAGTTTGCACAGAAATCCATACTATCGATAACATTCGATAGTAAGTGACCAAACTATCGTCCACTATTGATGGTCGCGACTATCGATAGTTTGCGAGCTCTAGTTTCGACGTATACTTCACAGCGTTTTTTTCAAAAGTTTTAAAAGTGTATCCATGGAAAATCATCATTTGAAATCTAGAAAGATATTCATTCTTCAACGGTTATATACAAAATTGAACACACACCCATTGTGTATGTAGAGCGATTACGAAGATAGTCTTATACAAAACTTATATTGTTTGTATTAGAAAATGTGAACTCCTTACGTATTAATCTACTTAATATCCCTGCTCTTGCTCTTCTAACCCATTCAATCCTGTGAATGTAATGTACTTCTACACACATATGAACTCGTTTGTGTATGACAGTAATTTATTTCTTCGCTGTGACCTTCATTCCGTTTATGCTATCCACCTTAAAAATGCTTTAAGCATTTACTTCCTAGCCTACTTTAGATTAAAGTTTACTGTTTACGCTATAGACTGCCCACCACCTACCCAATTAATGAGTTTGACCACAGACTTTACCATAACGGTTTTATTGTGTTGTACTTCAGGGTTATGCCGCTATGCCCACGGTTGGGCGTTTTAATTGCGCGCCTTGATCAACCTTTACCTGACAAACAGACACATATTAATGTATGTATGTCGGTATGCGTGTGTTTGTATGTTTATGTGAACTTGTAATGAAAACACTGTTTATCGTGTAATTTACTTGTCGCACGCGACTTTTTTTAATGCGAAGTTCTGATCACAGAAAGAACTTAAAATTATTTACCTTAAAAATTCATGATGTTTTCGTCATCGAGTAAAAGAATGTTACGACTGACATGAGTTGTTTCGATGAAAATAGACAGAAAAATCTAGAGTTTTCTCTGACCAGGCAAAAAAAAAAAAACGACAAATACACAACGTGGTAGGTATTTACTTACGTTAGAAATGAGAACGAAAGTTTAATACCAATATTGTCGTGAATACTAAAATATAAGATATTGTCTAGTGATTACTCTCGTCCGAATACACTATACTACAATTTTAGGTTTTTTCCAAAATAACAATGTTCTGGCAATGGGTTTTGGTAAAGGGCGTTTTGAAAGTTTACATCTGAATACGATCCTTAAGTCTGAGGTGAATCATGTGTTCAGCAAACTTTTGTAGGATATTGCGAGGAATATTTTTGTGGAAAACTTGAACCCTCTACGTCCCCACATATTGATCATTTTTAATATTTTCTTAATAACGTACAAAAACTACACCGAAGACGGGGAAATATGGAGCAAATGTACCACAGAAATGTTTGCTACAAAATTACACTACTAGTCGCTGAATACTAAAAAGTCGTAATTTCATCCCGAAGGCCATAAAATCATCAAAACCGATGAAGACTTCTCACATTGTATTTTTATCATACTTTTTTACGCATTATTCTTAAGTTCTAAGCATTTATTGTCTTGGGTGACCCATAGTAAAATTTTTCGTAAAATATTTTTGTAGAACATCTTAACCCATTGCGGCCTCTTTTTTTGGAGAAGGAGTCAAGCCCACAAAAACAGAATTCAATGGGTTAATATGTTTCAAAAAATTTCGTATCCCGGTAGGTGTTGAAAATATGCTTGAACGTATGTTTCATCGTCCATTACGCAACAGTTAGTTTTAGTCAAGAAGACTTCTTATAACTTTTGGACTCGCTTTTGAGCCACCAGCTGCTTTTCATTGGAACGATCTGGTACGTTTTCAGCTTACAGTTCTTTGTTTAGTGGATTTCGAGGTTCTTTCTCGTACTAAAGTGTTGAGATTCTGTTTAAAGAGTTGCTTCACTTTTTTCACTTCTTGTGCTTCTAAACCAGGCTTTCTACCGTAGCATTTTTTTCGTACGATATGGAGACCTTCAGTTAATCAAAACCCCCCTTGAACAGTGCTTTTCGATGCACCTGTTTTTTAGTATGGCTGAACTTTTTCTTAATTGTTAGACATCGTTTTTTGTTTGAAGTGTAAGTAATCATCAAGTGTTATATCTTCTCTTCTTATACGAGCTAAAATTGTATGTACATTGTATGTGTGTATCTATGTATGTATAGTACATATGTTTATATGTGGCCAAACTTTTTAACGAAAACGGCCGCAGCGATTTTAATGAAACATGGAATAATGATAGATATTAGCATGGAATGAAAAATGAGCTAGGCTTTTACCTTCTGTACAGTCATGAGGGGGCCTGGAACCGCCGTAAATTTTAAATTTAATCTTGTCACTAACCATTAAAAAGGCATTTGGATGAAATTTGGTAGGCGGGTAGTGCTTATCAATGCCTTGTTACAAACGAAAATTGGGCGGCATCGATAAAGGGACACGCCCACTTTTAATCCATCAAAATATCTTATACGGTTTAAAAGATTTGACCAAATTAAATTAAAAGTTTAGTGCGGTGCCACGCCTCTTCATAAGTATATGCTAAGTTAAACTCTATCTCATTCTTTAGTATATGCTAATGCGCATCATCTTCCAAAGTTTCATTGAAATCGCTATAGCCGTTCTTAAGAAAAACATGGCAACAGTTTTTATATAGTTTCACAACTTTGGACCCTATAAAAATAGAAGATATCTTAGAAACCATGCAAGATGCAAGCGATTCTAATGCCAGATTCGGATTAAGAATCGCCAAATACATATAAAATGATTATTTTGATTTTTATTTGTTGTATTTTTCTTCAATTTTTTTTTTTTATGACGACATAAGTTTCTTAAATATTGCTTAAAAAATTATATAATTTCGACCGCGCTCCAAAATGTTTCTGATTTTAAATAAAAAAAAAAAAATCATAAAAATCGGCGCTGTTGTTCTTGAGGACTTCCGTCTAAAAGGCTTTATTAGCTCCACTAATAGTCCAATTAAAAACTGTGCCAAGTTTCAAATCCATAGCAATTTTTTCCTTTTAGATATTTAATTTTAATTTACCAAGCATATTAATTATACCCCACACACAGGGTAACTTCACTTTGTCCTTCCATTTTTAACGCAGAAAAGGAAGCGTGGCAGATATAGAAAAGTATATATATTCTTGATCAGCGTCACCTCCTGAGTCGATATAGCCATGTCCGTCTGTCTGGCGGGCTAAGTGTGGAAATAAATTTTTTGGGAAAACTAAGCAAGATAATTCAATGAAGTTTGGTGCACAGCCTCTGTCGTCAAAGTTAGCTCGGGGGATTGAAAATGAGCGAAATCGGTCAACGGACACGCATACCGCCTATACAAAAAATTTATTCAAAATGCAACTTTTGGAGTATTTTTCACGATAATGCAACCAAAATACACATACACCTCTCATATAAGCAAAAGCTTCAAAACGCTATGCTGAAAACGTTTGAGATAATCGATCCAAATGTTACTCAGACACTAAGAATTATAAATGCAAGCTTTAAGCAAAAACTGGGTAAAATCCGACAAGAGGGCGTGGCACCTCCCATATAAGCAAAAGCTTCAAAACGCTTTACTGAAAACATTTTTTGAGATAATCCAACCAAATTTCACTCAAATACTAAGAACTATAAATTTAAACTCTGAGAAAAAACTGGGTGACCTCGGACAAGAGGGCGTGGCAACTCCCATATCAGCAAAATTTTCAAAATACTGTTGTGTAGGGTATTTAATGTTTGGCCAGGCCTTATTAGTTTTATATTGAATTTGAAACGAGGTCACTTTAGAAAATTAAGGAAAAAAAAAAAAATGATGGCACATTTGGGCAGTTTTTGTTTCGTTAGCTTGCACACTGTACTTACTTGTTTTGTTTCTATTTAAAGCAATATTGAGTTTTGCGTCGTTCTTTTTTATGGTCTCCCAAAATTAACTTAAGAATTCACAAATCAGCAAAAAAACACATGTTCAATAAAGTAGCTGTAAACAAAAGGTTAATACAAAAATCTACTCAAAAATTGCTCTACCACATAGGAAAAATATCATTTATTCCTTAAAAGTTGGTTGGAACTAAGGTACTATATATAGTAACATAACCCTGCTTTCGATTTTAGAATCATGGAATGAAATTTATTTTTTGTGGCATTTATTCTACAGCTTTGGCCAAAAGTATAGGGCACCCCAAAAAATGCATACTTCATGTTTTTCTAATTGAGAAATGAATAAATGCTTATCATAAATACGATGCCGAGTTCATTAACCATTACGTAAAACAATAAGCGGCATTTTTTTAAGATCATAAAACAAATGGTGACCAAAAACAAAAGGCTCGGTTTTTTCGCGTTTTTATTGGTCAATGTTTTTAATTTTTTTTCGGCACTCTAAGGAGTAAAAATGCTTTTATTTTTGTTTTATTCAAAAATTTGATCGATTTTACAATGCCAAAAATAAGCGATAAAAGTTAGAAAAACAGTAGTAAATTGTGGGGTGCTTAACACTTTTGGCCAATTTACTATTGATTTTGTAAAATCATAATTAATAATACTATTATGGTTTAATTATAAATCAAAATGGTTTTATTTTTTCACTATGGACAAATTCTTTAAATTACTTACTAATCACTTGCATGCCATATTCGTTATAATTAAAATTTTTAAAAGCGTCCCCGTAATGCCAGAACCATAAATGTGCTTCTTTCTTTATTTTGAGGTATAGCATAAAGAATAAATATGTAAAGAATTCTTTTTGTTATTTCTCAAAATTAGGTTATAAGCACATTCATGATTTTGGCATGACGGGCAAAATATAAAGTGGGAAAACACATATCGCTCATTTACTACAAGAACCGCACAACTCAAAAAACGAGAATTTTGAGTTAATGATGCAGAATTATTCGTTATATCATGCTTCATATTGTATAAAAATTTACGGTCATCGTTTGAGAACGAAATAACTTTTTCAATTGAAACTATAAACGTATTTTCTATAAAATCGAGTTTTTTGACTTGTGCCGTTCTTGTAGTAAATGAGCGATATGATTTTCAGACGGGCAACTATTTTTTCAATCGTGTTTTTTTTTTGCAAACAAGCATTTAAGTGAATATTGAGGTTTGCGATTGCTCGCAGATTTTTTTGAAATGTTGCAAATTTTCCTGGCAAAGTTTTTTGTTTACAAATACGTTCAGTTTCTAAATATCCAAAAAATGCATCCTCCGTCACAAAAAAAGACATTTTTCCAAGAGAAAATCGTGATCAAAAATCGCATTTTGGAACAAAAGGGATTATTTCCATATAATTCCATAGACATTTTTTGAGTTTGATGCAAAAAGACGTATTTCGTATAGTCGCCAAAGAAACCTTTAATATTTTGTATATGCTCCAGGCAATATACATAGGTGCTTACATATCATGGCTACAGACAGCAGCTTAAATTTCCAAATGGTGAAATAAGCGGGCTTATTTCCAAATGTTTCAAAACAAAAGGCCACATTTCCAAAAGTTTTTTACTTTTTCCATTTGTTCAACATGAAAATACGCCAGGGCTGGAAAAAACTAAAAAAACAGTGGGTTGGGCTTTTTTTTTGGTTTTATTGAGTTTTTTTGGGTTTTTTTAATCTATATATATAAAAATGACTGTGTGTCTGAAGCATTATCACTCAGAAACCATTCGTCCAATTGAGCTGAAAATTTGGAAATGAGTATATATTAGGTATGGAAATGTTTTTATGCTATACACGAAGGTTTCCGAAGACCACCCGAAGGCTTAACAGTCAAAACGAAGAATATCTAGGCATACGAGTGGAAAAACATCTAAGACAAACTATCAACAAGCCTTAATTGATGGTTTCCTGGGACACTCCAGCTATGCCATTGCCAATTTTTAAGATGGTTTTTAACTTTCTCAAAATACTTAAATTTTTATTGGTGACGTGGCAGTGGCGTAAATCAAAATTTTATCCCTGTATACCTTCTAAGCTATTGGGAATCAAAAAACTAAACAAACATGCCTAGCGAAGCGGGCAAAGAAGGCTAGTATTCAATAAAATGAGTTTTAAATATTTCAAAAATAAGTTTTAATAAATTTTTTTAATTAATTTCAATGAACTAATAAAATATATGGGTGATTCTCAGACAACTGTACCTATACAGTAGACTTTTTTTTTCACAAAAAATTACGCTATAAGTTAGAAACTATGTTTTTCTAATAGAGCGTATCAATTTTACCACCAAATATTGATTTGTCTACTTTGAAAGTTTGCAAATATACCCCAAATGTCACAAACGTGGCATGTCCTACCCCTAGTTTTTATACACAAAACGATGAAAAACGACCAAAAAACGGAAATGGAACAGAAAACAAGTTACTACACATATTAAGTAAATACTTAAGGCTACAATATTCTGAGCTCATCTGCAGTTTTAAATAATTTCTAAAGGGCAAAATTTCGAATTGAAAACTGTCCACTTCCACTTCACTGTTCTTCAAAGCATTATGCTACTACTGCATGGTACAACTGTTTCAGTCAATAGATTGCAACACATATGCATTAATTCTGATCACTATTCATCACCCAAAGGTCAGCATGTCCAGACGCGTCCAAAAAGAAAACTGTTTGCGTTTTATAGGGCAGTTTATAAACAAAAACAGTTTTTTTTTTAATTATGGTCTAGGGGTCTGCACAAGACGTCTTGTTTGCGTTTTAAGACATTTCGTTTCAAGACACGTTATATTTTGTACCCGTTTTTATACCCTACACCCAGGGTATATTCACTTTGTCCTTCCGTTTGTAACGCAGAGAAGGAGGCGTGGCAGGTATAGAAAAGTATATATATTCTTGATCAGCGTCACCTCCTGAGTCGATATAGCCATGTCCGTCTGTCTGGCTGGCTGGCTGGCTGGCTGGGTGGCTGGCTGGCTGGCTGGGTGGCTGGCTGTGTGTTGAAATACACTTTTTGGGAAAACTGAGCAAGATAATTCAATGAAATTTGGTACACTGCCTCCGTCGTCAAAGTTAGCTCGGGGGATTGAAAATGAGCAAAATCGGTCAACGGACACGCCTACCGCCCATACAAAAATTATATTCAAAATGCAATTTTAGGAGTATTTTTCACGACAATGCAACCACAATACATATAAGTACTACGAATTGTAAGCGCAAGCTCTGATAAAAAACTGAGCGAATTCGGACAAGAGGGTGTGGCACCTCCCATATAAGCAAAAGCTTCAAAACGCTATACTGAAAGCGTTTTTTGAGATATTCGAACCAACTTTGACTCAGACTCTATGCGCCCTACTATGTTCAATTTTGAATGATTTTCAAGTCGCGATATCTCATGAAGGGTAAGTCTGACGAAAAAACAGCTCGAAAAGACTCTTATAGGGAATTAAACGTTCTACAAAATGCATGGTCAATTTTTTTTCTAGGACGAACCGTTTAGGAGCCATTTTGAAAAAACTTTTTTTTTCACAATTTTAGGTTTGTGGGAAAAATATCTCCTTAACTATAGGTGATATGAAAAAAAAAAATTATATGTAATTTGTAGCGCAAGTTGTTCCCTATAAATAGGTGTTTTTATTTTAAACGTGCGACTTACCGTTCATAAGTTATCGTAATTATAAGCTTGACACATCACTGTGCCTACTCATGAGTGGCATTCGCAATTTACTAATTTTTCTAAAATTTTGAATAAAGATATCTCCTGAGTTATAAGTCGTACGAAAACAATTTAAAGGTCATTTTTATAGAAAATTTTATAAGCTACAACATTGTCCTAAAAAATTTTTCTCTAAATATAACCGTTAAAGAGATATTTGTAAAAAACTGATTTTGGACGCCATTTTTCCAATATGGCGGCTCGAGCGAACACGATACGAGGTAGCAAAGTTGAAATTCTGAAAGAGCATATCGAAATCTATAAAATAACTCATTTGCAGAAATCCCGCAAAACTTTCCAGGTAACATCATTTTTTTCTCCCAAATGATTGTACTATTTATAACAATTATTCTCCGGTCCTTAAATTTGTGGTATTTTTTACGGTTATCAAGTTATGAGTTTTTGAAGTTGTATAAATGTTGTGTTTATCATGAGTCGTTGAAGCGCTACTATATAGGGTTGCCACCGTCCGGACGGAATTTTTTTTCAGTGAACCCTAGCGAAAATTTTTATAGAATTTTTTGCGGAACATTTTAACCTGTTAAAAAACTCCGTCCGGACGGTGGCATCTCTATATAGTAGCGCTTCAACGACTCATGATAAACACAACATTTATACAACTTCAAAAGCTCATAACTTGATAACCGTAAAAAATACCACAAATTTGAGGACCGGAGAATAATTGTTATAAAACTTACTTTTAAATAACAATATTTAAAAAAAAAATAAAAAGGGTGCACCAAGCCCTAAAAATGGTTTTGAAAAAGAAAAAAGGCTTTTATCCACCAAAAATAAATTTTTTTTTTCAGTGTTATTTTTTTCTCAAAAGCACATACTTTTCTACAGAAACCCTGAAAATTTCATCAAAATCGAATAAAAAACCGAGGAGCTATGAATTTTCAAATGTGTGAGTATCCAAAGGTTGTATCGAACTTCGTGTGGCCGCCATCTTGGAAATTTTCGGAATTTTGGAAAATCATTTTACCACAATTATATGTGTGTCAAATACTAACATTCCACCAATTTTCATACAAATCGGAAATGTCAAGTCGAGCCTTGGTCGGTTAAGCAAAAAAAGACTCCACTCAAAAATGGATATGAACGCTCTACCCTTACCAAAATATATGTCAATTTGCTCGTCTGAAACTGCTCTACAAAAAAGCATAATAGCATATTTTGCGTAAAATAAACACTTTGATGGCAATTCAAGGTTGAACAAAAACAACCCCTTAAATTTTTCAGTTTTTCGTTAATAACTTGGAAAATAATAAAGTTAGAGTAAAAACTTCATGATAAAAAATGAAGATCTATTTTTTGTCAACACAAAAGTGTTAATGTGTTTTTCCGAAAAAATTAACGGCTTCCATGTAAATGAAGAAAGAACATTACACCTTTCTTTTCAAGATGGCGGCGATCGCACACCCCCCTGTGTCCCGCAAATCGAGTTTTAGCTTCAGCTTAACACGCTTAACAATAACCAAGACGATTCAAGCACCTTTCCAAAAATCGCCAGACGTTTCCTATTTTGCCTGTACTATTATTGTTGTTTCTGTTTCACCATGAAAATATTAAACTTAATTTTTTTTTTTTTGCCAAATTTGATTAAACTTAACGATTTTTAGTAAGTAAAGTGAAACTTATGGCTTAGTTGTTGGAGTTAGTTGATAAATAAATGAATGTCTAAAAATATAGAAATTCAAAAAAAATTCGCTAGAGCAAAATAAGAAAAAAATCGCTTCTTGAAAGTGCAAATACCTCAAAAAACTAACAAATTTTGATGTTTAAAGTGCTGCTCAAAAAAATTGGGTAATAGTAGATTAATTATTATTGATGCGGAATATTGCTCACAGTATTCTTAAAAAGATGTATTTTAATTTTTGCAAATACCTTATGTGGTTCAAAAGATATAGCGTTTAAATAAAACTATTAAAGGTGTAAATTAGGCCTGGCCAAAAATTAAATACCATACACTGAAGTATTTTGAAAATTTTGCTTGTATAGCGGTGCCTTCATATTCGAGTTATTTTAGTTTTTGCTCAGAGCTTGCGTTGACTATTCCAAGTTTATATATGAAATTTGGTTACATTACTTCAAATAACGCTTGCACAGCATTTTGAAAATGTTGTTTGTATGGGAAGTGCCACTCCCTCTTGTCTGAGTTTGCATGGTTTTTGCTCAGAGCTTCCAATAGTTATTCCTAGTAACTGTGCGAAATTTTGTCATATTTCCTCAAAACACGCTTACATTACAGCATTTTGAAAATTTTGAGTGTATGGGCGGTGCCACGCCCTCATGTCCGAATCAACCAAGTTCCTGATTAGAGTTTCTGTTTACTACCCTTAGTATCTGTGTAAAAATTTATTGGATTATCTCAAAAACGCTTTCAGAATAGCATTTTGAAACTTTATGTGGGAGGTTCCACGCCCTCTTGTCCGAATCCGCCAAGTTTTTGCCTAGAGCTTGCGGTTACTATTCCTAGTATTTACGTCTATTTTGGTTGCGTTATCGTGAATAATGATTATAAAATTGCGTTTTTGAACATATCTTTTGTATGGGCGGTAGGCGTGTCCGTTGACTGATTTCGCTCATTTTCAATCCCACTAGATAACTTTTACGACAAAGGCAAATTTCATCCAATTATCTTGCTTAGTTTTCCCATAAAAAATATTTTCACGCACAGACAGACAACCAGCCAGCCAGACAGACGGACATGGCTATATCGACACAGGAGGTGATAATGATCAAGAATATATATACTTTTCTATACCTGCCACGCGTCCTTCTCTGCGTTACAAATGGAAGGACAAACCTTAGTATAGAGTATAAAAAGTACTCAAAAATTTCTAAAAAAGTACTCAAAAATTCCTAGAAAAGTACCTTCAAGCACGTTGCGGAATATCTTAACGCAATTTTTTTGGTTCCAAAGCACTTTTTGTAATCAGCAGAATCCAAGGATATAGAAAGTCATGCGCACCTTGTCAAATTCTAAAATTCTCTTTGTTTCAGAAATTTGCAATTTAGCAGCTTTCAAGTTTCTTATGAAATATACGTATAAAAAAAGTTACAATTACAATTAAAAATCGCCATATTAATAATTTCTCATGCACGTTTTTTTGTAAATGCTTTCTAGTATCAAAATTATGTAATGTGAAATACACCCATTCAGTGCTATTGACAAAAGAGACTTGCATTAAATGGTCTACAGACGATACAAATTTTTAGAAACATGAACAATTTATTTATTTAATATGACACGTTAGCCAAGTTGCAAGTTGAATCTGGAGCAGTTGTAGTAAAGGTCACGGTCAAGCAAAGTAAGTACAGAATGAGTTTCAATGGACGAACGTGGGAAGTCATGCCACATTTACTTGTAATTATAATTCGTACATTTCTATTGATGTTTTATGAAACGTTTATTAAAATTAATTTGTATAATCAAGGCGAATGTCAATTAAATGTATAGTTCGATTACATATGGTTTGGTTATCATTTCCGATTTTTAAGTGTTCGATTTCTATAATATTAATTTTTATACCCTACAACTACACAGAGGAGGAGGCGTGGTAGGTATGGAAAAGTATATATATTCTTGATCAGCGTCACCTCATGAGTCGATATCTGCCGTAAAATTATAAAAGGACGCAACTAGTTTTTCATAGTTTTGAGAAAATCGAAATTTTATTTTTATTCAGAAAAGGCAGCAACTTCTCTTTCTTAAAAAATCTATTTCATTTTTCATCTTTTTGTATGGAGATACTGCCTTTTATGATTTTAATTATGAAAAATATGAAAACAGGGTGTAATGTTTACATTTCACGGCGTGCTTGAACCAAGTTTAAATAAAAGTTTCTTGCATATGAGTTTTTTGACTGAATTATGTTACGTAATAACTTCACGAATCAAATGATCCCAAAATTAAAAAAATCGAATGGGCCCTTTTTGAAATAAGGAGCCTTAAGCAATAACTATAAAAAGTTAATACAACACAAAATTAAAAATATTTGTAACATTTTGCAAACTATTTTTTCTAAACTAATTTGAGGTCGCTGAACACGAAAAACGCATTTATTTTTTTTTTCCTTAGGGTCGTTCCCAAGTTATTCGATAATTTATAATTTCGAGGTTGTAGCTTCATATACATCAATATATTTCTATGACGCCAAGTCCGATCAATTTTATTTGTCCACGCTTACAAAGAGTGATTAACGGCGCTTCTAACAAGTATACCAATAATTATGCTCCAAACAAAATTGACTGAGTTAAAGCAGGAAAAAGCTTGATATTTCAAAAATTTTTTAAATTTTTCACATCAACTTCAAATGAAACACTTTGTTTTTGGCACATATTTTTTTTAAATAATTATTTTTAGAAATGTTATTTAATGGCGCATATAAAAGCAAACATTTTAAGTCTATGTTGAGCAAAATCGAATGAAATTTCCAAGAGATATAAAGGCTTTAGTGCAATAAGGAAGATGTGAGAATTTTCGAAATGTTCGGCCTGAGTCAACAGATCCAATTTTTCAGCCTCCAAATAGGACACCCTACACTTATTGAACACTTTAAAGATGATTTAAGTAACTTCTAATCATTCTCTGTAGAAGAACATTGCGGATTGTATCAAAAATATTAATTTTTAAAAGAAATCGAAATTTCTCTATTGCACTAAAACCTTAATATATTTTGGAAATTTCATTCGATATTGCTCAACATAGGCTTAAAATGTTTGCAATTATATGCGCCATTAAATAACATTTCTAAAAATAATTATTTAAAAAAAATATGTGCCAAAAACAAAGTGTTTCATTTGAAGTTGATGTGAAAAATTTAAAAAATTTTTGAAATATCAAGCTTTTTCCTGCTTTAACTCAGTCAATTTTGTTTGGAGCATAATTATTGGTATACTTGTTAGAAGCGCCGTTAATCACTCTTTGTAAGCGTGGACAAATAAAATTGATCGGACTTGGCGTCATAGAAATATATTGATGTATATGAAGCTACAACCTCGAAATTATAAATTATCGAATAACTTGGGAACGACCCTAAGGAAAAAAAAAATAAATGCGTTTTTCGTGTTCAGCGACCTCAAATTAGTTTAGAAAAAATAGTTTGCAAAATGTTACAAATATTTTTAATTTTGAGTTGTATTAACTTTTTGTAGTTATTGCTTAAGGCTCCTTATTTCAAAAAGGGCCCATTCGATTTTTTTAATTTTGGGATCATTTGATTCGTGAAGTTATTACGTAACATAATTCAGTCAAAAAACTCATATGCAAGAAACTTTTATTTAAACTTGGTTCAAGCACGACGTGATTTCTTTATTTGCAATTTGCAAGAGAAGTGGAAAACGTAAAAAATTGACGATTGGACTAAAATATAGATAAAAAATTGCTTTATCCGATGGGGAAATAAAGTTAAAAAGGCCGTAACTTAAGTTGTGGCCTTATATATTTTTACGGCAGATATAGCCATGTTCGTCTGTCTGGCTGTGCGTGGAAATAAATTTTTTGGGAAAACTAAGGAAGATAATTGGATGAAATTTGCCTTCGTCGTCAAAGTTAGCTCGTGGGATTGAAAACGAGCGAAATCGGTCAACGGTAGGCATTCGCTCATACAAAAAATATATTTAAAATGCAACTTTAAGAGTATTGTTAACGACAATGCATTCGACATACATATAAGGTAATACTTCAAATTGTAAGCGCAAGATCTGAAAAAAAAAACTGGACGAATTCGGACAAGAGGTAGTGACACCTCCCATATAAGCAAGAGGTTCAAAACGCTAAACTGAAGCGTTTTTTTGAAATAATCAAACTAAATTTTACTCAGACACTAAGAACTATAAATGCAAGCTCCCAGCAAAAACTGGGTGAAATCGGACAGGAGGGCGTGGCGCCTCCCATATAAGCAAAAGCTTTAAAACGCTATACTGAAAACGTTCTTTGAGATAATCGAACTAAATTTTACTCAGACACTAAGAACTATAAATGCAAGCTCTGAGCAAAAACTGCGTGAACTCGGACAAGACGGCGCACAGTGGTCTAGAATGCTATTCTAGCTGGTCATAACTCTTTCCTGGTCATTTTTTACAAAAAAAAATATCAGTTTCTATGTTTTGGGGGTTGCTGACTCTAAATCTGAAAACAATTTTTTAAAAATCAAAATGGCGGATCCAATATGGCGGACAATTTTCTTAAAAATTATTTGTATCACGACAAAATTGTGGTTAAGGGGGTTTTTGAGGTTGCTGTTTCGAATTCGGTATCATATTTTTTGTAAACAAAATGGCGGATCCAAAATGGCGGAAAATTTTCTAAAAAATTGATTATATCACGACAAAATTGTGGCTAAAAGGGTTTTTGAAGTCGCTGATTACGAGTTCGGTATCATGTTTTTTTTAAACAAAATGGCGGATCCAAAATGGCGGACAATTTTCTAAAAAATTGATTATATCACGACAGAATTGTGGCTAAAGGGGTTTTTGAGGTCGCTGATTACGAATTCGGTAATAACAAAATCACTGCCGAATTGAGAAAAGTCCCTGATGATTTAACTCAATGAAATTTTGCTTAGTTTTTAAATTAGCAACAAAAATAGTAAATAGATATTAATTACTGATAATAACTAATAAAAACCCGAAAACGCCCATTTTCATCAAATGACTTAATGCTATCAATACTAACTCGGATATTAAATATTTTTGTTGTACCTGAAATATTCACGAAGTTATGGCGATTTCAAATTTTTGGTTATATAGGAGGTGGGCGTGTCCTTGAGACGATCACGCCCATTTTCATCAAGTGACTTAGTGTTATCAATACTAGCTCAAATATTAAATATTGTTGTTGTATCTGAAATATTATTTTTGTACTTGGTTATATAGGAGGTGGGCGTGTCCTTGACCCGATAATGCCCATTTTTACCAAATGACTTAATGCTATCAATACTAACTCAGATAATAAATATTATTGCTGTACCTCAAATATTTACGAAATTATGGCGATTCCAAATTTTGGTTATATGGGAGGTGGCCGTGTCTTTAACCCGATCACGTTTAATTTCACGAAGTGACCTAATGCTATCTATACTAACTCAGATATTTAATACTATTTTTGAACTTGAAGTATTTACGAAGTTATAGTGATTTTAAATTTTTGGTTATATAGGAGGCGGGCGTGTCCTTGACCCAAACACGCCCATTTTCAACAAATAAATAGATGCTGCTAATTCTATATCAGAAATCGAATTTTATTGTTTTACCTCAAACACTTTGGTTGTTATTAGTTTTACGAAACTGGAACGTTGCAAGAATACAGAAAAGTCGCTGAAGAAAAACTCATCGTAGTCCATGAAGGGGAGTGATGGGGGAGTCAGATAATTGCGTAGAACCTTCAGAAAATCTGATATTACACTCTTAAATGATCTAGCCGTTGCAACTCCATGAAACATATTAGTTATAGTCCACAGAGTGCAAAATTCGTAAATTTGCGAAATGAAATTAGAGATTTTTTGTGATGATCCGGATATCCTTTTTGTATTAAAAAAAACTAACTTCTAAGTATGCAAATCTTCAGCAAATAGATCAAATTATTCTCACAATAAGTTTCATGAGGTAAGACCACTTAGTTTAAAAGATACACTCATTTAAACTTTCACGCATTTTAAGAGATTTTTGGAAAAAATTACCATTTTCTGAATTCATCAAGTTTAAGTCGCGAAAACTCAGAAATGGTATTATTTCTTGGTATTCTTTTGCTTGAAATATGTTATCTAGATATTTAACTTTAAATTTGTGTAAAAAAAATATTACTTTTAATACACAAATTTTCGGAGTTATGACCGGCTAGCGCTCTCTTATAGACCACTGTGCGGCGTGGCACCTCCTATATAAGCAAAATTCTAAAAACACTGCAGTGTAGGGTATTGAATGTTTGGCCAGGCCAAAGGTTACACCCTAACTAGTTTTTATACTACATTTTGAAAATTCTTATAGAGACAAAAGTAATAAAGTTGGCTGGTATTCTGTCAAAAATTGATAGAATTGGGTTCTGTTTACATGAAAAGTTTACTTGATGGTGTGAAATTGGCGGTATACATATGAAAAAATATTATCTGTCAAATAACCGATTATTATGACCTACTTTCGAAATAAGCGATTCATATTTTTACATGAATTTTTTCAAACAAAACACCAACCTAGGCTGCCGAATCTAAAATTAATTTTTTTTTTTAAGGCGCCATCTGGTGGCAGTTTAAGGAACTAAATTGGCAGTTTTACTTATATTATACAACAAACTACCATAGTTTATTCTGAAAGTGGGTCATCATAATCGGATATTCGACCGATATACTTAACTCTTTAAATAAATACCATCAAGTAAACTTTCCATGAAAACAAAACCCAATTTTGTTCATTTCTGACAGAATACCAGCCAATTTATATTACATTACTTTTGTCTCTATAGGAATTTTCAAGATGTAATATAAAAATAAAATAATGAGAGGATTCCTGAAAACGTGTAAAAACCTCGAAAACCTCGTAAACTCGCAAATGTTGTCAAAATCAATACGAAATTTGACAGTTTTACGAGTTTACGAGGTTTTAGAGGCTTTTACACATTTTCAGGAATCCCCTCCATAAAAAATATTAAATGCAAGGTAAAATTTTTCCTTTGGCATTTATCTTTAAAATTGAATGAACTTTCACATAGGGGGTAGCCGAGGTCGGTAAAATTTCGTCCATACAATTTGGCCCACTCTAATCTATATATTAATACGCAAGACAAAAAATTGTCCATCTTTTTTTCCTCTTTTGGAAATTCACTGCAACTTTGAATTATACACTATTAGAAACTTTTTTGTGTGTAGATGTGCACAAAGTTAAAATTATTTAAATTTTTACATTTTAGCCGGCTAAAATTAAAAACAAATTTTTCAATATTTACAACAACAAAGAGAAAGACGAAAACTGACATGTGTTTTTTTTTTGCTTTGCTTTCGTTGCGCTGACATTGCACCAGGGATATCAAATGTGGTTTTTTATTGTGCACCAAATAGCAAAAAAAGTACTAAATGCTCTTAAAAAAGTATCAAAACCTCAACAGATGCAAGTTTTGCATTAAAATATAGTTTTATGGAAAGAAAACATATATTTTGTAGAAAAGTGTGAGCTAATGTAAATCTATATATTAATACGCAAGACGAAAATTTGTCCATCTTTTTTTACTTTGTTAGAAATGCACTTCAACTTTGAATTATACACTATTATAAAAGTTTTTGTGTGTAGATGTGCACAAAGTTAAAATTATTTTTCAATATTCACAACAACAAAATACATGGTTACATAAGCTAGAAAAAAATTAAAGTACAAAGAGAAAGACGAAAACTGACACGTTTTTTTTTTTTTTTTTTTGTTTTGCTTTCGTTGCGCTGATGACACCAGGGATGACACATGTGATTTTTTATTGTGTTCCAAATAGCAAAAAAAGTACTAAAAGCTCCCAAAAAAGGACCAAAACTTCAACAGATCCAAGTTTTGCATTAATATATAGTTTTATGGATAGAAAACAGATATTTCGTACAAAAGTGTGAGCAAATGTAAATATTATTAAAAAAAGGTCAGTGCGCACATCTTTTTATGGCCAATATGCATCATCTTCTGCAAAGAACGATGCGCCGACTTATCTCTAAATATTTGTTTACAATGCAGTGGCATACCTTAAGAGGCGAAGGGGGCCATCGCCCCATTCAAAATAGGCTTATAAGCGGTGGCATTCAATTAGATTAATTTTTCGAGATCGAATTTGATAGACTTTATCTTATTTTTTTGTTCAAAACCTTTTTTTTAGACATATGGTCGCTAAAAGTTGCCACAGCTACAGTGCGAAGAGAAAATTTATCTAAAAATGCTGATTTGGTACCAACGTGCTTTTTGGCATTAAAAACGATGACAGTAATCCATTTTGTGAAGAGCGTCACTGACGGACTTAATGGGGTATAAGTGCTTCGATGGAACAAATAAAAAAATATTGTAATACTTTATAAAGAAGAAAAATTAACTTATGTTAAGAAAAAAATGCAACAACTTAAAACAACTTTATCCATTTACATTAACAGTAGCTGTGTTTTAGACGACAGCTTAATTAAGTACTCTCTGAGAAACGAATGGGAAATTTAGAAATAGAGCTAAGGGGCCGTTCACATATTACGTAACGCACCAGGGGGGAAGGGGAGTCAAACGATTTGTTACGAAGTGTTGCATGGGGGAGCGGTCATCAACTACTTTACATAGCGTCAATTTTGTCAATTTTATGCAACGATAAATTCAAATTACCAAAATTAAGATTTGTTACGTAACTAGGGAGGAGGGGGTTGTCCGTTTTGTTACGACCGGCGAGGGAGGGATTTGAAATTGGTCGAAAATCGCGTTATGTAATATGTGAATGGCCCCTAAACATGACAGTACTGCTAACTGCTACTGCTCTTATGTAATTGTGTTACCATTGAAACACACTGCTTCTAAAAAAAACAGCTGATCACTGCAGCTGCCACTGCTACTGCCGCATTGTGTTTCAGCTAAAAGACAAAAAGCAGAGCAGCGACTTTTTGTTTTGTTTTGCTGGGATTTGTTTGGGATTTTTTAAATTGTACCAAATAGCAAAAAAAGTACCAAGTGTCCAAAAAGTACCAAAATTAATTTATTTATTTGTGGTCGAATATCGACCACTGGGGGGATACTAGTCTATATATTAATACGCAAGACAAAAACTTGTCCATCTTTTTTTGCTATGTTAGAAATGGCGTACGAATTTAAATTATGCACCATTAGAAAGGTATTTGTGTGTAGATGTGCACAAAGTAAAAATTATGTCATATTTTGATTTTAAGCCAGGTAAAATTATATACAAATTTTTCAATATCAACAACAACAAAATACACAGTCACACAGAACTGAAAAAAGGATAAAGCACAAAGAGAAAGACAAAAAGCATAGCACCGACATCATGTTTTTTGTTTTGTTTATATTTCGCTTGAATTGTACCAGGGATGATAAACGAACTTTTCTTTATCGTACCAAATAGGAAAAAAAAAAGTTAAGTGTCAAAAATGTACCAAAATTATTAATACATTTGTTGTCGAATTTTGACCACTGGGCGATTCTAGTATATATAAATTTCGAGCTATCAAATAATGTACTACTTATATTTACATTACAAAATAAATTCTTAAATTACTATTTAATTGAATTTTTTTTTTTTTGTTTTCTTACAGCGAAACTGAACGTTATAAAAAAATGAGATGGCAAGACGTTAGCGTTGGAGATATTGTTCATCTTTCCAACAATGAAACAGTTCCAGCGGATCTTCTGCTGTTGCGTACCAGTGACCCCCATGGGGTTTGTTATATTGACACCTGTGATTTAGATGGCGAAACCAATCTAAAAAGAAGAGAAGTAAAAATTTATTTGTAAACCATTATTTCAATGCCCCTTACGAATAGACGGATGATTAATCGTTCCTCGAAAATTGGACAATATAAATTGGCTAAAAATAGGACGTTTGAAAATTTCGTCGAAGCGTAGGATGCCTCTGCATGCCTCTGGCGCAATATATAATGTTTATATTTTTTTAACGAAAAGAAGTTTCATACTAAATAAATACTTAATCCGATTCCATCTTATTTGTCGCAATGCAGAGCTCTTAAAGATTGATTTGATTCCGATTCTGATGTGTATCGGATTTCAGAACATACCTAAATGAATCATCCTTCTTTTCGTAAGAGGCATAGAAATGTCTTAGTTTTCGTCAAAAATTATAAGATATTCTACTATTCGACATAAAACCTCGAAAAATCCCACTTTTCGCTATATATAATCAAACACCCTAATTTTCGTCAAAAACAGAGTGAAATATCCTACTTTTCGCCGCAAGAATCAGCGAAAACCGAGTTTTCGTAAGACAAATGAATCATCCACCTTTTCGTTTAGGGCATAGATTTTTAGTTTGTCTTTTGCAAACAGAAAAAGTCTCAGCATCTTTATACATGTTTTTCTTTTTACTGTCTTAAATGACATTGTGATCACACATTCATTTTTTAGAAAAAAAAAAAGAATATAAATTTAGAAAACTTGCAATTTTAAAAATGTTTCTTCCGCAGAAAAAATGTTACTTCTGCTACTCATTTCTTTAATTTTATTACATTTTTTACGCGTTATTCTTAAGTTTTAAGCATTTCTTGTCTTTGGTGACCCCTAATAAAATTTTCCGTAGAATATTTTTGTAGAACACTTTAACTTTAACACCATATCTTTTGAAAGGGGGTCAAAAAACCCCGTAAGAACAGGATATAATGAGTTAAGATGTTATAGAAAGTTGTTCTTGTTTAGAAACTCCATAGTTGTTTAGCCAAAAAAATAAGTAAAAAACCTAATATGTAATATGGTAAGGGTTGGAAGCAAAATAATAAAAAGGTAACGGGTGCGACATCGTTTACAAATGAAAAAAATAACAACACTGACTTATTGGCTTTCATTTGGTATAACGAATTATTAAATGCACTTACATTGTTAATCTCCTTAAATTTTTTTTTAATTAATTATACTATTTTCGCAGTATTTTAAACTTTTGATGTAAAAAGGTAACGGGTTAGAAGTACAAAACTGCTGCTCAAAATAGACAAAAGTCGGCACTTTCAGCTGATAATGATTTTTGTTGTCAAATAGTCATATAACAGTGTTACTCAAGGTCCCATAAACGACTGTTTATAATGGGACAGAAAACTGCAAAACACACCAGGATTCCAAGTGATTTTTTTGATGAATTAAAATAAAATTTCATTTAATCTTTCTTTGATGTAGCCGATGTGTTTTTTATATTTAAAGCATTAAAATTTAATAAAAATGTCGACTCCATTTTTGAGTTGCGAAGGGTATGATCTCGAGGAAATACCCCTATGTATTAATACGCAAGACAAAGACTTGTATTACTTTTTTACAATGTTTGAAATAGATTTCGGCTTTGAGTTATACACCATTTTTGTACCAAATAAAAAAAAAAGTACTGAAAATGTCCAAAATCTACCAAATGCTACATTTGTGGTCGAAGTTTGATCACTGGACGATTCTAGTATTGTTAAATAGTCGATTTTTAAACACATTGAATAGATCCGTATCTCGTCGTCGTATCGTATAAATCTTCTCAGCAACGTGATGAGTGTGGGCTAAAAGTAAAAATTTTTTTAAGTGTAGATCTACATATGTATCCTTGTAAAAATGCTCCAAATATTTAGTCTTTGCAAATTGACATATTGGAAACAAAAATATAAGTAAAATGTTAAGGATTGTAGATTTTTTTTATTCGATATTTAAAATAAAACGTATTATCTTTTAATTAAAGGTTGTTCGTGGTTTTACTGACAAGCAGTCAATTTTTATGCCTAGTAAATTTGTAAGCCGCATAGAAGCTGATGCACCAACAACAAAGTTATACAGATTTCATGGAGCCTTAATACACTCAACCGGAGAGCGTGTTCCTATTTCAACAGAAAACCTTTTGCTTCGAGAGAGCAGATTAAAGGTACATACATATATATATATGTTTTATTTCAAAGGTGTCAGCGTTTTAAAATCAGTGAGCCAAGCGCAGTCAGCGCAAAATTTTCGCATTTAAAACAACTTCAAATTCCCCGAAGGACAACAATCACAAAAACTATTTTTTATAGCTCGTTTACGATAACAACAATACTTCAACAATTTTGAAAATTTCTGAGAACTACGTATACAACACACTCGAAAAATTGTGTTTTTTTTTTGATGCGAAACTACAAAAACAATTTTTCATAAATGTTTCAATTCCGCAAAATTTGAATGGGCTCAAAAAATAGCAACAAAAATTATTTCTGTGATTGCTGTACTTCTGCGAAATTTGCAAAATATTGTAATGTTCTTGTTGTTGCAAGCGAGCCAAAATTGGCACACTTTTGGTATACAATGACACTTTGTTTTATTTTATTTGTGTGCAGTTTAAAATGACTTGTTTTATTCTAGAACACAGATTTTATTGAAGGAATTGTAGTATATGCAGGTCACGAAACCAAGTCTATGCTTAACAATAGTGGCCCAAGATATAAACGCTCTCAGGTGGAACAACAGATGAACATCGATGTTATATGGTAAAATATTAAAGTTTCCTAGCATTGTAAACGACATTAATAGCATCCGATAACGGATGTGTTTAAGATTAAGACACTTCCCAAAGTCCATTCTAAAGGTTTTTTTGTTTTTGTTTCGAAGTATAACATTTTTACAGCTAAGTTTATTTCTTTATCTTCTTTTATTTTAGGTGTGTAGTTATTCTTTTAATACTATGCGTTGTTGGAGCAGTTGGCTGTAAAATGTGGCTTAGTTCATTTAAAAATTTTCCAGTACCTTATTTACCATTTGAAGTTGATCCAGACTACGAAGGGTTGCTTACGTTTTGGACATACATTATCATACTGCAAGTGATGATTCCGCTATCACTTTATGTTACAATAGAACTGTGTAAAATTTTACAAGTTTACCATATACACAATAATATTGATTTATATGATAATGATACGAATAAAAAAACCGAATGTCGCGCAATGAATATCACAGAAGAATTGGGACAAATTCAACATATTTTTTCCGATAAAACTGGAACATTAACAGAAAATAAAATGCTTTTTCGTCGGTGTGTAGTAAATGGCCAAGATTATAATCATCCCCCATCTGAGCAAGAAAAAGCATATTCAAAACCTGGCTCTCCAGCGCCACCGCTAATTGCTAATGGAACCCTCATGGACGATATGTCACAACTTATTAATTCTGGTCAGTATTTTTCACAAAATGCACAACGAATACAGGAGTTTTTGCTGGTACTAGCTATTTGCAATACTGTTATCGTGAGCGCGGGGCCGCACAGAGATATAATGAACGCAAGCGGAATCATAGAAGTACAAAGTTCTGGCGTAGCAGGAGACAGTACATCAACACTTAAATGTAAGATATTAAAAAAACTCTTAAAAATTAACAAGGATGTTTAATTATTAATGCAATTGCTTTTAAAAGCCGAAAATCGCATCCATCTAATACTCTACTTAAAAAACTGTCAAATCTGGATTTAAGATATTATTGCTCATTACTTTCTGACGTTTTCTGGATATGATACAAGTTACTTTTATCATTTATCTAATATTCAACGATACAAGAATCCTGAGATGGTGAAAATGTCTACACAGTGGCATCCTATGCCATAAAAATTTGCTTCAGATTTAGTTTAACTACTTTTTAGTTCAAAAACTAGAAAGCTTCATGAAACATTTTTAAAGTAAATGTTACTTGTGTTATTTTTGGCTAGACATTCATAACGGAAATTATATTAATTTTTGAACTTCAGTCAATTATTTGCAAAAATCGATATTAATGTAAAATTTTCAAATCTTTCCATGCATTTCTAGTATTGAATTTATTACCATTGGAAATAGACTAAAGACGACTATGGTGACATATTTGTTTAGGTTACCGCTGTGCAACCGTCGTCTTTGGATCATTTCTGTTTTTATTTAAATTAAATTTCAATTTCAGTATGCTTCTTCACTTGCAAAACTTAATGTCTCATAGTTTTGATCAATTTGTTCTAATTTGACTTATGTAATTTTGTTTGAATGACAACAATTATAAGTAAACATTAAAAACTACTAATGATTCGTTTCGCGGTATGAAAATTGATTATTATAATTGTATTTTGTCTTCAGCATCAAACAATTTGTTTGTTTGATTAAAAAAGTATGCCTTTACCACACAGTGTTCTTGAAGGGCAGGATTATCACACAAAAATTACGAAAAAAACTAAAAATGGGAGGTGATTCTATAAGCTTTTGTGATAATTTTCCCATTGTCCAGAGGCATTTAACTTAAAATCCATATTCTGTGTTAATATTATACATTATAAATGTACTCATTACTTTTATTTGCAAGTTTTTAATAAAACCCACCACTTCACTTTGAGGACAAGTGTTATTGGAATTATCGCAACATACAAAAAGATTCTAATATTTTTTATCGTTTGACTCACCATTTTCATCAAAAAGCCTCCAAAGTGAAAAGTAATTGAAACCACTCGGATTACGGAACAGGCCTGATAATACAAAAAAAAAAAATTTTGCATACCCAAAAAAAAAAATATACCGATACAAATCACGGTGCTCTTGAAAAGTCGATAGGTTTGATGAAAATGTGGAGAAAATCTGTGAATGGGGTTTCATTTCTACTAGCTTCGTGGTCTGAAAAATGCAAACCCCGAAATCATAGCTAATCATCTCCGCGAAATATCGCAAAAATACATATCCCATATAAAATAAAAAAAAAATGAAGAAAAAAAAAAAACAGAAACACATATAAAAATAGTTATATTTAATGTATTTTGCAATGTTGAATCTGAATCTGGCCTAATTTTTTCGCGAAATATCGCAAAAATACATATCCCATATTAAATAAAAAAAAATGAAAAAAAGAAACAAAGTATTTAATTATTGTATCTCATACGGTTTTTGAGATATCTTAGCCTAAACAAGAAAAAAATACCGTTTTTTACTATATTTTCGATTTCATCACTATCATCACACCTACGACTGTTCAAGCTCAGTGTGTTCAAGAACACTGTGTAGTAAAGGCATACTTGTTTAAACAAACAAACAAAATGTTTGATGCTGAAGACTAAATACAATTTAAATAATCAATTAATTTTCGTATCGCGAAACCATTTAGTACAACTACCCAGTCTAATGAATCATTAGTACTTTTTAATGTTTACTTTTACTTGTTGTCAATCAAACGAAGTTACATAAGTCAAATTAGAACAAATTGATCAAAACCAAATTTCGCACCGATACGTGCAAGAGTTAGTGCAAGCACTGAATAAATTCTAAGTGGATTCGAATAAGAGAGCGTGGCTTAGGGATTTAATTTTTGGGCAGCCCACAGGTAACATCCTTACTAGTTTTTTTTTAATTTGTCAAGTCAAAATTTCGACGTGATACCAGGATGACATCCCTACTGAATAGCAAACTCATACTCGTATCAATAAGAATGTGTCGATATTGAAGAATATCAATTTATGGATCTAACATGCATATAATGCAGAAACTTATCATTAAGCTTAGATAGTTATTGCTTTTTAGTTAATACAGTTTCTTAATTAAAATTCTAGTCACCAATTAACGTTAATTTTAATAACAAAAAAACACACTGGAGTTATCGTGAATAAATTTCGCGGGAAACTTTTCTCAGACTGCCGTGCATTCTCCATTGCGATCATTCTCCATTAAATATTACCTGAGCATAGTTTTCAAAAATAATGTCGAACACACACAAATACCCCTTTCTCCATTGTAATCTTAAAGTTGAAGACAATTGTAATATCATTTTTACGTAGATCAAGGCTTAAAAAAGACTTTTCCGGCATTTATGCTTAGACGACTTCCTTTTTTATGCTTACGCTACATTAAATGAATAATCTTTTGATTATTTCTGAAATTAATAATATTATAAAATTATAAAATCCTTACCAAATTTGTGCATCCATTATTACAATTTCACTTTCTTTATTCTTAGGTAGCAAGCGAACGAACACAAATTTATTGCAAACTGATTATAACTCTTCGCCATCATCATCGAGAGGTGCAGGTGGTAATGGAATCAACTTGGCGCCTGCGATTCCTGTTGATCGTTATACTCGTCTCACTGAGTCGCGTTCAGTGACGCCATCGCCACCACCAACTCTTACGTTTGCATTACCAACTCAAGCACACTTTCCGTCATTATCACCAATTAGTAGTTCGGCTGAGACTACTCCAACATCTGAAAGTCCACCGATGAAAACAAAAGCCAATACCAAATCAATTTCACCATCAGGTAGAGCAAAAGCTGCGCTAAATTCTAAAATAACAACATTGACATCATTTTTAAATACTAAAACTCAGGCAAAGAGATTGGCAATGAAGCTAAAGTAAGTATGCTGCTTTGTTTTTCAATTACGTTTGGAAATTTAAAGTTTCTGTGTGTTTTTTTTTTTTTTTTCATTCTGTAGTCAAACAAAAATTCAACCAGTATATCAAACCGCTGATGGTCGACCATTGTTTGAGGCAGAAAGTCCAGATGAATTGGCATTAGTCAATGCTGCGTACAGTTACGATTGTTGTTTACTTAATCGCAGTCCAAATCATATTCTCGTGAACGTTCCTAGCGGTGGTACTTGCGAGTATGAAGTGCTTAAAATTCTTCCGTTTGATTCTAGTCGGAAATGTATGTCTATCGTGGTGAGACGCACTGGCAATCAAGAAATTGTATTATACACAAAAGGAGCGGACACTTCTATAATGCCAGCACTATCACAATGTGCTCCAAATTCATCTGAAGGTAATTTAATTATATAGTATGACGACGGCTAATCGCAAAAAGTACACAAATTTTATGATTGAGAAAACTGATTCAATAGTTAAAGTTGCTCGGAATATCATAGAGAGAACATTTGATGGACCCGAAACCATTCTGATTACTGAAAAATGCTCCTAAAAATGGAAAATCTTTTGGTTTAAAATTTAATTTCTAAACGTTTTATATGGATTTTAAGCCGCTAAGTTCGAATCTAGAATTTATATCTCCGTATGTTCTCAAGTCTAGGTTAGCATATCTAATTTTGTTGAACATGCGCCAATTTTCATCGGACATGGCTCATTTCATTGGCGATTTTCCCTCTTTTTCTTTTACTCCCCGTTAAGCCCCCAAAAATCGATAAATTCTATAAAACTGTTTTAAAACTAAAAAAAAAAAACAATTACACGTGAGCACTTATGAGATTTGAAAAAGGTTCTTAGACTGCTTTTGAAAATAGGTCAAAAAACGGTTTTTCGAAAAAAAAAAACAACAAATTACGAGTAGTTAAGTTTGACACTTTTTTTAGTTTACGACAACTTGATTGAAATTTTTTCTTGGTTGGAGCCTCCACTCCTACATAATTTTCTTTTATAAAATCTTTTTTTATTTGAATATTGTTCTCCTGTCTAAGATATCAGGCCCACCAGACCTCATTTTGGTAAAGCTGAAATTTTGTTGATAGATAGTTGTATACATAGTTTGGAACTTATGACAATTTGCGAGCTTGAACGTTCGAACCTTATACAAGTGATCGGTACCAAAAAGGGGAAAAAAAAACAAGGCTAATTTACGCTATATTTAGTATATGTCGTGTAGAATATTGTTATATACCAATGTATATGCATAATGCAGTTTTTATTTCATTACTTTCTCAAAAATGCTCGAAAAAAGGCGTACGATATCTTAAAATGTTCGTATTGATTTAAGGTATATTGGTCATTCCATTCCAAAATGGAAAATGAGAAAAAAATTAAATTTAACCCATTTACCTCCATTATAACAATATCGTAATGTGCAATGTCTAAAAAGTTTTAAAAAATTATGAAAGAGGACTTGTTTTAGCATATTTATCTCGATTCGGCTCAGTTTATATTTGAGTGATTTTTCAAAAGGGCGTAAAACCACTTCCAACCTCGAACTAACCTAAGGATGCTATCGCCATTACCATGCTAAAATGCATCCTCTAGTTCAAAATTCATCACAAAAAATGCATTTTTCCAAGATTTTTCAGAACAAAAGGGCTTATTTCCATATAATTTCATAGAAATTTTTAGATATTGATACAAAAAGACGTATTTTGAATAGTGGCCAAAAAAACTTATAATTTTTTTTATATGCCCCAGGCTATATAGGTGCTTACATACCATGCCTATAGACATCAGAATAAACTTCCAAATGGTGAAATAAGAGTGATTTTGAAACAAAAGGGCTTATTTCCAAACGTTTCAGAACAAAAGGGCTTATTTCCAAATGTTTTTTACTTTTTGCAATTACTACAAATATGTTACAACAAAAATGTTAAGGGGATTAGAATCTTTGGTCAACTCACTATAATACAGGAGACATGAAAAAAAAAAAATAAGTTTTTTGTAAACAGCCAATGAAAGTTTTTTCTCATTAATGAAAATTTGTTTAACATGGTTTACGCCCTTTTGAAAAATAACTCCTCATTTCATAATCAACCATACAATTTTTATTTCATGAGACATGGTTTTTTACTTCAAAACTTATAACGATATCTTCTCTTATTGCTTGTGACAATAAGAAGTAGCAGCTTAGGCCGGTTTTTGATCAAAAAGCAAATTAGTCCAAATTTAATTTATGATCTCATGGCTTATGGGGCTCTGGTTTGTGGTCAAAGATCGTCTTAAGCAATTATTGCTTATTACAATACATATCATTAAAACATCAAAAATTCGTGTTATATTTTCTTCATCAAAATAGCTGGCTTTTATTTTAAAGTTTTCAATTGTAACCGCAGATTTCTTCAATTGAAACATAAAAAAAAAATTCATAAAATAGCAGCAGTTTGGCTAAATTTTTTCCTCAAGTTAATTAATGAAAAAGAGCGTTTCGATTCATGTTCTATGACTCACACTTATTTAAACAACAATTCACGACATAAAATATTAAGTTTTTAAAATCTCTTATACTTCGTTAAAGAATTGTTCTTTAGTTATTTTTCGAGACTGTTTTAACAGTCTCAGGGCTTAAAATAACTTAGTTATGACCAAATAGTGGAGTCAATAAAGCCTTTTAGATGAAAGTTCTCAAGAACAGCTCCGATTTTGATGATTTTTTTTTTTAAATTTTGTTTGTTTTTTGTTATTTAAAATCAGAAACATTTTGGAGCGGGTTCGGAATTATATAATTTTTTAAACAATATTTAAAAAAGTTATGTTTTCATAAAAAAAAAATTGGAAAAAAAATACAACAAACAAAAATCAAAAAGTCATTTTATATGAATTTGGCAATTCCAAATCTGAATCTGGCATTAGAACTGCTGTATCCTATATGGTTTCTGAGATATCTTCTCTTTTGCAGGGTCTAAAATTGTGTATATAAAAACTGTTATCATGTTTCTCTCAAGAACGGCTTAAGCGATTTCAATGAAACTTTGGAAAATGATGCGCTTAAGCATATAATAAAGAATGAAATAGGCCTTGACTTAGTATATACTTATGAAGAGGCGTAGAACCGCCACAAACTTTTAATTTGATTTGGTCATATCTTTTGAACCGTATAAAATTTTTTGACGAAAATTAGTACACAGCTACTGACTTTCAATGCCTTATAATGGGCAAAAATAATAATAAAAATATAATGGGAAATCGGAAAGTGCCACGCCCGCTTTTTATCCATTGAAAATTGAATAACTCCTGATTTCATCCCTTAGTGTTAACCCTATCTTCATACCAAATTTCATAAAAATCGATGCAGCGGCTTAGCCGTGAGAACGTTTATTTCCATTTAGGGGTATGGCACCGCCCAACATAATGGTCATGTTATCGTTCCTGAGTGCAAGCCCTATCTCCAATTTAAATTTCAAAATCCAGCAAATATAATTAGATTTAGGAATGGAATAAGTCCCGATTTCGTTTGCCTTTTTATATATATGTACATTAGAGCGCCCACAAGATATATGAAATGTGCAAAGTTGTGAATTTATTTGCTCCCCGTCCATTTCCTGAAATTAGAGGTCGAAAAAATAAGATCTCAATAAAAAATTTGGAATCGGTAGTGGAAAAAACCCAGCCGGTTTTCGATCAAAGGTCGAAATATTGACTAAAAAAAGGTAAGTCGCTTTGACTGCCCGTTACTTCTAAACTATTAATTTTTTCGTAATGTCTTTAAGCCAACTTTTGTAGAGAATGACTAGGTCAACATTATTTTCCTAGAAAGTTTTGGTCCAAAAATTAAATTTGTGGCCGTGTCGGTGCGAAAATTTAAATTTTTTAGGAAAATTTTCATGACTTTTCTATAAATTGGTTTTTTGTAATTTTTTAAGGAAGGAATATTTGTTCAATTCTTTTATTGCAGGGGATCAAATGTTAATTAATATAACACAAAAAAATTATTTAAAAATATTAAGTTTTAAGGTATGGAGCAGGCCTCAATGTTGGAACAAAATAAGTATTTTAATTTTTTTCTTTTAATCGCTACTCTATTGGATGCAATAAAATGCATTGTTAGTTGATATTAAATGCATCATTTAGAACTGCTTTTTGCCTTCAAAATGAGCTATGAAAAGGGTTTGTGCGACTTTTTTTCAAAAAGTTATGACCATTTTAAAATGACATCATGAAAGTTAAAAATCATGTTGGATTCTCTATAGCAATTGCCATATTGCTATATCTTTTATAATGCTATTTTAAAATGGTCATAACTTTTTAAAGAAAAATCATACAAGACCATTCCGTAACTCATTTTGAAGAAAAAGAACAGTACTAAATAACGCATTTAATAGAAAAGACCTAAACGATTTTGTGCGTGTTCTACACAACCTCAAAAATCGTGTTTTTTGAACATTAGGGGTGAGATATCTCACAAACCATAAGTGATATAGCGATTTCGCGTGCACTTTCGAATTCAGCGTTAATAAATACATCTAAAATAAGTATTTTGGTTTTGGTTTGTAGTCGTTTTTTTTTAAATACCGTTTTTCGACCTCATATTAAAAACCATGCCATGAACCGATTTTGAAAACTTTTTTTTCTTATTCAGTAAATACTCGCGTTCAATTTCACATCTTTGTGCAGTTCACGACAACTTGGTTGAAATTTTTTCCTGGGCTGCTTGCACGAAATTCGAAATTTTCGATTTCTGCTGGAACAGTCCAAAAACGCACTAAAATGAAAATAAATGCTATTTTCGTGTTCAGCGATCCCAAATTAGTTTAGAAAATATGACTACCAAAATGATTTCTTACCAAATTAAAAATTAAGAAGAAAAAATAAAGAAATAAATTATTTTCCTTAACTTTGAAACGGGCTCCATTTCTTAAAAACTAATATTTTTTATAATTTTTCTTTTAAATTAATTAACATTTAATTCCCTACAACATAAGGATTCCAGAACAAATATTCCGCCCTTTGAAAATTGCAAAAAAACCAATGTATAACAAAAAAGTCATGAAAAGTTTCTTAAAAAATTGAATTTATGGACCGACACAGCCACAAATTTAGTTTTTGGACCAAAACTTTCTAAGAAGATAATGTTGACCTAGTCATTCTCTACAAAAGTTGGCTTAAAAACATTACGAAAAAATGAATAGTTTTGAAGTAACAGGCAGTCAAATAGACTTGCCTTTTTTTAGACAATTTTTCGACCTTTGATCGAAAACCGGCTGGGTTTTTTCCAGTACCGATTCCAAATTTTTTATTGAGATCTAATTTTTTTGACCTCTAATTTTAGGAAATGGACGGGGAGCAAGCAAAATCAGAATTTTGCACATATGGGCGCTATAATGTACATAGATAATACTGGACGGAATACATTCTTCTTTGAGCGAATATCTATTTCATTGTCAGAATATTTTTTATTACGCTCACGACTGAGTTTCAAAATAAAGTTTATATTATTCCTTTTATAAGAAAAACTAATTTTAGATCAGTCAAATTAGATATGATGCTTGCACTAATTCTAAAGTTCATGAAACCTATCCCAAACGATAGAGAATTTGCTTCTGAACAACATATCAAAATGGGTCCTCGCATTTTTTCCGGGAAACTACAGTGAGCGTCAAAATAAAGTAAACACTTTGCTTTCAAATTTTCAAAATCTAATAAAAAGTAAAAAGTAATAACGCATAAACTAAACATAAAGATAAAACAAAACCAAAATACAATCAGAAATAATTCACCAAAATTTTAAAATTACCGGATTTTACGCGTCAAAAAAATTTAATAAATTTACAAAAACTAGCCTTATATTACAGTTTAATTTTTGATTTGTTTTCCTTTGGCCCTACGCTCCTCCTAGGAGTTAAAAGAGAATACATACAATACATACATACCACATTCAGTCTTCTAGGGATAGAATCGACCAGATTTTTCGTAATATCAGAAGAGATTTCACTCCATTATTCCTTATACACTTGTTTTAGATTTTTCTTCATTGTAATGGTGCTTTCTCTGATTTTCCTGTCAATACTTTTCTTCAAATGGACACTAGGGTTACGATCTTGGGACTGCAGGGGTAACCAAGGGTCTTAGGAGTGTGGTGAAGTAACCATTTTTTTGATAATTTCGTACCTTCGCGATCTTGGGACTGTAGGGGTAACCAAGTGTGGTGAAGTTTTATATTTTTGTCCTGGTGGATGTTTCCGATTTTCGTAATATTCAACTTATTTTTAAACATTTGTGTAGTAATTTTTTTTTTTTTTCACTTCTAGGCATATTACGTGAGAAAACACAACAGCAACTTGACAGATATGCTCGCGAGGGATTGAGAATTTTAGTAATGGCAAAGCGAAAATTAAATGCTGCAGAATACACGGATTGGTGGGCCAGGCATCAAGAAATTGAAATGTCTTTAGAAAATCGTGAACGTAGATTACGTGAATCTTTTGCAAAATTAGAGTGTAATTTAACATTACTTGGCGCAACTGGCATCGAAGATCGGCTGCAGGAAGGTGTGCCAGAGGCAATTGCATCACTTTTGGCTGCCGGAATAGCGGTTTGGGTATTAACTGGTGATAAGCCTGAAACAGCAATAAATATTGCTTATTCGGCAAAACTATTTTCACAACAAATGGAATTGATAAGGCATGAATGTTTAGAATATACTTAAGTCTTAGATAGCTTTATTATATGTTTTTTAATTTATTTACAGATTAACAGCACGTTCTCGTGATGCTGCTGAATCAGCAATAAATTTTTATCTATCTGAAATGGACGAAGCCAAGTCAACCAGCTACGAAATGATGGGTCCACGCTTAAAGCAACGCGCATTAGTAGTAGATGGAAAAACGCTAACATTTATTTTGGACTTAAGGTAGAATTGATTAAAATGGTTTGCGAAGGTTTGATAGGGTTACACTCGACTTTTTCTTTTAAGTATCTGAATATCGTACTGTTGCTTGTATTTTGTCAAAATAAACCTTCTACCCAGGGCCAGACTGGCCATACGGGAATTCGGAAGGTACCCGAATGGCCGATGAACATTATGGGCCGGTAGACTGTGATTTTTATTTTTTGTTTAAAAAATGATTCAAAAATTAAAATCAAAATAGAATTGTATTGCAAGAAGTTCTAAATCATAAAACCTAATAAAATTGTTTGATTTTCGCTAAAAACAAATTTCAAACATCAAAGCAAACTGCGGCTGCGCATTAAAATTCAAATACGCAGAAATTTTGAAAAGGCACACTTTTTTGGCCAAAATTCATAACGTCCGTATTATCATGGATACCAACTGCAAATGTAGTTTTTATGTTGACTCTCGACTAAAAGAACAATTCTGAAAAAATCTTAACCCTTGGACTGCCGGGTCAAGAATGGCACGTAATAAATTCTCTAAATTAATAACACATACCAGCAAGGTTCTGTTTTTAAGCATTTCCAAACTAACTTCATGCGTTGAATCCGAATCAGAATTGACCCATCACCTCAGGATTTGGAGATATTTGAGGTCAATCTCATGAAAAATTGCTATTTTGGCCATTTTTGAGGTTCGATGTAAAATGACACAAGTTTGGATTTATTGATATCATCTTTAATCTGTAATAACTTTTGAAGAAAGTATTGTATGGCACTTTTAAAGACCTCGTTTTAAAGTTAAAGGTACTCAGTAATGAATTATGCAGAAAAAATAAATAAAAATGTAGTACAACTGACCTCAAAAGTAACAAAAGTACTAATTTTTCGTATATTAACCTCAAATATCTCTATTTTTCGAAAAACCTAATGCAAAAATTATACGCACTTTCACCCAAGTTACTTGAACTAGTAGTATCTTCAGTATTTTTGAATAAGAAATTGAAAAACAACTTCTTCGTTTTCTTTTTTGTCTGTCTTTTGCAACCAGACTTCGAATGAATCGGGATTGCGGAAGAAAAGTTACCTGACAAAAAAATTTATTAAAAAAAATCGGGTGTCTATATTTCTAAATAGCATTAACAATTGCATCGTCTTACTAGTTTTGGGTTTCTTAGGACTAACAAAATCCAACAAAATTTTAAGAGCTTACACGAAGTTCAAAATCTAAAAAAATACGAAAACCAAAATATATTTAAATGTTTTGAACTACATTGCATTATACATAACATCATCAATTTTATAAATTTTTAATTTAGAAAAAAACAAATTATTTGAATTACTTTTTATTAATTGAAGAAGAGAGTTAAAATCTCGACTTTTTTGCATTGTCTGAGTAAAATGCAAATGCATCAACTTTGAGACGTCGCTCAGGAACGGAAAATTATTTTTCCCCAAAACAAAAAACATTTTTTGTTTATTTGAAGTATTTTTCGTTACACTGCATCAACAAAAACTCAATAGCAACACTTGTAAAAATTAAATTTTGGCCAAAAAAGTGTGCCTTTTGACCTATAGTGCAGTGGTCGGCTGAGAGCGAATGTCGAAAATTTCCCTACACCCAAAACAGAGAAGAAATCGCAAGCACTGAAAAAAATGCTTGCTTGTTTTGCTATGTTGACGATTACATTTGTAGCGTTGCGTTGAACACACTACATTCAAAATAATTAAATTGTGTTTTTGTAACATTTTGGGAACCATTTTTTTTAAACTAATTTGAGGTCGCTGAATCGGAAAATCGCATTTATCTTTTTTTCTTGAGATAATCGAAAATTTCGATTTTTGCGGTAATACCTCCATTTTAAAGAATTTATTTCGGGAAACCCAATTCTGATCGATTTATTTGTACAAGGCTTCCAACAAATGTACCAATAATTAAGATTTGATTAAATTTGGCTAAGTTAGAGCAGCGGAAAATTAATTTTCATAGTAGCAGAATCCTTAGACAGTATAATATTTTTACTGGAGCTTATCCGTCATTAGGCGTTGCTTTTAAGTATGTTTTAACAATGTCTTTCACGCAGGTAGCGTGCGAATGCTCTTTTAGTGTTTTAAAATTTATAAAAAATAGAATAAGGTCATCAATGGCCTAAGACAAGCTTGATGCGTTTATACTCATGGCAATTGAAGTGGACATTTTAGATCGAGTTTCCAAAAGCTATTGGGCTTCCCTGTATAAATACCCACCAAACCAAATGTTCCGACATTTTCTGAATTCAGAGTTTTTCGGAACAAATTCGAAATTGTTTAGAGTTTTCGTAACGAATTCGTAAAGATTTCTCTGAAGAATTTCTTAAACTTTCTTTTTCGAATTTTCGGAACAAATTCGAAACTGTTTAGAGTTTTCGTAACGATATCGTTAAGATTTTTCTAAACTTTTTCTTTCTTGTTTCCATTTTATAAACAAGACTTTTACGTCAATATTCAATACACATATTTAATAAAATATGTCTCGCAGACAAAATAACAATATTTTGTTATTATTGAATACCTTCAAATATGTAACGCACAATGATATGTACTAGAATTGCCCAGTGGTCAAAATTCGACCACAAATGTATTAAATAATTTTGGTACGTTAGTACTTTTTTTCCTATTTAGCACAAAATAGAAGAGCTCATTTATCATCCCTGGTATAATATAAACAAAACAAAACACATGAAATCAGTGCTTTACTTTATGCCTTTCTCTTTGTGCTTTATCCTTTTTTCAGCTCTGTGTGACCGTGTATTTTGTTGTTGTTAATATTGAAAATTTTTTATTTTATTTTACTTGCTTTAAAGTCAAAACATTAACATAACTTTAACTGCTGCAGATCTACACACAATTACCTTTCTAATGGTGTATAATTTAAAGTCGTACTCCATTTCTAACATCGTAAAAAAATATTTTTGTCTTGCGTATTACATAATATATAGATATGTAAGTCTATACAAAATGCACATGCACACGAAGTTACGAATTTGTTCAGAATTTTCGTTACGAATTTGTTCAGTAATTTCGTTACGAATTCGTAACGATTTCTGTACCGAAATCGGAAAGATTTGTAGAATTTTCGTACCGAACTCGAAACGTAACCTTTGGTTTGCTGGACTGTTTAAATGGACTGTAAAATGTATACTTTTTTATACTGAAAAACTGTTGTAAATATTTAAAACATTATTCACAGAAGTCACACAGCGTTCATGCTCAAGTTTCAAAAAACCCCTTAACGAATTCTAGGTGTCTTCAAAATCACATCGTGTGAGAATTCTATATTTCATACTGAATGTTTTTTTGATTAACGTTGATTCTTATACAGATGATTTCTATGGGCGAATTATACTTTCATTTTTAGAAAGGTACTACACCCATACTGTGTAGATAAATTTTCTGCGATAAATATCACAATTCCAAGAAAAATCTTAATTGCAGCAAGTTATTTTCCAAATTCTTGTCGAATCTGGGCTTAGGTCAATATGGACTTTTTACACTTTACTTATTATGCATAAATAAAAAATTCTGGTGAAAAAAATGCAGAAAAATTAAAATTTTCCTGGGCTAGAAGCTCAATAAGGAATAAACTTAAAGAAAAAAGTTCGTGTATTTGAATTTCATGCTGTCATTGATTGACGTCAGAGCGAGCGCTCGTATTTGGAGGGAGTTATAATTTTTTAAGGAACACATTTTTAGAATTTTAAGGAACACATTTTTGATTTTGAATTTTTCAAAAACACCCATTTAAACTGACACATATTTTTAATATTAAACTGATCGTTTTTATGTTATTTATATTTTCAGGTCTAATTTAATACGACCTTTTTTGAAACTAACAAAGGGCTGCGCATCAGTTTTGTGCTGCCGGTCAACACCATTGCAAAAGGCATATCTAGTTAAAGTTGTCAAAGAGGAGTTACATTTACGAACATTAGCTATTGGTGATGGTGCTAATGATGTTTCCATGATACAAGTAAAGTTATGAAATATCTCCCATATTTAAAAAATAGCTTTGACTAGCGGCTTTCAGTTCCCATATTCAGTCAAATTATGTGAAAATTCGTGTCAGTGGGTAACTTAAGGCCGGCCAACTAGTAATAATTTTTTTCATACGGGGGCATATAAACTTTTGTTTTATTAAATAATTTTTTTTTTTTTCATTTAAGATGGCTGATGTTGGCGTTGGTATTTCTGGACAAGAGGGTATGCAAGCTGTAATGGCTGCAGATTTTACGTTGGCTCGGTTTCATTACCTAGAAAAATTGTTATTGGCTCACGGATTTTGGTGTTATGATCGCCTTTCACGCATGATTCTGTATTTCTTCTACAAAAATGCTGTAAGATATTTTTTTGGCAAAACTTAGGAAATAAGTGTGTAAAAACTAATGACAATTTTGCACTTTAGGCATTTGTTTTTCTCATATTTTGGTATCAACTATATTGTGGATTTTCTGGTTCAGTAATGATGGATCAAATGTATTTAATGCTTTATAATTTACTGTTTACCTCACTGCCGCCACTTGCCATTGGAGTTTACGAAAAGAGAGTGCCAGAAGAATTGCTTTTTAAAAATCCATATCTTTATAAAAATGTAATTTAATTTTGTTTTTTTTTTTTTAAATTTTCTATATATTGATTATATATATATATTTCTAATCGGCAGGGTCGCTTGGGGCTTGCATACAAATCACATGATTTTTGGATTGTCTTGCTGGATGCGTTATACCAAAGTTTAGTGGTGTTTTTCATGGCTTTATGCGCATATGCCGGCTCGGATGTAGGAATATGGGAATTTGGTGCAACTATAACGGCATCTTGCTTATATACGAATTTAGTGCACGGTGCTATTGAAATTCGCTCTTGGGTAAATGCTCTTAACCTTTGCTTATCTTTATAACTTATAACTTAGTCACATGTGTTCGTCGATATCTCAGCAGAACACAGTGCTTTCGAACAGTCGATTGGTTTGATGAAAATGTGGAGAAAATATGTAAATCGGGCTTCATTTCTACTAGTTTAGTGGTCTGAAAAGTACAAACCCCGAAATCGTAGCTGATCGCTACGCGAAATATCGCAAAAATATATATCCCATATAAAATAAAAAAAATTAAGAAAAAAAACAGAACAAACATATATAAAAATCGTTATGTTTAATGTATTTTGCAATGCTGAATCCGAATTAGAAGCTGTATCTCATACGGTTTTTGAGATACCCTAGCCTAAACAAGAAAACAAGACCGTTTTTGCTATATTTTGAAGCTATATAACTAGAATATAGAACATACATACGTAGAATCCGATACAGTATCTCAAAGTTCTAATCTTTTTCTTAAAATCCTCATTTAAATTATGTCAATCTCTTTATTTTTCTTGGAGATATCCTAACCTAACATTTTCATCAAACCTATCGACTGTTCAAGAGCACCGTGAGAACATGACTAACATATTGAATTATGGATTGACCCGCGGCACAAATACTATCAAATATTCACCATTAACATCTAATACGATTTCAATTGGAACAAAATCGAATCGAGATTTTTAGAATCATATAAAGTGATTTGGATTGATTGATCACAATTCATATACATATTTTCAATCACATAAAAAAAGAAATGAAATATTTATAAAGTTTTTTTTATCAACGACCACAGCTAAAATGAAATCGCAAGTGGACACAAAAATATTTTTTAATTATGTTTTTTCAGTCCAAATTTTTCAAATCAATTTTTTCCCACTGAAATTTCATTCTACCATGCATTTCCTTTTATTTAAAAATCTTTTAATATTTTTTGAGAGAAAAACCGGCGTTTTTTAAAGAAAATTTGTTATAAATGGCCCACAAGAACCGAAGCTATAAGCATTTTGCTGAACCCGTCATTTTTAAGGTCAAAAGTCATTTTTGTCATATGGTCTACGGTTAAGAAAACCGGTCTCGTCAAATCTTGTAAAGTACCATCAAAAAGTTTAAGCGCGTTCGGCGATTTCCGACTTGAATCGGTCATATGCAAATACTAAATATATACTTAATGATTACTATACTTAATAATTTTGTAAAATTGATTTATTTATTTCAGACAATATTGCACGCGCTTTCAATTATCCTTAGTTTAGGTTCTTTTTACGTTTTCTCTCTTACGTATAACTCGATGTGTGTAAATTGTTTCGGACTTCCTTCAAGCTATTGGGTTATTTTCCGTTGTTTAGCATCAACGGTGCATTGGCTAGTCATCGTTATATCAACTGTTGTAGCAGTTTTGCCCAGGTGAGTTAAAATTTAATTATATCAATATGGAATACTCTCATATTAATTATTAACTAAAATTTTAGATTGCTTTTTACAACGCTGAAAATTTCCTTGTGCCCTGACGATAGCACAATCGTTCTGCTACAAAGTAAAAGAGAGGCCCGAAGAGGTGAGGATATGTTAGTTACATGGTCAAGGTCAACATCTGCTTCGTCAATATATAGGTAAAGACACACAACTAAAAACAATTTTACATGACGTTAATAGTTTGATAATACATATTTAGATTCAATAGTTAAATTTATAAATAAGTTTTGCCTGTTATTGTCCTTTTTATTTATACTTTCATTTTAAAGCAGTTACTTAAGAATTTTGTTTCGAAGAAAAATCATAGTGGATCGATTTTTTTGCATACATCCTCATTTGGAAACATGAAAAATGTCCAGCTTAAATTTTTTTTTTATTTACAGAAGTTATTTATGCTCAAAAATTATTCAAATAAAGAAGAAACTTTTGCAACTGGCAAAGCATTCTACTGCGTAATAAATCACTTGGCGCACTGGTGTCCGAAATTGTTATGAAATTGAAATCCAAAACACAGTGCTACAAAATCAAAAAAATTGCATGCACTAGTAGATATTGTAAGTCTTAATTTGCCCATACTTAAAAATTGTAATACATCCTCAAGATCTTAAATTACCCCTATAAAGCCGTTTTTGGGTGATTTAACGCGCTTAACAATTTGTAGCTCATTTATTTTTAACCGATGTCGGATTTTAATAAAAAACCATTTTTGTTGTGCATTGTTATGTACTCGTACATTACATTCCATAGCCTTAAAGATCCGAAATCGGTTAAAAAATTACAAGAGGTTACAAATAGTTTTTTAAGGGTAAATTAAATTTTGAGGGTGTATTACAATTTTGAAGTATACAATATCTACTAGGGTTGCGATGAAAGCTTGAATATTTGCTAAGTATTGCATTGTTTGATTGAAAATTGTTCAATGATTTACCAGATGAATGATGACTCCTTCTCGAAATATTTTGTGCACTTTATCTCCACTCCAGTTTAATTTGTGATCTATCTATTCTTATTTCTGTCAGCATCTGATTGGAAATTTATTATTGAAGATCGAATGCAATGCGCGATGATCATTTGTAAAAAAAAACGACTAACTTTAATTATATTTTGGAATGCTTGCACTTAAAAGATCAAAATCGTTCCACCAGAATTTTGGTAGAAACACCACTTGAATTTCGGCTAAAGTAACTGTTTTTCTTGTTTCAGTTGTGTGCTTTTATTTATTTATTTGAATGAAAATTTTTTTATCTTTTTTATATTTGAATTTTTATTTATCGGATTTTTAATTATATGTATGTAGTGCATATTACATATGCATCAAAAAAATTTCTTAATTTTGTATGATAGATATTTTTAAATAAAACTCCTTATGCACTCTTGTTCCAACTCGCACTGATTTTGTAGTGTAGAGTAAGTTTTTTTGTAACCTTATGTTTCACATCTAGTTAACTTTATTTTTTAATTAATTATTTAATAAAAAGTTATAAATCTAAATGAATAATTAGCAAAAGATGTTTGCATACGTATAGTATACGCCAAACCACGTATTTTTTTATAAATCTGGTTTTTAAACGAACTTTTTATTAAAAATATCAATAATATATCAATACCATAAGATTTTCAAGTTTCAAAAATAAATTGACATTTTTAACTATGAAACTCTTCGAAACTCTTCAGTGTCGTGTTTTCTTCTGCCCATTGCTTTATTGGGCCCAATTGCGGTCTAAGTAATGATGCCAACTGCAATCTTCCGCGCTAACCTAAAACAATTATATTTTTATTTAAAAAATCATACTAATACAAGCAAATGAAATCTTTTTTATATAAAAATTTATAAAAACTTGTCAATAACATAAAAATACTCCATTCGGCCGATACTCCGATACTGCCTGCTTCTCGAAATTTTCCATAACTTGGACATTTATTAACCAATTTTCATGTTCTGACTTATTTTGTAAAGACAATGAAGCAGACTATTAGTACGAGATGCATTTAAGTATTAAGATATTAAAAACGCTCCATGGCCTACTTTTTAGATCTTCCAAAAACTTTTTATGGAAAGACAACAAATATGTAGTTCTTTACTCATATGTATATGTAATAGCACTGAACGCAAGCTAGTAATAATAAGAAAATACAATCCATAATTTGAATTTTTGTCTTTATTTTTAGAATCACCGATTATGGGTCTAAGAATCAGATTATAACATCAATTACATGATTATTATCGAAATTTATGACTAAAACAACAAAAGAATTGCTTTCAGATTTTAATTCAATCGTTGGCTGTCCTCCAGTAGCTCTCTTATCGACGTATTTTTGGTAGTACATATGTACATATATCTCTGTATATTTAATAGAATAATGCACTTAAACTTAAAGATAATTTTGTTTAAATTTAAAATTATTGCAAGCTGATACTGAAAGAGATCGGAATCCCTTTGTCATTGTGGCAAAATCAGTAATATCTGTCCTAAATTGTCCAGTCTACTTATTACCAAAGGCAGACTATCTGCCACCTAAAAACACAAAGATTTTCCGATCTGTTTTAGTATGTTGGTACGTGTACTTATAATAACTTATTTTTTAAGAAAAGTCCTATATTTTTTACTATACATTAGTATGTCTGGATTAAGCACAATGTAAAAAAAATGATTCTTTAATATATAAGGATATCGCAATTAATATATCGTAGTGGCCTTATTTACAAAATAAGCCTGTAAATGTTCCCGTAAATATTAAATTTTTTTTAGTATTACTTTTTGCAAATGAAGTATTTCCTTTACGCTATTTTAATTTAATTTTTTTGAAGCAAAAAAATGTTTAACCAAAATGTTAAATATCTTTCTACCTATAATGTTTAAGATTAAAAATATTAACATTTTTATAACAAAAGAATATATCAACAATAAATATTGTATTCCTATGAGTACGATGACTATTTTTTATAAATGACTTAAATATTGGCTGATCACTTCAAAGTTCTTTTAAAAATTGAGATTGTAGTTCTATGTAATAATGAGTAATTAAAAAAAAAAAAAAAAATCAAACAAATAAACAAAAAACTTGTTAAAACACTTTCTAAAATTCTCATTAAGAAACATAAGATAGTTATTTAGTTAAAAAAGGCTGTGATCATACAATTAACTTTACATGACACTAAACAAACACTTAGTTAATGAAATATCCGTATTTTATATAAACCATTATATAAATGTATATTTATTTAATACATACATAGCATACATACATATGAATAAATAAATGGTTGCACACGATTTATTAATTAAATACAATTGTAGAAAGCATTTACTTTTATAGGTGCTTTCTATATCACTAAACTGTGTAAAGCGTTACGTTTCCATGACATATAGTGAAATTCACTTGTAAAAGTTCATTATTGACACTTTATGTAAGTTAAGTTTTTTTTTTTCTATTTAAAATATATTCATTAATAGTAAAAAGAAGTTGCAAATAAAAAAAAAATATATCACAACCGCTAAGGGTACGTAAAGTTTAATTTTATCCATGTTTTACCTCAGGCAATATTCAAAATTAAATATATAATTCTAGCTAGCCTTCCTTTTGTGGTCATAAATAGGTCAAATTTGAGAATGCTAAGGATTTTAAAAATTTTTTCAGCAATCGTCAGATGATACTTAGAGACGAAAAAAAAAAACTATAAAAGTTAAAAATTTACTTTGGGGTTAGTAACACGGTATGCTCAAAGTTGAACTTTAAACAGCAAAAATGCTGTATGGAACATTTGATATTACGGCCATTCCACGAGGATGGACGGGACAGGTCGTAGTGATATAATGATAGAAAGTGGTGATTTATAGGTATGAACCGCGATATTATTTTTTCTTTTAAGGGAGTATATTTTTAGAATAACAAACGATATACAGTGACTCACGAAATTGATCACGCTTTGGTTATGAATGCAAACAACCAATAAAAAGTCTGAAATGAGTTTGTATATTTAATGGGTGCTATTCTTGATTCCGTCGGAAAGCATTTTCCGCGCGGAAACAAATTTTGCTATTATTGATTCCGAAAAGTAGATACATCTGTCTTCACTGTTCCGCAAAAGAGATAAATTTGGCATTCTTGTTTCCGCAAATAGTTTGACAAATTTAACAACCCTGACATCGAAGTGACGTTCATTTTTGTGTATTCTTGATTCCGACGGATAGATATATTTCAGTGTTTTACTTCCGCGAAATTTTTGTGACGGAATGACAATAAAAAGTTATAAATGTATGCTTTTTTGTTAATTTTGCTGTTGTTATTGATAGGGAAAATAAGCTAAATGTATAATAACAACTTTAAAACCTTTGCTACTAAACAATAGTCGATTTAATTTAAAATTAAAAAAATTTGTTTTTAAAATAAAACTCAAAATTCATAAAAGAGACACTTCATTTTATTTCATTAAATAAAGGAAACAATTCATCTTTATTCTGATTAGATAAACAACAACTTATAAAAAAAGAAGGCACTTTCACATCCAACCCTCGCTGCGGTGACCAAATGATGAAACGTAATCACTTAGAAAAAAATGATCAACAAACACTTTTTCACAAAAAACAACTTTAGAGCAACACGCGTCTTCACCTAACTCTAAAATGTATAGAAAATTAATCCTTAAATCGCACTAAAAAGCTATTTTATCCACTTGATGTTTACAAAAAATTATTAAAGATTTATCTGTTAAAATGTTAGAGATGTTCTTATATCAGGGTTCCCAATATTTTCGTTCGATATTCCTCTACCGTCGGAATCAAGAATAGTAGTTTTCATATCGAACGATATTTCTTTCCGCGAAAATTTCCTTATCGAACGGAATCAATAATAGCACCCAATGTGTCTTTATTTTGGTAAAACTGCATTAAGTAAAGGAAAATAAACAAGGGACAGATTCCATGAAAACTCTTTCTTAAATATAAAATAATGAAACAAAATCAAAAATACTCAGCGTGATCAATTTTGTGACTTCGCATTATGAACCTCGGAAACTAATGTTAATATTTTGTATAGCATCCTAGTGTATCAATAACTACTTTTATTCTTATGGGCATTCTATCTAGAAGAGTTTCACAAATTTCTGGAGCAATAGCATCTCAAGCATTTTGAGCCTTAGGCCAAAATTCATTAAGAGTACTAATTTAACCTTCCATCGATTTTCACAATATGCCCCATAAGTACTTGATAGGATTGAGGTCTGGAGATTACGAGGGCGTTTTTATTGTTGTAATTCCATTATCTCCAAGCCATTTTTGTGTCTTCTTTGCAGTGTGTTTTGGATTATTGTCCTGCTAAAAGACAATAATCGAAATGACTTCGTAGAATTTCATTGTAAGACTCTGCTGTTATTTCACCTTCAATTTTGGTACCTCTACCAACACCTCTAGTGGTCAAACATACCCACATCGTTATTGAGCCTCCTATAAACTCAAACTTTGTTGACTCAATGTCGTGCAAAAGTTAAAAGCCATTGAGGCACAGGAAGTTGCCCTCGTAATCTCCAGACCTCAATCCTTTTGAGTACCTATGGGGCATATTGAGAAAACCGATGGAAGGTACAATTGGTACTCTTAATGAATTTTGGCCTAAGGCTCAAATGCTTTAGATGCTATTGCTCCAGAAATTTGTGAAACTCTTCTAGATAGTATGCCCAGAAGAATAAAAACAGTTATTGATACACTAGGAGGCTATACAAAATATTAACATTAGTTTCCGAGGTACATAATGCGAATTCACAAAATTGATCACGCTGAGTATTTTTGATTTTGTTTTATTATTTTTTATTTAAGAAAGAGTTTTCATGGAATTTGTCCCTTGTTTATTTTCCTTTACTTAATGCAGTTTTACCAAAATATAGACACATTAAAAATACAAACCCATTTCAGACTTTTTATTGGTTGCTTGCATTCATAGCCAAAGTGTGATCAATTTCGTGAGTAACTGTAATAGTTAACATACAAACCTATAAGTGTGCCTGTGTTCCGAAGAATTGGCTCAAAAAGATTGGGATGGACGGGACACAAAAAATTTATTGCTTTTTGGACATATTTTAAGTTTCATGTTTTCAAGAAATGTTTCAAAATTTTTTACATCATTGTTAACAAATTAATTATCCAATAAATTGTGTGGGATGGACGGGACGGGATGGACAGAACAAAATTTTAACAAAAAATAATTGTACGAAAATTTATTTTTAAATTTATGGCTTACAAAAAAATAACATTTAAGTTGCTTGGATCCAATTTTGGGAAATAAATCAACAGTAGAGTGATTCAAAACAAAAAAAAATTTTTTTGGAAAAAACCAATAAATATAAAAGATTGTGTCAACTAAGTGAGCTAAGACTTTTTAATTTTTTTTGAAAGTCATTTAGATATAACGCAACGTCGATTTATGCAAAATCTTAACTTGATGGGGTTTTTTATTTTATTACGATCTCAAATGCTTGGAATAAGTTGTGCGATATCTCGATTTTTTTGTTTTGAATCAAAGTATATAAAAAAATCAAAATTTGAACCAAAATACCTACAAAAAACTTTTTTTCCAAATTTCACCCCACGGATGAAACTTCTTATTCCAAGGACACCATAAAACCACGTAATAAACAATTCACTTAAGCATCTCAACCCATTATATCCAGTTTTTGTGGGTCTTTTCGACCCCTATTTTTCTTCAAAAAACTTGGTTATAATGGGTTAGTGTGTTCTACAAAAACATTCTACAGAAAATTTCATTAGGTGTTCCCAAAGCCGAGAAATGCTTAAAATTTAAGAATAATGCTCAAAACACGTAAATAAAAAGTAATAAAATAATGAATAATTATGGATGGCCAGGACAAATTTCGTAGTATAACTTCATCTTGCAGTAACTATTTTTAATATCATATCATGACAAAAAAATGTTGTGTACTATCCTCACTTACATATAACGGAACCCTATTTTAAAGAAACCTGTTTTACAGTAATGATGCCAAAAAATGCTTATTTTGGGATGGACCGGACAAAAACTAGGTTCCTACCATTATTTAGTCGGACTAAAGAAAAGAATGCATTAAGTTACTAAAATTTATGAACGAGAACATAGACAACCAAATAGTTTGCCGTATTAGTAACTGCTGGTAAAAACGTTCCAATTAACTTGTTTGAAGTCGAACGTACAATATTGGCAGAAAATTTATTGTTTCTACTTTTTAGTTTTTTTCTATTGATATAAAAAAATTTTAGTCCGAGTCGTGGTTTTAGAGATATTGCAAATTTTCAGAAATATTGACCATTTTTTTTTAAAGCACTATTTTTCCAAAAATTGTATCATTAATGCATAGTTTTAGTAACATATTATAAATAGTGCAGGCAAATTAGGTATTCATTTCTAATTTTGTTGAACATGCACCGATTTTGATCCGACAGGGCTCATTTTGTTCGCAATAAAATTTAAAACAAAACCAACACATTAGTTTTTTCCGGCCTTTCCCCAAAATTTCTTCAGTCCCCCGTGAACCCTCAAAATCGGATAAATTCACTAAAACTGTTCTAAAATGCTTAAAAATAAAAAGTTATGTTATTCACGGGGTTCTCTAGATTGCTGAATCCAAATATGATGTTGGAAAATTAAAAAACTCAAAATGGCGCCCGGAAAACTGCGTACAGACCCATTTTAAGCACCAAAAATGGGAAAAAATCGTTACAGGGGGTTTTAGCCTAGAAGTCTTGTTACATTGAATGAATTTATACGGTCGGTGTGGGATATTGTTTTTTATACTTTAAAAAGTAAAGTTTACTAAAAATTTTTTTATGTTTTTGATTTGTTTATTATCTAAGCAATAACTATAAAAAGTTAATACAACTCAAAATTAAAAATATTTGTAACATTTTGCAAACCATTTTTTCTAAACTAATTTGAGGTCGCTGAACACGAAAAACGCATTAATTTTTTTTTTCCTTGGGGTCGTTCCCAAGTTATTCGATAATTTATATTTTCGAGATTATAGCTTCATATACATCAATATATTTCTATTAAGCCAAGTCCGATCAATTTTATTTTTCCACGTTTATAAAGAGTGATTAATGGCGCTTCTAACAAGTATACCAATGATTATGCTTTGAACAAAATTGACAGAGTTATAGCAGGAAAAAGTTTGAAATTTCATAAATTTTTGAAATTTTTCACATCAACTTCAAATGAAACATTTGGTTTTTGGGATATAATTTTTTTTAATACTTGTTTTTTAGTAATTTTATTAAATGGCGCATATAATTGCAAACATTTGAAGCCTATGTTGAGCAAAATCGAATGAAATTTCCAAAAGATATTAAGGTTTTAGTGCAATAAGAAAGATATGAGAATTTTCGAAATGTTCGGCCTGAGTCAACAGATCCAATTTTTCAGCCTCCAGATAGAACACCCTACACTTATTGAACACTTTGAAGATGTTTTAAGTAAATTCTAATCATTCTCTGTAGAAAATATTAATTTTTGAAAGAAACCGAAATTACCCTATTGCACTAAAACCTAATATCTTTTGTAAATTTCATTCAATTGTGCTTAATATAGGCTTAAAATGTTTGCAATTATATGCGCTATTTAATAAAATTACTAAAAAACAAGTATTAAAAAAAATTATATCCCAAAAACTACATGTTTCATTCGAAGTTGATGTGAAAAATTTCAAAAATTTATGAAATTTCAAACTTTTTCCTGCTATAACTCAGTCAATTTTGTTCAAAGCACAATCATTGGTATACTTGTTAGAAGCGCCATTAACCACTCTTTGTAAACGTGGAAAAATAAAATTGATCGGACTTGGCTTCATAGAAATATATTGATGTATATGAAGCTATAATCTCGAAAATATAAATTATCGAATAACTTGGGAACGACCCCAAGGAAAAAAAAATTAATGCGTTTTTCGTGTTCAGCGACCTCAAATTAGTTTAGAAAAAATGGTTTGCAAAATGTTACAAATATTTTTAATTTTGAGTTGTATTAACTTTTTATAGTTATTGCTTAGATAATAAACAAATCAAAAACATAAAAAAATTTTTAGTAAACTTTACTTTTTAAAGTATAAAAAACAATATCCCACACCGACCGTATAAATTCATTCAATGTAACAAGACTTCTAGGCTAAAACCCCCTGTAACGATTTTTTCCCATTTTTGGTGCTTAAAATGGGTCTGTACGCAGTTTTCCGGGCGCCATTTTGAGTTTTTTCATTTTCCAACATCATATTTGGATTCAGCAATCTAGAGAACCCCGTGAATAACATAACTTTCCATTTTTAAGCATTTTAGAACAGTTTTATTGAATTTATCCGATTTTGAGGGTTCACGGGGGACTGAAGAAATTTTGGGGAAAGGCCGGAAAAAACTAATGTGTTGGTTTTGTTCTAAATTTTATTGCGAACAAAATGAGCCCTGTCGGATCAAAATCGGTGCATGTTCAACAAAATTAGAAATGAATACCTGTTTTTACCTAATTTGCCTGCACTAAAAAGCTCAATTTATTGCCTTTTATTTGACATTGTAATTTGTACTTGATTTCTTGCATTACGTATTTTTTTTATAGGAAAACAAAAAAGTAAGTTGTTGGAAAACATCGGAAGAGGCTACAGGAATCGGAATTAATCGAAAACTATCTAAAAACATCGTTATTGTTGTTTTTATTGATGTTATTGTTATTTTTGTAGTTGGTATTATTGTTGTTCTTGTAATGTATTCATAAATTTCATGAAAATTTCTTTGGTTCACTTTTTTGTTTTCCTTTAAAAAAATATGATATTGCAGGAAATCAGGTACAAATTACATGCCAAATGAAAGGTAATAAATTGGGCTTTTAAAATATGTTAGTAAAATTATGCATTAATGATACAGTTTTTGGAAAAATAGTGGTTTAAAACAAAAAAAATGGTAAAAATTTCTGAAAATCTGCAATATCTCTAAAACCACGACTCGGATTAAAATTGTTTGTAGGTTTATTTTGTAGCAAGTTAACATATCTTTTGTATGACACTTATATTATTAAAATCCTTTCAGGGGTTCCCAACTTATAATAATTTTTATAAAAAATATATCTCGATCTTCCGATGGCTATATCTCCGAAAGTAGGTCCGGCAAGAACTTTTTGTTTTTGTTTTTGTTGTGACCAATTTTCAGAGCCTTACTTGAGCAAAAAGAAAAGAAAAGAAACAACAACAGTTTTTAAAGTAAAATTTTTCTAAGTTTTAATTTTCCTTTGCTTTAATTTACAAAATATTTTGTGAGTAAAAATGGAATAAGTCATACAAAAGTATAACAAATTTTTAAATTTGTTATAAATGAAAGTGGAATAAGTCCATTCAGACCAAAAAAACTCAACTATTTTCTATTACACTTGTAAAAATTTTTACAGCATAACAAAATTTGATTAATTTACAGTGGTAAACACTTAGCACCGGTTTAATAACGCTTGCCAATATTTTTAAATTGAGTCGTACGCAAACCCTTTAATATCTCAGTTTATGAAAAAGTGGACTTATTCCACTTTCAAAAAAAACCCATTCATATGTGAATAACAAAAAGTAAAAAAATTGTAAATAGCCCAGGAAAATAAGACATTTTCTGCGAAAAAATTCCCAGTGGAAATTTTTCACCGGAATTGTCTTTATTTATGCATGATACACAAACTGTGAAAAGTCCATTGCAAAGTCGTGTGCGCATAAAAAGTTATTAAGGCTCAAAGGTCGCTAAAATTAGTTTTTTGCAAATATCTCGCTAATGCTAACTTTTACAGAAAAATGTTGGTCCCTAATTTTGTAGCACAGGAAATTTCCTACAAAAGCACGTTAAAAGTATTTGCGTACGACTTCTAGTTTAGGAGATCACCCAATTTAAAAAGTTGTTAACAGTTACTTCTATGTGTACACATATCGCTTATTTTTTGTAGATCTTGTAATTTTCTACAAATTTAGTCCCATTACTTTTTATCGTAGTACTTACCAATTCGCAGTTATCCTTAAAAAACTAGTAATTTCGAAGCCTTAACGGTTATTCAAGAATATTTTTAAGGTCATGAGCCGTTCGAAAAAAAAATTTTGTACGGTACATAGAAAATTAAATTATCTTTCAAACGGCATTTTAATTTTGTTTGTACAATTTTGCATTGAAGAGTTATTGCAATTTAAAAAGTAAGATATTTTAATATGAACTCATAGGTAGTATTTCATATCATAACTGTTAACAACTTTTTAAATTGGGTGATCTCCTAAACTAGAAGTCGTACGCAAATACTTTTAACGTGCTTTTGTAGGAAATTTCCTGTGCTACAAAATTAGGGACCAACATTTTTCTGTAAAAGTTAGCATTAGCGAGATATTTGCAAAAAACTGATTTTAGCGACCTTTGAGCCCGAATAACTTTTTATGCGCACACGACTTTGCAATGGACTTTTCACAGTTTGTGTATCATGCATAAGTAAAGACAATTCCGGTGAAAAATTTCCACTGGGAATTTTTTTGCACAGAAGCTCTTTTTTCGTCTTATTTTCCTGGGCTAAAACTTTAATATTAAAAAAAAAAAACAAATACACATCTTCGAATCTTTGTTGTTTTTTAATATAATATGTGGGAAAAAGTATGCTTAAATGAAATTCAAAATTCCAGCTGCAACTTTCGAGAACTAATTTTTGTATGAATTTTTTCCCATTGTGGTTTTTGAGGGGACAAAATTAATTGACTTTTATAGAACGCTATTTTGGATTCGTTTGTACTTCAATCCCTTTTGCATACAAGCATGTGTTCTTTTTTGTGTGTTGATGTCCAGGGCTAGTTGTGGTATTTAAGTAGTTACTTCACAACTAGTCTTGAACCAGTTGTTTTGTGTGCAGTCCTCCTATAATAATACACGTACTTTCAAATTTTTTATGTCAATTTTTATTTTCTAAACATAAATTAAATTTCAATTTTCAATTTAATTTATTTAAACATTAGTACAATAAGATTACAATCTTTTTGCTGTACAACAAATTTAAAATTGGTCAATAAAACATTGGAATATATGAATTCTTAAGATAAACTTAGAGTAAAATTACTGGTAAGAAGTTAATTTATAAACTTTAAAACATAAAATTTAGTAGATAAAAAATAACATTAAAGTCAGTATTAAATAAATTAAAGTACACAAGGCTAGCGACTAATATAATACAAATGAAATAATAACAAATGTCTGGTTTTTCCGCGAAAAAAGGAAAGAAAAAATAAGTAAATGAATTAAAAAAAAAAAAAAAAATTATCTTAATTTGAAAAGTGTTGAAGTATTGAATGCTTAAAGTTGTTGAAGTTGTTAATGCTCTTTAGGTTGTGTGGCAACGAGTTCCAAGTCCTTATGGCGTTGATGAAGAAGAATCGTGTTGAATTATAGTACGTGAATTTAGGTAAAATTAAATTGAAAGATCCATTGCAAATACTGCACCTAAGTTTTTCATTAAGGTAAGACGGAGTTTTTAAATGCATAATTTTATGCAAATAAATGCAGTTTCTGGCTTTAAGATAATTCTCAATCGAGCAACCAAGAATCTTACTACTCCATGAAGAGACATGGTCATATCTACGTATCCCATATACATAGCGTGTAGCGTTATTAAAAGCAACTTGCAATTTATGCAGCGACCTAGAATCTAATTTGCTATAGATAACTTCAAAGTAGGATATGAAGGGGACTATAAGTTGCATAACTAGCTTTCGCTTGGTTTCAACTGGCGTAAAGTCAGTCGACATACGCAGATATCGCAGGGTAGCATATATTTTTCTTATAACCAGTTTAATGTGGTCAACACAAGTTAAAGTAGAATTCAGTTGAAACCCAAGACAAGTGGCCTTGTCAACAAAACTCAACTGATAATCACCAATACTCAAAGAAGGAATTTGATCAATTACTGGTGTAGTTCGTGAGATTGGTAATACAATCGACTTCCGACTAAGGCAAAGATCATTTGAAGTAGCCCATTTGCTAACAGCAGCCAAGTCCTCATTAATCCTGTAAGTAAGATCATCAATGAGACCAACACGACGCGACAAGTACATTTGAATATCATCTGCATAAGCATGCATCTTAACGTAATTACAAACCGAGAAAATGTCATTAATGAACATGGAAAACAAGAGTGGGCCCAAGACAGAGCCTTGGGGAACACCAGTTCGACAAGATTAATATTCAGAAGAGATATCACCCACTCTGACTTTTTGCAGTCTACCCTCAAGATAACTATAAAGCAGCCGCACAGAGCTATCACAGAAACCAAAATATAACTTAAGTTTTTTGCACAATATTATATGATTAACACTGTCAAAAGCCTTCGAAAAGTCCAAGAGGCAGAGAAGAGTTATCTGATCAAGATCATTAGCTATCCGAATGTCATCTATAACTTTTAACATTGCAGTAGAACAGCTGTGACCAGCACGAAAGCCGGATTGAAAGGAAGATAGCAAGCGGTTTTTGTTCAAATGCTCAGTAATTTGATCAGATAAAATCGACTCAAAAACTTTGGACAACGACGACAGGATACTAATGGGTCGGAAGTCACTAAGTGCAGATGGGGAGGGCTTTTTCGGGACTGACAAAACAGTTGCAATTTTCCAAATTTCCGGAAAGCAGGATGTAGTTATGCAATGGTTAACTATATGTGTTATTGGCGCCGTCACATACGGAAGAATAAGTTTTATAAATTTAATGGAAATGCCATCTTCACCAACTGCATTTGATTTAATTTTCATTATACCTCTACATACATAATTTTCATTTATTACTTGGAATTCAAAGGGATTTATAGACGGGTATACATTTTTAACATTTGGCTCAAAAGCATTACCACATTCAGATGAGTTCTTGGATATAAAAAAATCATTCAGTAAGTTAGGGTCAACATCAGACTCAATCTTATCCTTTTTGTAAACACCAAGCTGCCGAAGGTTTCTCCAGAGCTGCTTTACAGGTACAGATGTATTCAGTTTAGCACAACAGTATTCTCTTTTAGCTTGCTTAACAGCAGAAACAGCTGAGTTGCGAGCCTGCTTATATAACTCCCAATTTGGATTAGTAGGACTTTTTTTCCATTTAGTATGCAGCTTGTTCCTTATTTTAAGCTGTAATTTGACATTAGGAGTAAACCATGAACAAGCATTGATCAAACATTGTTGAGGTTAAAAATTAACTAGCTACCAACAAATCACGTGTCAAGTGGTTCTGTGGTGTGTGCTTACTGTTTTGAGTAAAAACAACAACATTACAAAAACAAGGCAAAATGCATAGGTAAAAAAACCAAAAAATTTTGTTGGTAGGTCGGTTTTCGATACGTTTCACCCATGGTTGAATTACCCTGGTTGCAGCGATAACTAATGCTGCTTCTTCTTAAACTACGAAAATGTCAAAATTTTCTAGTCTTTTGACAGATAGCAAGGCAACCCCAGGGTTCCATTTTTGTTTATTTTGACAACTTACCACAACCATTGTTATTGAATCATGCGTTTCACCCATAACCATATGGGATCTTCAGTCGAATTCACCTACAAACCAAGAACTCGACCAAGCATGCTTTATTAATTTTTTGCATAGATTAGACGAAAATCACAGCAAAAAATTCAATGCAGCATATGCAAAGTTCTAATTTTTTGTTTTTTCCCCTATTATGCATCGCTCCGCTGTTTGTAAGTCGTTGATATTATACTTTTCTTGCAAAGCGCCTTCGGATGCAAGCTTTTTTACAAATTTCACAGAGCCCGGTGATAAACATACGATCGCGCTTGCTACTTCGGTGAAACTCGCCAACTCGTCACGATTCAAATTTATCTGCCCCTACAAACTGATATCGAACTGGCCCCCACTGCATCCCTTTTTAACTAGTTTCAAGCTAGTAGTAACCGTGAACTAGTGTTTTTTGTAGACTGTCTCATATTTTTACTGCAGGGTCGTAACTGGAGTTTTGGGTAAAACGAACGCGTTTCTGTAACAATATGTACAAATTATCACAAAACGAACAGACGTAATATAAACATCTAAATTTCTTTAACAAAAATCAAAACAAAGTACAATTACAAAATTTGTTACTTCAATATAACTCTACGAGTTCGACTAAATAAAAAATAAAATTTTTAAAAAGGTTGTTATATATTTGGGTAGCAATTAAGCAGCACTATGTTTAGTAAAAAAATTACAACAATCGACAGAAAGGATTTAAAGAAATTAACAAAAAAAATGCGATGACGTTACACTACAAAAAACGAATTGGGTTTTGACTTGGATTACAAAATTGCAAAGATTCGGGAATTGGGCATGGCTTTTTGAATAAAACTTTCTTAAGTAGCATTTGAAATAACTCAAGTTTATTTTCCAATTAAATTTAAAAACCTTTTCTGGTTTTTTTTGTTAGAAATTGCAAATTAAACATCAATTTTAGATATTAAACATAATATATTTTAACTTTTAATAAAAATTTAAATTTTATTGATATACTTGTTGAAAATATTGGAACATATACTTATCTCACAGTAAATACAGCATTTTTCCACTCACCGGGATCTTTGCTTCTATAGAGCTACAAGTCATGTGATTTCTTGCAATATCGAGGTGATGTTGCTTACGAGAAGCGTCGATTGGTTGTTTTTTTCGAATTTTTTTAAATTTCAAGTGCAATGCTTTTAATATTACTCGTCGAACAATTGATTTACAGACTGTTACTATAGCCATTTTTTTTATTTTCGCAATAGAATTGGCAGAGTTGCATGCTATTCTCAAGATTTTGCCTCTAATCTAATGAACCAGAAAAAAAACCTAACTATAACAGCTTCAAATGTTTTATTTCTATGAAGTACCGTTAGTTTTGAAAAAGTTTTAATATTTTTATAGTGAGCAGAGCATGCTCTTGAATTTTTTCAAAACCAATTTTTGTTGGCTCAAACACAGTGGCTATTATCATACATTCTATCCGAAAAAATATTGCTTCTAATTAAGTGAACCGCACTGTATAATGAAGTGATTTTTATGGGGGCGTGGTACCCCTATTTTTCCCAGAACACATTATTTGTCTTGGTGCTTTTTACATATGTACCAAATCGAATCCGTGTACGTTCAATAGTTTCAGAGATATCATGATTTGGTTTTTTGGCTCGCGGTGGACTTTTCTGTGGAAATGACCATACGTATTAACATTTACTCAGTGACGACGCTAGGCTTGAGAGGGCTTGCAACAAAGTTTAAAAATGTTATTGAATGTTAAGCATCCGTATATAAAACTAGTAAGGTTGGTCTGGCCAAACATTAAATACCCTACACTCTAGGTGCCACGCCCTATTGTCTAAGTTTACCCAGTTTTTGCTCAGAGCTTGCATTTATAGTCCTTATTGTCTGAGTGAAATTTTGTTTGGCTGCACACTGGTTCAAAATCCCTAAAGCTCGCCAAAAGTCGAAATCATTAAAGTTTCGAGACGAAATTTTTTACCTGGGGGTTTTTGAGGTCGCTGATTACGAATTTGATGTTAGATTTTTAAAAAAGAAAATGGCGGATTTGCATAAATATGCAACCGAATCTAACAAAAAAATTTACTCGGGGGTTTTTGGGGTCACTGATTTCGAATCTGATATTAGATTTTTAGAAAACAAAATGGCGGATTCGATATGGCAAAAAACAACACTTGAACAATTTTTATAAATAATTTAAAAATTAATTTTAAAACTTTAACTTTGATAGAGTTGTGTGCAACGTTAAATTGATCTACATGGATTTTAGATTCCTTTATCATGGAGTATAAGCTGTATAATAATATAAAAATTTTATCATTTCGGGCGAGCACCACATATTGACACTTGGCCAGCAATATGAGTTAAATTTTCATCTGGTTGCTTCAGAAAAAATCGCGTCAAACAAAAGGTGCAAAAAAGGGCACCTCAATTTTTTTATATTTGTTAGAAAAGGCTTCAATCTTCTTAAATTCAAAAAATCTAGGTGGTATGACGTGGTATAAATTAGTTCTGGCCTTTTTTCATAACCATTGCAAACTGATTTTGTAAAATAATTTGATTTTAAGTTAATCACAACTGTCAAAAAAGTATAAATTATTGCAAGTTTTGAATTTAGAGGTTCGATAGTATTTTCTTTTACAAAGAGATTCCATATTCAAACATTAAAATCGATTCAGTTTTAAAATAACCACACAATTTTTACAATGAACACTAAATATTTATTTTATACTCACAGAATTTTGCGCCTGAGAAGCGTACTTTTGGAGAGATCCCAAGAGCATAGTAGGAACACCTGGATCTTTCTTACAAATTTGTTGAGGTCTATGGATATCTGTTAGACAATACGGTTCATAAAAAGTTAATTTAAAAAAACTTTGTTTTTCGACTTTTGGCCAGCTTTTAAGGATTTTGAACCAGTGTGGGCTGTCTCAAAAAACGTTTTCAGTGTATAGTTTTGAAACTTTTATTTTTGCCATGCCTTCTTGTCCGAGTTCACCCAGTATTTGCTCTGAGCTTGCATTTATAGTTCGTAGTGTTTGAGTGAAATATAGTTGGAGTAACTCAAAAAACTCTTTTAGTATGGCATTTCGAAACGTTTGCTTATATGGGAGGTGCCACGACCTCTTGCACAAATCGCATAGTTTTTGCACAGAACTTGCGCTAACCATTCCTAGTATTTATCGTATGTATCGTGGTTGCAGTGTCTTGAAATCTGCGATTTTTGTGATTTTCTAAGAAAGGCTGCTGTTTCAAAAAATCATAGCTTTCATCAAACTTTATAAATTGATGACTGCAATTAACTTATCTTATTGATTTTAAAATGTTGTACTATGCGCACTACTATGTTTAATTTTGAAGAGTAAGTCTAACGAAAAAACACTTCGAAGAGACTCTTATAGGGAATTGAATGTTCTACAAAATGCATGAACAATTTTTTTTCTGGGACAAATCGTTTTGGAGTTATTTTGAAAAAACAGTTTTTTTCTAAATTTTAGGGTTGTTGAAAAAATATCTCCTAAACTATTGGTTACACGAATAAAAACAATATGTAGCTTGCAGTGCAAGTAAGTAATTTTAAGCTCAACACATCACTGTGCATATTCATAAGCGGTATGCACAATTTAAATTTTTTTTCCAAATTTTGAATTAGGATATCTGCTGAGTTATAAGTCGTTCGAAAACAATTCCAGAGTAATTTTTATAGAAAATTTTATAAGCTACAATATTGCGGCACGATATTTTTCTCTAAATTTAACCGTTAAGGAGATATTCGTGAAAAACTAATTTTGGACGCCATTTTTCCAAGACCATATTTTGTTCAGTTGAGCAAACGCGCCTTTTGCTTTTGCTATTCTTGAGTTGATATCCTCTTTTGCTCCACCATCCATGGAGATAATGTTGCCTAAATACGTAAAGCTATCGACGTTTTCGATGTCATCACTGCCAGCTCTAAACGTGATGTCATTCCTGTTTGCATTTAGCTTCATACTTTTAGTCTTGGATACGTTGATTTTTATGCCGGCCTTTTGTGATTCCAAGACAAGGTCTTCGATTTTACTTTGCATATCTAAGTGTTTGGGCGATAAGAGGCAAATGTCGCCAGCGTAGTCGAGATCTTCTAGGTGTTCGGTAAATTTCCATTGCATACCCCTTTTGGCCTTATTAAGAGCTTTATCTAGGATATCGTCAAGAACGATAAGAGATGGTGATAGTAAACACCCCTGTCGTACGCCTGAATTAGTGGTGAATGTCGGTAACAACAACCCATTGTGTAACACATTGCATTTAAAGCCTTCATATTGTGCACGTACTAAGTTTATGGCCTTTGCGGCAATACTTCTTCGTTGTAGTGAAACCCAGATGTTTTCTCGGGAGTGCTATAGTCTATGAAGACAAGTTGAAGTGCAGCACGCCACTCGCATGATTGTTCGTCAATTATTCTGAGGGTGTTGATTTGATCCACGTATGATCGGTTTCGCCGGAATCCTGCTTGCTACTTTCGAATGGCCGAATCAAGTTTTTCGCTTACCCTGTTCAGAAGCACTTTCGTCAATACTTTTGATGGTACTGAGAGCAAGGTAATGCCTTTTTCGCCACTCGCTTGGGTCTAATTTTTTCGGCAATTTGACTAACATGTCATGTAGCCAATCTTCTGGCAAACGCTCTTCGCTCCAGATTTTGGTGAGCAGAGGATGGAGAATTTTAGCTGATGGTATGGGGCATGCCTTTAGCTGTTCAGCTGTTATTTGATCTTAACCGGCGGCCTTGTTGTTTTTCATGCTTTGGATAGCTTTCACTATTTCATCGATTGTAGGAGGATTGTGAACAAAAACTTTACTAAATTTATTTTCTAAACGTTTATTTCTTCTAATAAACACGATTTCGCCAGGTTGGTATACTTTTGTGAAACTATTTTTATTGTGTTGTCTTGATGAGTTTTCTTGGGCTTTTATTAATTTATCTTTAGTATATTTAAGGAAGTAACTGAGTGGATACTTTTGTTGTATTGAAAAGTTGCCAATAAAATTAAGTCTGTTAAGTCGAAAATGTTTTTTTGTGCTTTTAAGCATCGTGCGATTTCCATGAGAGTCGAATGAAATCTTTCAATTTGGCCATTACTTTTTCTATGCATGGTACAAACAAAATATTGTTCAATTGAAAAGTGGTCTCTTAATAATGTGGCTTTAACGCTAGATCGAAATGCTCCCTCATTATCTGACACAAGTAGTTTGGTGGCTTAGAATTTGGAAAGTACTTGCATAAGGGCCGACTTTATATCCAATGAATTTCGTGAAACTAATGGAACTGTTATAGCAAATTTTAAAAATTTGTCGATACAAGTCAAAAAGTATTGTTTGTTTGTAATTAATATATCGACATGTAAAATTTCACCCGGAAAATTTGGGATTGGTAAGCTACCTATTTTTGATTGTGGTGGCTTCCTTTGATACTTGTTTTCGTGGCATATTTTACAACTTTGGATTATAGCCTTGAGAATTCTTTTGATGCACTATGGGAAATTTGTACATGTTTTCTGGCCAAAAGTACAAAAATAAAGATAATGAGCTGAAATCTCGTGCAAACTTTTCTAGGAATGTAGAGAACATATTTTAAAATTGGTCAAATTGGACAACTGTCATGCCCCTTTTTCAACCTCTTTTCAACGGAATTGTTATAAAACATTTTTTACTAAAACTTTGTGTGGTATGTTCATATTTTTTAAGTATATACATACACACAAATGTACATATATTATAGTCCGGGAGCCGGAAATACTAAAAGTGCCGTCATCGCGGATTCTCAAATTTTTAATGCAAAATGGTAGTTTACACTAAGACGAATTAGAAAAGCTTGGTCAGCATGGTTGTAGCCTGGCAGAAATATTTTTAAATGGTTTTTGAATTATTAAATTTTCGGAATGTTTTGCCGTCATCGCGGATTTTGATCAATCTCAATATTAATCGATGGTAAATTTCATAACCATTCAGAAAAAATCCGGCCGACCAATTTTTTTTTGCCGAAAATGACCGGCAGACCTATTTTAATGGTGGGTACAATTTCTCTGTTATCACGGAAATTTGTTTTTTTTTTTTTAATTTACGTGTTTTAATGTCAAATTTAAAAATATCTTGGTATACGAGCTTAGAAACTGCCGGAAGTACCCACTGTCGCACCATTAAAATAGATCTGCCGGTCATTTTCGGCAAAAAAAAATTTGGTCGACCGGATTTTTTCTGAATGGTTATGAAATTTACAATCGATTAATATTAAGATTGATCAAAATCCGCGATGACGGCAAAACATTCCGAAAATTTAATAATTCAAAAACCATTTAAAAATATTTGTGCCAGGCTACAACCATGCTGATCAAGCTTTTCTTATTCGTCTTAGTGTAAACTACCATTTTGCATTAAAAATTTCAGAATCCGCGATGACGGCACTTTTAGTATTGCCGGCTCCTCGCCTATTAACAATAGCAAAAAAATTACAGAGATCTAAAAGTATATTATATTAAAAACTAATTTTTTCAATTATAACATAAACTGAGCTAATTTAAAAACATAAGAAAACATTATAAATTCATGAGTAAAATACATATTAAGATTTATTAAAATTTATGTCTTAATTTTATATTTTCCAATATATTCTCGAACTATGTGTCTATGAACGTACAATTATCATTACATTCTGTTTCATCTTCATTTTCTATCTTAATAAATTTACGACTTCTAGTGGAAGTGGCACTCGATTTCGTTCTTTTATCCGTTTACTTAAAGAAATGCTGGAAATTACGGGATCTTAGGACTTATTATTTTGTCACATTTGCGAGCGTGATGCAGTCTATCTGATTTGTACGTTTTATTCCGACACTCAGCTGCGTCTTCTCCAAAATATCCTACTGGAAGTACCATATTTTGAATAATTTCCTTAGAATGAATAAGGACTTTGTGGTCTGTTGGTGTCATCGGATACCAGGGATATTTTTTTTATGATATCAGTAGCCTCAAAACAAAATTTTTCAATTTTTTGGAAATTTAGTAGATATTGGCACGATATACGAGTGGTTTTTTTCCATTTTTCTTTCAAATGTTTGCAAAAAGTTTTAAACTTTTCACCTAAATATTCCGCAAACGAGTTCGATCTATAGCCTTCATTCAAGAGATTTATCAAATGATAAGTTTGAAAGAGGCCTAGGCTGGGCTGTGTTTTTCCGGGCACCAAAACTTAAATTAAAAAAAAAAATTTACGATTTTAAGCTCACTAAAGAAAACGTACATTTCTTTGAAACCACTATATGAAAAGACAAATTTTTTAATATATAGAGTAACAACTTTCTATTAGTTCTCGGTTCCAATTTAAATATTTTTTATTAGCTTTGAGTTAAGATAAATATTCACTTTTAAATACAAGCAAATTTTTTGAGCGAAAACAACAAAATTTTTATTTTTTCGGAAGTAGAAACTTTGACACTTGTATAGCTGAAGGATAAAAACTTTAAGAAAAAACTGAGTATGAGGATTTTCTCTCGCAAGTACTCACATGTGAATAGCATACCCAAAACTTTATTTTTAAGTGTCTAAAATTCGACTTTTGGCCAACTAACAGGGCAAAATTTCCCACAGTGTGATGTCGGGAAAATAGTAGAGTAGAACGGGGCAATGTCGTGCACTCAACTTTGACATGCTCGTAAAGCCGTACATCTCAAGCGAATGCAACGAGTAAGCATCCGATCGAAAGATAATTTCATTGGTTTCATCCATGTGTAACAACATTTGTGTGAATGTGCACGACATTACCCCAATGGTCGTTTTAAAGGTCAACTTCGATAACTCGGTGAAGCCCAAAATTTTTTTCGAAAACCAAATACTTCTTTTCTTTGGCAGGATATTTCGTTTCAGAAAACACTTACCTGGTATATTTTCCCGGAAGGAAAATTATTTTTCTGACTTGATAAAAAACACTTTTATCGTCCCGAAAGCGTGCGTTTTAAAAAAAAGGTTACTCTGTAGAGACGAACTGGTGAAAATTGCTAGAATTATATGCATAAGCTCAGTAGGTCAGCAGGTCCCTACCTTACGAACAGATGGTAAATCATTCAATTCTTTGGGCTAAAACAGCCAGTGCACGACATTACCCCCTGCACGACATTACCCCGTTCTACTCTACTCACTAGTAATTTGAATAAAATTTTCTTGGAGTGATCTATACGAGCGATTGTGCCCCGTAGTTACAATTTCATATTGTTCTTCTTTGTTAGTTATATCAATATCGAGTCTTTTTGCATGTATAAACTTTACCGAAGGGAAAGCGGTTATTATTGGATGTTGAATTTCTGCTAGTATTTGAAAAAAGTATATCAAAAATATATCAAAATGATATCAAAAATTTGTCAGTGACACAAAATTTTGATAAAAAAAGGATATCACAGTGATATACGGAATGTAACGCTTTTTGTATATTGCCATGATATCAAAAAAAGATATCAAAATGATATCAAAAAAAGATAACAAAATGATATCAAAAAAAGATATCAAAATGATATCAAAAAAAGATATCAAAATGATATCAAAAAAAGATATCAAAATGATATACAATTTTTGTACATTTCTGATACAAAAATGACAACCAATTTTGGGTCTGATAACTAAAGTGACGCAGATTATGGCCAAATTTTGCAATATTGTGGTTAATCGTCGGCAACTAGTTTTTTTTGTACTCAATTATATTTTTTCTGCTTTTTCACTAATTTCATGACAGAACTCACTTCTTACTAAAATTGGCTGCTCGTCCGTTTTCCATACTTTTAGTTTTCCCAACCACAGGACGCATGAAGCAACTGAATGGAGTGTCGGTTTTTTGCACTCAATTATATTTTTGTGCTTTTCACTAATTTCATTAGAAAATTAACTTCTTCACTAAAATTGGCTGCGCGTTCTTTAAATAAAATTCACAAACGAAAACGTAAAATTTGACATATCAGCAGCTGATAAATTTTTGATATCATTTTGATACACATTTCTGATACAAAATTGACATGTTTTTCAATGATATCAAAAATATATCAAAATGATATACAAAAAATGGATATCAGCGGCTGATACATTTTTGATATCATTTTGATATACATTTCTGATACAATGACAAGAACTTGACAAGTTTTTTTGATCGGGACACGCATTTCAACTGTTTTCAACTTTAAAAGTATTCTATTAATATGTTCAATATGTGTCGTTAAATATCAAAACTGCCTAAGTACCTCTCTGATATGTAGGCAAAATAAAATAAATTTAAATCAAATTATTGCTATCATATTTAATTTTGCCTACATATCAGAGAGGGACTTAGGCAGTTTTGATATTTAACGACACATATGTGATTTCTCGTCTTGTGAAAATATAATAATGTCATCAATAAAGACGTAGTAGATTATTATTATTATTATTATTATTATTATTATTCTTTATTCATGGTTTTTATACATATTTTACAAAAAGTTTTTTATATAAAGATATACAAGCATGGCAAAAAGGTATGCCGTCTGCCGATAATTAATTTCAATACATAGTTTTTTCCAAACAAAAAAGAGTTATTATACATTTATAATTTAATTTTAATAAAATTCTTAACATAATTTCAAAAAGATTATCTAAATTAAGATAGGCGAATTTAGGAATTCTAAGTTCTTCGGTTTAAAACAAACAGAAGTTTAGCAAAAAAAGCTTTATTATGGAATAAATTAGAATCTATGATACAAAATAGAGATTAAAAAATTAATATTAAGACCAGCATATAAGTGTTTACTAGTACAAATATTACTACAAATTAAACCTTATTTGATAGTTTTCTAAGACACCTGACGGTTCTGGAAGGTTATCCGAAGGCTTGATAGTCAAAACAAAGAGTATCTAGGCATACGAGAGGGGAAAAATCTATGGCGGACTATCAACAAACTTTAACTGATTGTTCCTGTGACACCCGAAGGTTGTCGAAAGTCACCCAAAGGCTTCATAATCGAAACGAAGAATTCCTAGGTATACTAGAGGGAAAGCATCTATGACGGACTATCAACAAGCCTCAATTGATAGTTTTCTAAGGCATCCGAAGGTTCCCGAAAGCCACCCGAAGGTTTTAAATTCAATAGAAAATATATCAAGGTATACTGATGGGGAAACATTAATATCATCTATGAGTTCAGTTGCTGTGGGTACTTTAATATTATAAACTTTACTTGATGCACACTTTAATGTTTCGTTAAAATTGTTGTCCAATCTAATTAACTTTCTTTGTAAATGATTTCCTTTTCATTTTATATTGAATAGCTTTAATTTTATTCATAAATTTTGATTTATTGTAAAAAGCCCTAATAGTACGAGATCCGGCAGTAAAAAAACGTATCGATCGAGTTTTTAGTTAAAATCTAGTTTTTACATATATTTATGAATGGGGAAACATATTTTTGGCGGGTTGTCTATCAAAATGTGGCCGCAAGTATTATCAAATTGCGATAACTTATGAACCGTGAGTTGCACGAGAAAAAATGCCCAGATCTTTTTTATGGAGAGTCATATGCTCTACAAGTAATTTTCATTATATGTTAAAAAAAAAAATTGTTCATGCATTTTGTAGAACGTTCAATTCTGCCGTAAAATTATAAAAGGACGCAACTCGTTTTTCATAGTTTTGAGAAAATCGAAATTTTATTTTTATTCAGAAAACTGCCGTAAAAATATATAAGGCCACAACTTAAGTTACGGCCTTTTTTACTTTATTTCCCAATCGGATAAAGCAACTTTTTATCTATATTTTAGTCCAATCGCCAATTTTTTACGTTTTCCACTTCTCTTGCAAATTGCAAATAAATAAATGTAAACATTACACCCTGTTTTCATATTTTTCATAATTAAAATCATAAAAGGCAGTATCTCCATACAAAAAGATGAAAAATGAAATAGATTTTTTAAGAAAGAGAAGTTGCTGCCTTTTCTGAATAAAAATAAAATTTCGATTTTCTCAAAACTATGAAAAACGAGTTGCGTCCTTTTATAATTTTACGGCAGAAAAGGCAGCAACTTCTCTTTCTTAAAAAATCTATTTCATTTTTCATCTTTTTGTATGGAGATACTGCCTTTTATGATTTTAATTATGAAAAATATGAAAACAGGGTGTAATGTTTACATTTATTTATTTGCAATTTGCAAGAGAAGTGGAAAACGTAAAAAATTGGCGATTGGACTAAAATATAGATAAAAAGTTGCTTTATCCGATGGGGAAATAAAGTAAAAAAGGCCGTAACTTAAGTTGTGGCCTTATATATTTTTACGGCAGATATGCGGACAAGAAAATCACTTTTTATAAAATGCGGGGAAGAAAATCACTTTTTACAAAATGCGGCGAAGAAAATTTATTTATTTATTTATTTTATTTTTTCAGAGAAATTTTTCCTATTCCTTTTTTCGAAAAAATTTGATTTTTTACGCTGTATTTTTAAAAAAGAGATTTTCTTCGCCGCATTTTGTAAAAAGTGATTTTCTTCGCCGCATTTTGTAATAAGTTATTTTCTTCTCCGCATTTTGTAATAAGTTATTTTCTTCTCCGCATATTACAAAAAAGATTTTTTCGCCGCAATTTCAAAAAAAAAGATTCTCTTGTCCGCATTTAAAGAAGAGATAGTCTTCGTAAGCACCGGCGATATATCTTTTCCAAAAAATATTATAAGTTGGGAACCCCTAAAAGGATTTTAATAATATTAGTGTCATACGAAAGATATGTTAATTTGCTACAAAATCGACCTACTAAAAATTTTAATCCGAGTCGTGGTTTTAGAGATATTGCAAATTTTCAGAAATTTTGACCATTTTTTTTTTAAAAACACTATTTTTGCAAAATTTGTATCATTATTGCATAGTTTTAGTAACATATTATAAAAGTCCAATTTATTTCCTTTCATTTGACATGTAATTTGTACCTGATTTCTTGCATTACGTATTTTTGTTTATAGGAAAACAAAAAAGTAAGTTATTGAAAAACATCGAAATAGTCTACAGGAATCGGAATTAATCGAAAACTATCTAAAAACATCGTTATTGTTGTTTTTATTGCTGTTATTGTTTTTTTGTTGCTGGAATTATTGTTGTTCTTGTAATTTTTTCCTAAATTTCATGAACATTTCTTTGGTTCACTTTTTTGTTTTCCTATAAAAAAATATGATAATGCATTAAATCAGCTACAAAGTACATGTCAAATGGAAGCAAATAAATTGGACTTTTATAACTGGGGTTATCGTGAATCAAGATTGCCGGGGAATTTTCTTAAACTGCAATAGAGAATGCATGGCAGTCCGAAAAAATTCCCCGGGAATCTTGATTCACGATAACCCCCAATATGTTACTAAAACTATGCATTAATGATACAGTTTTTGGAATAATAGTGCTTTAAAAAAAGAAATGGTCAAAATTTCTGAAAATCTGCTATATCTCTAAAACGACGACTCGTATTAAAATTTTTCGTAGTTCGATTTTGTAGCAAGTTAACATTCTTTCGTATGACACAAATATTATTAAAATCCTTTTAGGGATTCCCAACTTATAATATTTTTTGTAAAAGATATATCTCGATATTCCGATGGCTATATCTCCGAAAGTAGGTCTGACAAGAACTTTTTGTTTTTGTTGTTGTTGTAACTAATTTTCAGAGCCCTACTTGAGCAAAAAGAAAAGAAAAGAAACAGGAACAGTTTTTATAGTAAAATTTTTCTAAGTTTTAATTTTCCTTTGCTTTTATTTACAAAATATTTTGTGAGTAAACATGGAACAAGTCATACAAAAGTATAACAAATCTGCCGTAAAAATATATAAGGCCACAACTTAAGTTACGGCCTTTTTTACTTTATTTCCCCATCGGATAAAGCAACTTTTTATCTATATTTTAGTCCAATCGCCAATTTTTTACGTTTTCCACTTCTCTTGCAAATTGCAAATAAAGAAATGTAAACATTACACCCTGTTTTCATATTTTTCATAATTAAAATCATAAAAGGCAGTATCTCCATACAAAAAGATGAAAAATGAAATAGATTTTTTAAGAAAGAGAAGTTGCTGCCTTTTCTGAATAAAAATAAAATTTCGATTATCTCAAAACTATGAAAAACGAGTTGCGTCCTTTTATAATTTTACGGCAGTAAATTTTCAAATTAATTATAAATGAAAGTGGAATAAGTCCATTCTGCCGTAAAATTATAAGAGGACGCAACTCGTTTTTCATAGTTTTGAGAAAATCGAAATTTTATTTTTATTCAGAAAAGGCAGCAACTTCTCTTTCTTAAAAAATCTATTTCATTTTTCATCTTTTTGTATGGAGATACTGCCTTTTATGATTTTAATTATGAAAAATATGAAAACAGGGTGTAATGTTTACATTTCTTTATTTGCAATTTGCAAGAGAAGTGGAAAACGTAAAAAATTGGCGATTGGACTAAAATATAGATAAAAAATTGCTTAATCCGATGGGGAAATAAAGTTAAAAAAAGTTTTACGGCAGCATTCAGACCAAAAAAACTCAACTATTTTCTATTACACTTGTAAAAATTTTTACAGCATAACAAAATTTGATTAATTTACAGTGGTAAACACTTCACACCAGTATAATAACGCTTGCCAATATTTTTAAATTGAGTCGTACGCAAACCCTTTAATATCTCAGTTAATGAAAAAGTGGACTTAATTCCACTTTCAAAAAAAACCCATTCATATCCTACATCCAGGGTATATTAACTTAATCTTTCCGTTTGTAACGGAGAATAGCAGGACTGGCAGTAGGGAATGCAATAGCGGAGCTAAAAAATGATACCGATATTCGGTATTGAAATTTTTTTCAAAACCGGGATCCCGGTAAGTAGTAGGCAGGAAGCAAAATCTAATCCGACTAAACTGGACCAGAAATCTATCAATGCAGATTGTTTTCTTATAATGTGAAGATAAAAACGCACCAAAGTTTAAGATCGTATCAGCTAGTTCTCTCGAGGTCAAGGTCGAAAAAATCAGTCTTTTGCAAATATCACACTAACATTTACTTAACGTTTGGTTTGTATCTTTGTACTCCATTAAAAAACTTTAAATTGAATAAGCTAGACATACAATTATTCGCAACGCCTCAATTGTCTGTAATATCCAATGATTATGCGATAAAATAACGTATTACATGTGTATACTTAATTACGTAATAGAATTTATTGTTTTAAAATCTCATTTGATATTACAAAAACTCTGTTACATTAACATAATATAAGGTTAACATTAAAAAATTACAATTTAATATCATTTATATGGTTTATTTTTTATCTTACATTACGTACTATTTATCATTTATTTTCTGCAAATTCGTCTGAAGAATTTACAGTTCCCAATTGGCGATTCGAAAGAAAATCCAACTCAAGTACTGTGTTTATTACTTTTCCAATTTCATATGCCTCAATAGCATTCATTAAATTATTGGTCAAACTTAGATTGCACGGCTCCTGATGCTTTTTAAGCGCTAAGGTGTAACGCAGTATTTTCTCAACGAATAGTCGAAGACATCTTGCCAAAAGCGTTTGTGACATTGGATGTATAACCCCATCGATAATTTCTTCGGTTTGTAAGTTGATATTAATTCTTCTGCATATATCACTAACCAATATTGTTTCATTTTCTAAATATTCTGGAGATGACAAGTAAACCATTTCATTTGTATTAGAAAGTTTTGCTGGGGATTTATTTGTCTTGCACTTTGTTTCTGCATCATATGTATTACAATCAAGGCTTAAAACATCAATTAATTGATTTTCCACTGCTGCCACTTGCTGATTTTCTAAGTTTTTCGAAATTCTACTAATCCAATTAAGTATGTTTATATTGGAGGAAATTGTGTTACAATGACCTCGATGCTCATTTTTCAATTCATTTTTAACAAGATCAGTGAATTCTTTAGAGTTTTCATTAGTCATTGGTTTCAGAGATTTTATAACAGGTGTGTACGCATGATAACGCGCAAACATTGCAACTTCCTTGGTTGTCCACAACACACTAGTATTCGTATTAGTATTATTTTTAGAAAGTCCCGTATGGGCTTTTAAGTTATTTGCGATGAATTTCGCACGAAGCCATTCACAAGCTCGTTGTTTAAATGCGGGTAAGGAATTAAATTGTTCTATTGATTTGCTAGTAAACGGAAATACAGCACTCAAGTTTGCATGATTTAGCGTTTCTATTAGAGGTAAACGACGAAGTAAGTACTCTACTGCTTCACGAACTTCTACAAAATTCTTTTGAGCGAAATCCTTTTTGACATCCAACCGTTTTTTATGTAAAAGCTCTAAAGCATTGTTAGCACTATCTCGGGCATGTTTGATACCAAGATGTAGGCGAGGCCTTAAAGGCTCGACTTGAAATGGTGTACTTTTTATAATACATGGATAATTCTTGGTTGACATTTTTGTTTGTGTGTTCTTTGTCAAGATATTACTATTGTCATCTTTAACAGTTGGTAGTGCTGGCGCAGGCACGTAATCATGATCACTAATTATTGGTGTAGTTTGTTGTTCTTGCTTTTGTTGCTGTTGCTGCTGCTGCTGCTGCTGCTTAAGTAGACTAACTTGTGGTTTGAGAAGAGATACTTGCTTCTTTTGTTGTTGCTTTAGCTTCATCTGAACGGGATCAATAATGTAAACCTTTCCTTCTTTTTGAAACACATTTTTATATTGATTGATATTAAGCAATTGAGAGCTTGAAGTATTTGGAAGCGCACTTGGCAGCAACTTTGAGTCAGACGTTGTTGAAGATACAGTTGAATTTACAGCTTTATCAAATTTGGACTTTGAATTTTCATCGTTTGTTTTGTTCCCGGCAACTAACGGAGTAATGACTATTTGTGAAGAGGAAGTTTTCGCACATACTATAAAACAAAATAATTATTAAAATAACTTTTATAAAAAATAGAATTAGTTTTACCTTCTGTATTTGAATTTTTGTCTCCAATTCTTGTTGTTGCTTTTGAAACTGTTGTAGTAGTTTTCGCAAGAGGTACCGTTGAAGTTGCAACGAGCATTTGCATATACTTAATATTTCCATTTGCATCAACAAGCTGCACAAGTTTCTTTTGAAGAACTTTTTTCGGTACAAAAGATTGCAACGATTGAGGTTGACCAGAAGAAGAGGTTGGTTTCCCCTGAGCTAAGTTTGGAACTTTTGCTCTATTAAAAAGTTCAGGAAAAATTACTTTGCCATTGTTTACAATCATTGTCGTTTTGTTTGAAAGGATTTTAATGTTATTTGTACCAACAGTGTTTTTGGGAAATGTATTGTTGACAGTATTATTTTTTAAGCTGATAATATTTGGTTGATTTTCACTGTTTTGTACTGCTTTAACTGTGCTTCCAATTTCAGTTATTAGATTTGACTCCGATTTCAAAGAATCACTAGTAAGTTTTGTGGGACCACATGAATTGATGTTAGAGATAAAATTTTTCTGTGGAAATTTTACTTCAATAGCATTTACTGCTTCAATTTTTTTGCAAGTCATATTAGGAATATTATTTACTGGATCTGTCACTATTACTGTAGGTTGAATTTTTTCAATGTCGGCACACAACGATGTTGGTGTTTCCTCAATTTGGTTAAGAAACTCAAAGAGGTTATCATCAATTTCTTTGATTTGTGTGTAGGAAATCTTACGAGTTCTTTCTAAAACAGTTTGATCACAAGTCGCAGCAGCTTCAATGTTTTCATGGTTTTCTGTGCTTGCGCTTGTTGGTTTTGAAAATTCTAATATATCCGAACGTAGCCAAATTTCTACTAAAGTTTCTGCTCCCAAAGTTTGTAAGCCGCTTAAAGTTTTATCTAAAACCAAATTGTGTATTAATTGCACTGGCTTCTGCTGTAATGTTTCATTAAAGAACAATTGAATGCGAATTGGGAATTCACCCCATCCACGTCGTGCTATTTGAAATGGCGGCAAACACACGTCAACAATGTTATTTGGTCGGTAGGAGTTGTGTAAGAAAAAGCGAACCTAGAAATAATAAATGTGATTAAAAGTTACAAGTGACTAAGGATTATTTTGGTCGTTAAAGTGTTGATTTAAGCAGTGCCATTTTTAAGAATGCTTACAAAATTATTTTTTGTTGTAACAGCTATTAATTAATTTAAAAATACGCCATTTTATGTTTTTTAAGATTCATATTCATTCTTGTGATTACTATAAGAATTAGGTTTTTTTTGGTCTTTTTGCTCTAGATGGACTTGGGTATGTAAGGAAATTTTGAAATCGTTTTTTTTTAATCACACTCCCTCCTACTGTCCATAATATCAATTCATACTTAAACTTTTGATCAGAGTCGCCCAGATATAGAAAAAGAATATACGTTTATTCTTGACCAGTGTCCCCTCGTGAGTCGATTTCAGTTATCATGTCGCTTTGCGCAACATTTTGTCAATTTTAATCCAAAATACGAAAAGATATAACGAGTTGTACATCTTATTCAAAAATATAAAATAGTATAGCCAAATTTCAACCAGTAAGCTGCTCGTCGTTTCGCGAAATGAGGGCCAGCTGCAAATAATGCCTCAGAAAACGTAATAAAATGTTGCTGCGCTTAAATTTTTTGAAGTTTCATATTACACACAATAAAAATATTCTGCTTTCAAAAAAAAAAACTAGTAAGGCTGTTACCTTTGGCCTGGCCAAATATTAAATGCCCTACACAGCAGTATTTTGAAAATCTTGCTTATATGGGAGGTGCCACGCCCCCTTGTCAGAATTCACCCAGTTTTTTGTCAGAGTTTGAATTTATAGTTTTTAGTATTTGAGTGAAATTTGGTTGGATTATCTTAAAAAATGTTTTCAGTATAGCGTTTTGAACCTTTTGCCACGCCCTATGGTCCGATTTTATTCAGTTTTTGCTTAAAGCTGTATTTATAATTCTTAGTGTCTGAGTAAAATTTAGTTTGATTATCTCAAAAAACGCTTTCAGTATAGCGTGCCACGCTTTCTTGTCCGCATTCGCCCAGTTTTTGCTCAGACCTTGCGCTTACAATTTGTAGTATTTATATGCATTTTGGTTGCATTATCGTGAAAAATATTCCAAAAGTTGCATTTTGAATATATTTTTTATATGGGCGGTAGGCGTGTCTGTTGACCGATTTCGCTCATTTTCAATCCCCCGAGCTAACTTTAAATTGAATTATCTTGCTTTGTTTTCTCAAAAAATGTATTTTCACACACAGCCAGCCAGCCAGACAGACGGACATGGCTATATCGACTCAGGAGGTGACACTGATCAAGAATATATATACTTTTCTATATCTACCACGCCTCCTTCTCTGCGTTACAAACGGAAGGACAACTCCCTAATAGTAAGTTCTAATCCATAAATGGCAATGCATTAATGGTGCCAGTAGTGTCAGAAAAATTTCGTTAAGAAAGAGCAAGTTTTTTTTGTGTTTTTTTCTATTACACAGGCCAGCAAATTCGACACTTTATTCCTCTATTGATTTTTGAAGGCAATTATAATGGTTTGGGACCTCCTATCACGAATCTGAACTTGGTTTTTTTCTATCACGGTATGATTTTGAGATATTCCAATTTTCATAACCTCAAAAATAATGAAAAATCGTATTTTTCACTGTCATTTTTAAATTTCTCGAAATTCTGACGTGAATTCTGTAAACGGATTTGGGCTCAGCATTAAAAAATAAATTGGAAATCAATCTCGTAATTTTAAGAGGGGTACCCTTGTTCGTCTGTGCAACATTTGAGAACTTATTTATTCAATCGTTAAGGCTTATGCACTCTTCAGAATCACGCCTAAAATACTCAACATATTTAAACCCTTTTGCACCATATATTATGTTTTGGTGCTCCCCGTACGATCAAGATAGTTGCTATGCATAATATTCATCCAGTTATGATGTTTCATAATGCAGGTAAATTAAGTAGATATGCGTTTATTGTTTTTGGTATTTCTTTTTTTTTTTAATTCAGAGAGAAAAACCCATGCGGGACTGTATTATTTTTAACAAAGGATTTGATTTTGCCTGATCTTGAAGAAGATTTTATGTTTTGGTTTCATTTATCTGATTTTAAGTACCTAAATATTTAGTATACATAAATAATACAATAAAATATTAATATGGCTTTCATACAAAATGGATATATATCAAAATTTTGATATAAATCATAAATATCCGATATTTTGATATTTAAAATAAATAGCGGATATTTTCGAACCCTGGAAATACCTTAGAATATACCCCGTTGAGTATAAAGAAGAAACCATTTCATACGAAAGACGAAATAGGCTAAAAATTAAGCTTGCGCTGGCCATTTTCAAATTTACCTTTTTCACGTAAAGTTCCAACGGAGTGTTTGATTCTTTCGCCTGTACATAAACCAACCATTTGTGTGATAAAGTTTTATTTGTTGATTTCTGATTTTGGTCATCAACATCATCACCAATGTATTTGGAAGTATTACCAACAACGATCAAATGTTTTGCTTTATTATTAAGTCGATTCGCATTAAGAGATTTTGCATGTGGTGCTGGCACACGCACTTTATCCAGTGCAGATTTAATTGCTAGGCCATTGACACGCTTTGCTGTTGCCTGATGTTCTGCAATATTCAAAGCACTCAAAGGATCTATAGAAGGCTCCAAAGAAGATAGCTTGGAATGGTCAATGACTATGCCTTCATCGCGTATCAACTGTTGTAAGAGTCTTTCTCGTTTTTTTGTGGTTTGTGACTTAATAAGTATTGTTTGCTTTGCGTTTTGTGCAGCTGCACGTGTAGGACATGAGCGTAAAATTTCCTCGTAGGTTTTTGGTTTCTTTCCAATGATTTTTTTAAGCGACGGATGCAACGCTAGTTGAGGGCCAACTGGTTCATCCTCAAAAAGTGTTTGTGGACCGCGCACGCTGGTGCAATCTGACGCGTTAAGAGATATAGTCTGTTTGCGATAATAATCTGCGACAATTGCATACCTTAAACGGTCTAACAAATGAAATGCTTTGTCGAGACGCTCGTCAATTTCTTCCAACTGCTCCAGCTTAAAATTTATTTCTCTTTTGAATTCGCGCTCAATTACGTTACATACTCTGCGATATTTTGCACTATGTTCACCTGTGTTGCAATCCATTTTCGAATCCAAATTTTTATTGCTTGCGTTGGGAATATGGTCATTTGCGACACAAGCGCGTTTTGTTGAAGTTGAGATGGTGTTCTTAGCATTCGCGTAGTCAGGGTCTTGATATTCTTCAGGTTTTCTCTTTTGTGGCTGCGCTTGGTTTTGATCAGACTTACTTGGTAACATTTTGTATAGAGTTTTAGTTTGAGTGGGTGAAGAGTTGTTTCACCACAGATCAAGTAAGCTCACTTTCGTGATCAGAGTTAGTAACAAATTTGTTTTATAAAAATAAGGTTTTCACTCAATAAAAACAATGTGAAATTGACAATATACAAACTGGTTGTCAAAATCTGACATCACAAAAATAAGGCAGCTACAAAACCTTCACCAGTGTTGCCAGCTCTTAAATTTGAAAACGCACCAAATCTGGCAAAAAAACGCGTTTTTTCCCAAAAAAAGCACTAAATTCTAATTTGCAAAAAAAAAATTTAGAAAAAACGAAAAAGTTTCGTATGTGTACAGACAAGTTTAGTAATTTTTAATTAAAACATTTTAATTATGAATCAGTTTTATTAAAAGACTTCTTAATAAATAATTATTAGGGTAAGGGAGGGAAATAAGGACCACCAATCTTTCTTTTTTATATTAAACTAAAAATTAAAAAGCACTAGTCCAAAAATTTTACGGGTAATAATCCCAAAAAAGCACTAGATCTAGTGCGAAAAGCACTAAGTTGGCAACACTGACCTTCACACCTTCCGCACAAGCAGCGTTGTAATTGTAAAGTAGTATTGATGGGTCCAAATTTTGAATGAAAAAACCAAAAGTGTTAAAATGTGTCAAGGTGCTCACGACTTTTCTGATTTCTTGGATCCTGCTGATTACAAAAAGTACTGGAACAGATGCAGTTTAGCCTCCAATCGAAATTGATTATAAACCAAATATTTTCTTATGTGCTTTTAAAATCTAAGAATAAATATGGAATCTAAAAGTGTCGCTCGGATCTGGTTTCGGAGATATAGACATCGGAAGTTCGGGATATAGCTTTCTAAAAATCTATATAAGTTGAAAACGGCTGCATTGATTTCCAAAGATGGGTGTCATATGAAAGGTACTGTTGGAGTGCACAGCAATTTGTTATTTGCCCTATTAAACATAGATGATGGTTTGCATTGGGTTGTTTACCCTATTTAACAAAGAATAAGTAAATTGGGTACCGTTGCCATGTACCGTATGAAATCGCTGTGCAATGCAAAAACTACAATGATAAATAGTTGGCTTTGTCTATTTTGAATATATGTTCAAATATACAATATGTATAAATAACACATACATTCGCATATTTATGCGCGTGTCTATTTGACTTTTCTTTTGTTCGTTCGTTCCGTTTTGAGCATCGTATGTGACAAGTTGTGCCGCCGCTTTGAGAAAAATAAATTTAAAATAAAAAGACTTAAGAAGAAAAGAAACTTTGTGTTGGTGTTTTTCTTTTTATAACCTGTGGAATCTAATAGGTACTTTAATAAGCTACAATATTGATTCAGAAATTTTTGAAATCAAGATCGTAGTTTTCAAGATATTACGCATTTTCTGAAAAATGAACCGATTTTTAAAAAAAAAACGGTTTTTTTTCAAAAGATACGTTATTAACCTACAGTTTTATTAACATATTTATAAAGCGTAATTCATCCCCTTCAAAATGATATAAAATTTAAAGAAAAATTTTTCACATTAATCCATTATAACCGAAAAAGTTAAAATCATTTTAATGAATTTTGGGAAGTTTTTTAAATTTTTTTGATATGATGTGTTCTCTTTGACAATATGAACATTAAAATGAATTTTAATCGATCATATCTTATAGTATATCAAACACGGGCTTCGCTAGCCACAGTAATTTTACATAAGAGTAGGGGTAGCCAAAAAAAAAAAAACTTTGAGTTTAATATTTTCATGGTGAAACAGAAAAAAAAAATAGTAATTTTCGATGATTTGTTCATGACAATTTTAAATCAAGTCTCAAAAATGCGAGAAACATCGTTTTTGCTATTTTTGAAGTTGTTGTATTCCAGCCTGGCATTGTAGTTTGCTACGCGTGGTTAAATTCGTTTTGGAGTGCACTTTTTCCACCCTTCTCCTATGGCAACTGAAACACTCAAAATTATTGAGCTACCCCTAAAGCTACCTTATAATTTTTCTTAATGCATCACCGCTAGTGCTTCGCTCAGCATACTTAACCCCTTATCGACTGCATACCAAGAATTCATTATATGTTTAAGGGCCGTTTTCACAATGTCGAGTTAAAATTTAACTTTCAGATAAATAAAAATTTTGTATGAAATTTTATGTCAAAGTGGCAGTTAAAGTTCCAGTTAATGCTTAACTGAACATTGTGAAAATAGCCCTAAACTTAGTTATGTCGTTTTCCATTGGGCAAAAAAGAGCAATCTTTTTTTGATCTAGATCAAAATCTATTACAATTTGCGTTCCATTGGGAAATCTAGAGCAAAATTTTTTGATCTCAGATCAATTTTTTCAAATCTAGATTTTTTTTCAGATTTCAATTGCTCGCACTCACACTACTACACGCATTAAACACAAGTGTCACAGTGGCTGCAGCGTTTGACAATTGAAAAATATTTATTGTTTCTTAAAAGTCAACAAACTCATTCAATGCAAGAAATCATGGGAATATATGGATAGCCGCCAGTGTTAATTATAACCTGACTGCACTGAAACTGAAAAATAAACTTGGCGAAGAGGATAAGACTATGGGACTGGATTATGATCATGGTACTGGCCATGAAGTTGATCACTTTTTAAATGTACATGAAGGACACATTGGTGTTAGTATTCGTGTAGTTACCAATGATCCACGGCTATAGGAAGTTAAGTATGTTCATTATTCATCCTGTTCCTGATGAAGAAATTGTGCAAGCAAATAGTGAACATGATTTTGGTGTATGCGGAACTTTAACATTTAAAAAAAGGCTTAAACAAACTGAAATGATAAAAAAGAATTGCTGACCGAGAGTCAAAATAGCTCAACGATTATCAACTTGTTTTCCAATCACTTTGTCCGATTTTGAAAAAAAGAAAAAGATGCCCATACTCTATCATGGCTCAAAAAAGAAGAATCGACGTCTGTAAAATTTTAAGGACTTTTCAAGACTTTATTAACGAATATATTCTTTTGTCATATTCAAAATTACATCAATAAAATACACAAAATAAATCTTTTGAAATAACTAACTTTTGGGGAAACACAAATAGCGCCACATTGCTGAAAACCTTTTTTCATGCTCAGAATGTCCTTTGAGTTTTGCCACATATCAAATAGATTAAATTTTTTAAAAAAGTTTTCAATTTTTAATTTTCAAAATGTAAAAAACAATTTGACGGCACACTACTACAACTTCGTTTGCTACTGTAAATGTCAAAACATTTGTGCCCGTCATCCGCCCCAGTCAAAATAAAATACTTGCGCTGTTTTTCATAAATTTTACTTTAATTTCCTTAGCATAGATATGAAATAGTTACTATTGGGCCCAATGATTAAGCTCTTAAAAATCTAGAGCTTAATTTATCATAAGGAACGATAGGAAAGATCTTATATTTACTCAGCCGTATTTATTAGATTTTTTTAAACCGTCGCTTTTCTCCGGTTTAGTTGAACCAGGTATAAAATTTTAAATCGAAGTAAAGCCACTTCTGATTTATAAAGAATTTTCACTAAACCAGCCTTATGTCAAATCTGATTCTATTACAATTTTCCAACGTTCGTTTTTGACAACAGAAAATCAAAACAAATCATTTATTTTGAAAATAAACAATAAAAATATATGGACCGTGGGGCAGGCGTACCAGCAATTGGAAATGAACAAGTCAAGCATAGGTAATCCAGATAATATCCATGCTGTTATTTGTTCAAAATGCTTACACAAAATTTTTTCAATTATAGGTATTAGTGCCTCTACTTAACGGCTATTCATCCAAAAGAAGTGAATTTAAAGAAGAATTGCTATCTGGTAGAAGATACGTAATGTTGCAAATCATCAAGGAAAACATTTGGATTAAGAATTTTATCCCCTCCCCCCCCCCCCCGAAAGGAACAGTGAGGCTATTCCTTGATTTGACGGATAATGTCCAAGAAGTTATGTGTCGGCAATAACGCAACTTGGCAGCTACGTGAATGGATATCAGACACGTATCATGCAGGAATAGTAACGCCAGTTGTGGGAAAAATAAGAAAGTGGAATTAAAAGATTACCCGTTTAATTTGCACTTTCATGTATGAAAAATTATTTTTATGGTTTTTGTCAATCTGTTGAGCCAATAATAAAAAAATAAATAAAATAACATGTGGTAGAGTTTTATTCAAATAGCCTCCGGCATAACTTTTTTAATACCAACCATAAAAAGTTAACATTTATTGAAAACGCTGCTTCGAAAACCATTTTTGAAAATAACAGACATTTTTCACGTAAATTACTGTGGTTCATTTGATTGATACATCCATTTCATTAACTTTTTCCATGCAAAGCTTCCTTCCATTGAGCTTGGTGGGACTTCGCCACTAGCGTATGGAACATAACATTCTGGTCCACTGTCAGTGGGTGCAATGAAGCACATTGCTGGAGCTGAAAGAGCTGTAGCATCAATAAGCCATCTGCAGACACCAACAAAACTACCGTCATGGGACAAAATCACAGCTGCTTCATCCTGCCATCAGGAAATCTGCCGCCTTTACTTGAAGGTGCTGCCGAGCTGCCGACTGTTTTGGTACAAATTATCTTATAATCGTCAGTAGTAAGCAGTACCGATATACATAAAGCGAGCGCAAATTTTATTAATTTTGTTTGATGTTTTTATTTTTAAATTGACAAATAAATTTAAGAATTTTGAATTTAATTTTTGACACTTCACTTCAAATGATTTAAACCGGCGCTTAACTAGCTTTAAACTTGCTCGAAGGCAGTTTAAAATTTAAACTGGGAATAAAATTGTTTATAAATCAGAATTTCATGTTAAACTTCGGAATGTCCTTATTTCATGGTTTAACTTTTATTATAAATACGGCTGACTGTGTTTACTTTTATTTTAACAACTTAAACGATCAAACCATGAAGAAAAAACTAGTAAGGGTGTAACTTTTGGCCTGGCCAAAAAATAAATACCCTACACTGCAGTATTTTAAAAATTTTGCTTGTATGGGAGGTGCCACGCCCTCTTGTCCGAGTTCACTCAGTTTTTGTACAGAGCTTGCATTCATAGTTTTTAGTGGCTGAGTGAAATTTGGTTGGATTATCTCAAAAAACTCTTTCAGTATAGCATTTTGAAACATTTGTTTATATAGGAGGTGCCACGCCCCCTTGTTGGATCCAACCCAATTTTTGTTGGGAGCTTCCATTTATAATTCTTAGTGTCTGGTTCAAATTGGGTTTGAATATCTCAAAAACGCATTCAGTATAGCGTTTTGAAGCTTTTGCTTATATGGGAGGTTCCACGCCCTCTTGTCTGAATTTGCTCAGTTTTTTTTTAGAGTTAACACTTACAATGCGTATTATTTAAGTGTATTTTGGTTGCATTGTCGTGAAAAATACTCCTAAAATTGTATTTTGAATATATATTTTGTATGGGCGATAGGCGTGTCCGTTGACCGATTTTGCTCATTTTCAATCTCACGAGCTATCTTTGACGACGGAGGCAGTGTAACAAATTTCATTTAATTATCTTGCTAGTTTTCCCAAAAAGTGTATTTCAACAAACAGCCAGCCAGCCAGCCAGACAGACGGACATGGCTATATCGACTCAGGAGGTGACGCTGATCAAGAATATATACACTTTTCTATATCTGCCACGCCTCCTTCTCTGCGTTACAAACGGAAGGACAAAGTGAATATACCCTGGGTGTAGGGTATAAAAACAATATCAATTAAATTTTAAACTAAGGAACAAAACAGTCTTAATTTTAAATCTAATAGACGTATGTAGTGTGATTATATATAAAAAATATAATGTAGTTATAATAGGATACTTGCGACCTCTAATCTATTTATGAAACCGAAGGAATTTAAATGCTCGTTGACGAGAATTATTAAACCTGCATAAATACATATAAAGATGACTGACTAAAGCTGATTATGTATAGCTGTAGTTTTAAATTTTACAGTTTAAATTGGTACTTGTTGATTTTGCACTGGGTAGGTCTTACAATTTCATAGCATTTTTTTTTTATTAAAATAACTCTGTTTTTGTCTATTATTTTACATTCTTGCAAAACGGAAAAATAACTTTTTGTTCAAAATCGGTTTCACTTTGTCTGATCTCTCTTTTTTTTATATATATATTCCAACGCTTGGTCCAGAATTATGTACCAGATTTCTCGGATAGATTTGGCTTAAAAATCAGATCAGACCATTTAAATTAAGGGAATATGGATTGTTACGAAGGATTGAAATGGATGAAAAAAGACGCAAAATTTTGATCCAGAATTGTGTACCTTAAATTCAAGATAAATTTGGATCCAGAATCGGATCAATGCATTTTAATCCAGGGGATATGGATTCCTCAGACACTAGGAATTATAAATGCATGCTTTAAGCAAAAACTGGATTAAATTGAACAAGAGGGCGTGGCACCCCCCTTATAAGCAAAAGGTTCAAAACGCTATATTGAAAACATTTTTTCAGATAATCCAACCAAATTTCACTCAAATACTAAGATTTATAAATTCAAACTCTGAGAAAAAACTGGGTGAATTTGGACAAGAGGGCGTGGCAGCTCCCATATAAGCAAAACTTTCAAAATACTGCTGTGTTAGGGTATTTAATGTTTGGCCAGGCCAAAGGTAACACCCTTACTAGTTTTCTTTCTTTTTAGCATAACATAATTAACCTTATATTTTTCCAGTACATTACTTAACTAATTTTTTTATTTTTTTTAGGACATCTTAATTTAACATTTTTTAGCAAATCTTAACTATTCTTTTTATTTCTTTTCAGTAGTGGAATTCCCAAATTCTTTACCGAAATTTTTCGGTCGATAACTTGCGAATAACAACAATTGTTGTTAATTGGTATTGCCAAATATAATTTTAAGAACTTTTGTAGCAAACTTTGGCAGATAATTTCGGTCAGTTGCTGTCAAGTTTGCTATAAGTTGGAAAGTTGTCGTTAACTAATGATTGTTGTATTCCTAAACATAATTTTAACAAATTTTGTAGCAAATTTCGACAGTTAATTTCGGTTAGTTGTTGTTAAGTTTGCTATAAGTTTTTTAACGTCGTTATCGTACCGAAAGCAACGTTAATGTAGTTTTTAATTGAAGAATGCAAAGAAAATAATTGTATTTTAAAAAAAATAGAAGTTATGGCTATATGCAGCCTAAAAATTTGAAAAATTGACATTAATAAGAAAACCCAATCCTTATCTTATTCTTATATTTATTTTTTCATGATAAAGCCGTGTTTTTGTGGTTCAAAAGAGCCTTTAGCTCCCCCAATGGCTTTGGCCATTTATTAATATTTTTTACTGAAATCTTTTTTTTAAATCAAAAATAAGAGTCTTTGATAAAAAATAACAACAATCAGGTTTCAGTAAATTGATTTTGTTCCAGTCATAAAATTAAAAGGTTCTCTTTAAGCTCCCAGCTTCAGCAAAAACCAAAATTATTAAATTATCCTTTTTTGTGTAAAAACAAATCACATTCGCAAGCCATTTTCATTCCCACACGATGTGCACTCGTTGAAATCTTTTCTTAACTGACTAAAAGTGTACTGAAAATTTTCCATTGCATTTACACAGTCAACCTACCCATCAATAAAGTCATCCATACAGCAGAAAGTCAAAAAATTTTATTTTTCGGCAAACTGATTGTCAATACAGATTGTCAGTTTCTCAACAATCTGCATACATTCTCAGATTGATGGAAAAAAGTGAACTTGGCATCACTTAATATTGATGGCTAGACTGATAATGTAAAAAGGCCTTATTGTTAATTAAAACTGTGGAGTGTAGTTAGTCCTTAACGATTTCACTTTAAAGCTCGTAACAGCTGCTTAAAAGAAGGACAAAGAATAATAATAATAAAATGTTGGCCACCGATAATGATCTGTCTATTAAAGTGAAGAAAGGTATTGATATTTGGTAATTCTTTTTTTTAACCCATTCAAAAGAGTTGTTTGATATATTTTTAGTGAGTGAGAAAATATCTGAAAATACTCATATTGTCGCTAATGACCCATCACTGGCATTTTTTCGAATTCAGGAGCACGTAAGAAAAGTCCTTCCGGCGATTGGGGAAAAGCGATCCGATGTTCTTCATTTGCAAAATAATTTACTTGGACATTGTTATGATATGGAATACGCAGTAAGGTTTGTTTACATTTTAGTTCCAAGCACCGACATTTTTTTCATCAACAATTTATCCCCGATAGTGCTGTAAAGGATATTGATAACTCTGATTTGATTTTCAAAAATATACAAGATATGATGAAAACATCAATATTTTTGAAGCAACAGCTTAAATATGAGGAAGCTAGTAAAAGTCGTAAGGAGCCACAAAATTCCGTTTATAAGCGATTTTCGGCCCATTTAACGTTGGACATAAATGATCTACCAGATTTTAGTGGTGTAATGCGTGAAACAAGTGTTCGAATGGAGAATATTATGTCCCATAACAGACCTAATAGTTCTCAAAATAACCCTGGTGAACTCCAGCGATCTCATACAACATTACATTAATAATAAGTTAAGTAATAAGTATTTATGTTTTAGTTTTATGTGAATTGCTTAGTTCAACACCTGTGAGCTTAAACTTCACTGGCGGTTGATAAAACTAATGTCATAATTAAAAGAGTCTGTCTATACGGGGCGTTCCGCGTACGCGAAAACTCCTCTCTCTCTCTCAATTTACTCAATTAGCGTACGCGAAATTCAGTGAAGTTTTTTCCCCCGGGACGCATCTTCGTTACAACAGTAATTTTACATGAAAGTAGGGGTAAGTGGGCGGCCTGTGGCCGCAGCTCAGGATTTAAACCCGTCAGACATCCAACACCGGCTTCGCGGCGGCCTTCGGCCGCGGATCAGTACATAAATTAATCAAGTTCCCCGGGGGAAAAAACTTCACTGGATTTCGCGTACGCTAATTGAGTTTCGCGTACGCTAATTGAGTAAATTGAGAGAGAGAGAGGAGTTTTCGCGTACGCGGAACGCCCCGTATAGACATTTCCTAATTAAAACCTACGATTCTCGAGTTACCAACTTATACGTTGGACGTATCGATATGTGAGTAGTAGCACTGAAAAGTGAACTTTGAAATTTTTTTACATTTTGTTAAAGAAATTGGTTAAGCGACAATTGGAGTAAACTTATTACTATTGGTTAAAATTTTATTCGATTATGGTTGTTGGTCTCTAAATTAGAAATTGAAAAGAACAATTGTTCTTTTCAATTTTAATTTATTTTCGTCCTATATTTCGACATCCATTGGCGGTCTCCTTCAGGGACTCTACAAAATATAATACAATTCTTATACACAATTTTTTAACAGTTTGACTAAAAACTTACGTTATAAAAATAAAACTAAATAGTGGTTAAATAACAAAACATTACAGTAGACAGATTTTCAAAATAAATACATAATTAAAAAACACAAAAAGAAAAACACGACATAAAATGGTAAAAATATTGCACTACCAAACGTGCACTTTATCTCTATATCTTTTCAAAGTAAGGAAGGGTAAAATCATAATGAGAATGTGTAAAATTATAATGAGAATATATAAATTGATATTGAAAATTGTAAATTCGTATTGAGAAAATATAAACTAAATTGAGAAAAACTAAAATGATATTGAGAACATATAAACTAATAATGAGAAACGTAAATTCATATTGAGCAAATATAAATTTATAATGAATAGTAAAATGATAATGGGAACCTGTAAATTGATAGTGCAAACTCACACGAAGGGCACGGGCACGTAGGGCACGTCAAATTTGTAGGCAAACGGAGGGAAATGAAAGCACTTCGCTCCGCTTGTCTAGAAATTTGACGTGCCCTTCGTGTGAGCGCGCAGCAATCGCTTGACACACATGCAAGTAACGCAGAGAAAATAAAAATTAATACCAGCCTGTTCCGTAATCGCTGTCAGTTAAAAAATACACACACAAGTAAACAAGATCTATGAATAAAAATGCTTTTTATTAAATTTATTAACTTTAATTGAGTTCCACGTTAACATAGGCTGCTGCAATACACTTGAAATAACAACTGCTCGCAATTTTGTCTGTCAAAGTAATATATTAGACGTAAGAAAAGATTTCAACGAATGCACATCGTGTGGAAATGAAAATGGCTTCCAAGTGTGATTTGTTTTTACACAAAAACGGATAGTTTAATGATTTTGGTTTTTGCTGAAGCTTTTAATTTTATGACTGGGACAAAATCAATTCACTGAAACCTGATTGTTATTATTTTTATCAAAGGCTCTTATTTTTATTTAAAAAAAAACATTTCAATAAAAGAATTTCAATAAATGGCCAAAATCCATTTTTTTTTTTTTTTTTGGTGATAAAGTGGGTTCGAAAATGACAAATTGTTGCTGTAGACCCATTTAAATAAATTTATAGGGCCTTATCGTAAATAAATATTCTCGAGAATTTATTCGCTGACTCCCTGGTTTGCAATCGCAAAAAAATTTCGTGGAAAGGGAAAATTCACCTGAAAAATCATGTAATCGGCAATAAGTTGGGAGCGAGTTTTTTCACTTTTATTTGTTAAATTTGCTCAACTTTTTGCTAGGGAGTACTAAAGTATAAATGAATAATTATAAATAACGTTTGCCAAATTAAAAACTTTAGTACAACAATTTTGAAGCTTATTGAAATAGCTTTCATATCGATACCTTAGAGCGCTATAGTCCTATCTCCATTTTTTGCGATTTTGAGATTTTTGCATTTATGGCAACATTGTGGGCTTCTTTACCATGTGGAAAACTGTGTGATGTCAAAATACCACTAAAACACCAAAATATTCGAAAATTAAAAAAAATCCTATCTCCAAACTGTAATTTTTTCAAGAGCGCTACGGTCCTATCTCCACTGAATATTCAAATAAGTCACATTTTTAAAAAAAATTATTTGTTTTTTCGCGTTTTCTTAGCCTTTCATGACTTTTTGCGACATTTTAGTGAACAAATTTGGTTACACCCAAGGCTCCACTCTTGTTTGTCGGAACCAAAAATTCAAAAAAAAAAAAAAAAAAATAGTTTTTTTGTGTTTTCTACGGGTTTTATGACTTTTTACGACATTTTAGTGGAAAAAATTCCAAAAATTTACTATATGCGTCGTTTTTTTCAATAGTAGTGGAATTCTATATAGGGCCAAAAGTAATGTCATACTATAAATTGGCTGGGATTTCGTTAGAAATTAATAAAATTGGTTAAAAACAATAAATTATGTTAAAATATACTACAGGTAAAAATATTGCATATATCGTTATACCAAAATAGCAGCCAATCCGAAGTAACCACTGTTTGAAATCTTCTTTTTGAATTTCCCAACAATTGGAAAAATGGAGATAGGACTATAGCGCTCTAAGGTATCGATATGACACTAAAGTTTTTAATATCCATCCAAGCGTGTCCAACTTATACTGGTTCTGCTAAAACTACTTTTCACTTAAAGTTTTTTTTTTTAAACTTTTTGGTGCAAACTTTTGATTTTTCAAATCCACAAAAATGACTAAAAAGACATTTTTTACTTTAAAAAGTAAAGCATTAATTTAAATTTCACTGCTGCAATTGCTTCTTTTTCTTCTTTTGCAATTGCAGTTTCTTGTTTATCTTTTTTTATAAGTCAGCTGTCAAAATCCAGTGCAAAATGGAAAAAATGTCAACGATTTATGGAAAAAAGCGTTGCCACATGTTTTTTTGTGCAAAATGTCTAGGAAATTGGAAAAAATCAGTGTTCAGATTGATTATTTGCGCAAAATGTCAAAGATATGGGAAAGACTCAGCGCTGCTAGATGTTTTTGTGTAAAATGTCAACGCTCTTGGAAAAACACAGCGTTGCAAACTGGTTATTTTTGGAAATGTCAACGATATTAAAATAAAAAAAGTATCTCTGCAGGAAGGGGAGTTTCCATCCATGAAATATTCACTACTTCAGGTGCTCCTTCCCCGGGAGGGAGAGAATGGAACTCCCTTCAGATTTACGATAAGGCCCATAGTGTATATTTTGCTGTTTCCACTATTTTTTATGAATTTATTTCTGTTCTTTCCATCATAAAAATTTCATGCGCTGTTGCTTTGTTTCCTCTTTGGTGTACATAGCAACGCTAAATATTGAGAGTTTATTGAACATGTAAACACAAACCTGGTTTGACATATTCGTGACCAGGTTGCTGGCTGACTGATTATTTATAAATAAAAACAGCTGGTGAATAAAAGATTTGTTTACCTCTCCTTGAACGAAATGGATTTAAAGCATGAGAGGTTGTTTTGCTTCAAAAGGATAGAACGATTTGCCGAAAAACCGTTTATGTTTTACAGAGTAAATGAAATTAATGAAGAAGTCTTCACCTACGCTGATATTTTAGTAGAATCGCACAAATTTCGACAGTTGTTAATTACCCACAAGGTACCGAATAGAGTTGGAATCGTATTAAATATATCTGAACATACGCCTGCACTTTTTGCTGCACTACTTGGGTATGAAAACGCTTTATAAGCTTCTAAAAATAAGATTAAATGTGATTTAATTTTTAGAATCCTTAATTACGATTGTTATTTTTGTCCACTAATGGATTATGGCTTCTCAAAATGCAATTTAAATCAAATAAATCGCATAGGTAGCAAATTCATTCTAAGTGATATTGAGGCTCCCAGTGAATATTATGAAATCGTGTTTCATTACGCGTTTGCAAACGAAATATTATTTTTTTATGAAGTTAAGGCCGAAAGAAAATCGAACCGAATATTTGTGGAGTCTATTTGCTATGCTATCGGTACGTCTGGTACTACATCTGGTACACCAAAAATTGTTTTTGTTCCCTATAGCTGCATTGCTGTAAACGTTGAAGCTTTAAGGTATAGTTGTAATGAATATTTAGAAGTTATTCTAACGTTTGCTTAATTTCAGTGTCAAAATAAACTTAAATTCAAATGATGTCATAATGTTGTATGCACCAATATCCTTCGATCCATTTGTAATTGAATTTTTTTGCGCGTTGTATAATGGTGCTGCAATAATTGCAACCTCTAAGACATGCCGCCTTAGTTCAAGACTGCGTTATATATTGTTTCCGAATTCAAAAACTTTACGTGGAGCAACTGTTTTACAGATTACACCATCGTTATTTCGTTTATTTGTGGCACCTTATTTTAAAGACTTTTGTTTGAAAGCAAACAATTCACTAAGGTAATTATAATAATTTAGCAATATGTTATTTTAAAAGCTGCTTACATGTACTTTATAACGGTTATTTAAGGAATACAATAAGCTTTAATTTAATTTACATGACAAAGACAAATAAATAGATTATGACACGAAGACTTACGATAACGGACTTGCCTCACTAAAGTAGCATTCACGAGGTTGGCAGTTCTCCAATTCGTTTCAGTGGGAACAATGTTTATCACGCAAACAAATGTTGGAAAACAAATACACGCCTCATCAAAAGAGAGATTGTCACAATTACTACAAGATATGTATGTGTCTTTAATTTGAATAGTGGTGTAAGTCCATTTCAGGGCGTTAATTAACTCAATATGGGTATGTTCTGCGAAGCAAAACGTGAGTGCGTTTGGACAAATAATAAAGACGAAAACCTAATGTATAATTAAACTCAAAATAACTTAAAAATTTACATTTACATTTAAATAGGGTAGAAATCTTTATTGAATATATTGTTAAATCCTATTATGATTTACAGGGTTCTCTTGCTTGGTGGCGAAAGATTTCCCTCGCAAAAAGAATGGATCAACTGGTTGCCAAAAAATATGCTTACGCAAAAAATAAACATTTACAACATTTACGGTGTTACAGAAGTTTCCTGTTGGAGTACAATACATAAGTGGTCTGAAAATGACAAATATGTACCCCTTGGAATTCCAATTGAAAATACAACTGAACTACGAATTGTTGATAAGGATAGAAAACCTTTGTTTGGTAAAGGAAAAGGAGAATTACAAATAGGAAGTACTATACGTAAATGTTTTATTGAAGAACATGATGAAATAAATGATGGCACATTAACGTATTTTCGTAATACTGGAGACTTCGTAGAACGAGACGACAATTCAAATCTGTTTTATATCGGAAGAATCGAAAATGCAGTCAAAAGGTTTGGAAAATTAATATCTCTAGGTGAGTGCATATATTTTATCAAGATAAAGTAATTGAAGGGCGGCTTATTTTAAAACATGATAAGCCACAAATTTTGCGAGAGGTCAAAGCTTACTTTTTAGTTATGAAGCCAATAACACCAGAATCATTCAAAAATTTATAGTTATAAAGTTCGTTAGGGTTAAGAAAATATGAATTTTTATATTGTACGAATTATATTATGTTCGGAATGAAAGCAATCTTTAAGGGTTCCGCATTTCGATAATTAACACCACATCGGATTTATGTTTCGGTTAATCGAAAGGGAACCATAAGTAAATTTTATTTGCTGCAATACAAATCCGAGTCCATCTTATTTGTCGCAATGCAGAGCTCTTGAAGATTTCTTTCATTCCGATTCCGAAGTGAATCGGATTTCAGAACATGCCTGATTAATTATGCATATCTCATATCAACTCAATCATTTTACAGGTAATCTTAAATAGGTATGTAACTTTTGGTACAAAAAACCCAAAACACAAAATTTTGAATTACAAGTAGTCATATTTTGCCCTGTAAGAATGGTTTATAATATTTGAGGAATTTTGGAAGTAAAGAAATTATTTTGTTTATGTGTATATTTTTATTGTAAAAAAGTTTCTTTAGGAAATTTAATTAAAAATTAACCAAATATTTAATTAAGCCGGTTATTTTGAAAGTGGCCTAAGTCAATTCAAGGGCAAAAGTTGCGTCATTATATAAATTGAATGACATTTTGTAAGAAATTAGCAAAATTGGGCACTGAATTTACGGAAAGCTTACCTCATGATGTAAAACTGATGACATTACGTTGAAAAAATTATATGGCACATATTGTGAATGAAATTACTTTTTCCTTTGAATGGACTTAGGCCACTTTCGAAATAACAGGCTAATTATTTGTTGTGTTAAGAAATAAATAACTTATAAAAGTGTAAAACCATTTTATTACAGATACAATTTCACAAACTATTGAACACATTTTCCATGAAGTTGATATGCGTGCAATTTGCATGTTTAATGAAAAGTCCAGCGAACTTGTTGCATATATTGAACTCCCTAAAGAAAGAAGTGCGTTTCTAGAGCAAAAATGTCGTATACTAATTATAGAAAACTTGCAAAATTATGAAAAGCCAGACAAAATAAAATTTACTGATAATTTTCCTATAACGGCTCATGGAAAAATTGATGGACGTAAACTTCAAAAAATTTTTGATACGACTAAAAGAAAACCAGTCGAAATATTTAAATTATTTTTGGAAGAAACGCTTGGATGGAAACATTCTGAAATAGACGTTCATCAAGAAAATATAACAAGTATACCTGTTAAGAATAACATATATTTATCATTTATTAATGTTGGTGGAACTTCTTTCAATGCTTTGAGATTAGCAACTGAAATTGGTGCTGATTTAGAACATGCACAGGATCAGAAAATATTGTTAGGTCTCCTGCTAAATGCAAATGTAACAATAAAAGAAATAATACAATTCCTGGACAAAGCGCCAATTGCAAGCAACATCAGCTCCATTGGCATATTCCCACCTTTACATGATAAAACCCATGAGTTAAAACTTATTTGGAATGCTGATTTAAAGAAATGTGTAGATGCTTCTCCTGTCTACTGTGCGAAAGAAAAATGCATTTGTATTGGTTCACATTCCTGTAATGTATACACATTAAGTGCTTCAACGGGTAAACATTTGGCTGTGCTTAAGCTAGCAGATCGAATCGAGGGAAAGGTGAAATTTGTGTCAAACAATTTGGCGCTAGTAGGTTGTTATGATGGACAATTGTATGCGCTTGACTATATAAACGGCAAAATTAAATGGCAGTTTGATATTGGTGGCATGATAAAGTCGCAGCCTGTCGTAAGCGAGGATAGTATTATTGTTGCAAGTTACGCTAGTGATTATAATCTTGCTTGTATAAATTTACAGGTAAGTAATATCATTTCACTCTTAATGTGAAACTATTATCCAAAATTCGAACAGCGATTTAAATTTTTTCATTATGATTTCCATCCTGTTGTATCCTTTCCTCGGCTTCTGGGGCAAAGGGCCTCCACAACATTCTTCCATAGCGTAAGGTGTCTCACAGGTGTGCATTTGATTAATTTTAATTAAATGCTACGTTGTTTTGCACAGTTTCTGTAGGTGGCGCAATGAGTTCTGCTAAATGTGCAGAGATATAGCATTTTGATTAATCTTTTGTATTGTGGGTGCAACACAACCATGTCCGATTCCGCTAATATTCGCGAAGTCTTTACACCAACATCCTTCAAAAACCAGTATTTTTGAAGCCTTAACGGATTTTCAGGAGCCAAAAGTCGGTCAAAAAAAAAAAAAAAAAAAAAATAGTACGCTCTATGGGTGATTCTTAGATAACTGTGCTTTTTCGAGTTGTTAAATTGGCAAATAATTTTTTTGGATTTTTGCAAGTTTCTTCGTGCTATCTTGTGTAAACACACTCTTAAAACTTACCTTTTAAGTATATGAACTACAAGTGTGAATTTACGGCTTTGAGGTCGAAATTAAGAAATTTTGCTGCCACGTTTGTGACCAAATTGCCATGTTTGTGACATTTTAGCCACAGTATGGAAAAATTATGGTTTTGAAGCATTTTGATATATTGCATATAATGACAAATTTACACTTCAAGACTAATTTTGCAACAGTGTCATGTCTCCGGTGGTCCATTTTTTTATACCCTACCGCCCTAAAGATCAACTATGGTTTCCTGTCCTTTGTTTTTATAGCCGTTTATGGTGGATTAGGATCTCCTAATTACGAATCTGATCTTGATTTTTTTCTATTACATCAGAATCCTTAGTTATCCTTGCTCAAAAGTGAAAAAATCACAGTTTTGACATTTACTTAACAAAACAGCAAGTAAAATTAATTTTTGTCAATGGATTCAGACAGCCGAATTTATTATCAACAAGACATAATTTACCGTTTTTCAATTGGGTTCCCAGTTTCCGAGTTATAAGCTTTTAAAAAAAAGATACCTCTCAATGACACACAAAAGATTTTCTGGACCGAAAAATTAACAAAAATGGTAAGTTTTATTATTTTTATCAAAAATGTAATTTAACACGAAAATTTCCAGCCCTTGCAAAATAAAATCGGATGAAAAAATAAGGCTCTATTGTAGATTTAGTGAATGAGCAGATGAAATTTTGATTCTGTTAATTTGCAAAGCAGTAGTTTAGTAGGCTTATTCACTAAATCTAGAATATAGATGTCATTTTTCATGCGTTTATGGTCTGCAAGGTCTCGAAATTTTTGTAATGAAGTATTTTATTGATAAAAATAATAAAACTTGATTATTTGTAATTTTTCGGTCTCGAAAAATCCTTTGTATGTTATCGAAAGATATCCTGACTTTAAACGCTTATAACTCGGAAAGTAAGGATCCAATTGTAAAACGGTTGAAGTAAAACTTATTGATCATAAATTTGACTATCTATATCCGTTTACAAAAATTAATTTCACTAGTTGTTGTTTTTGTTGTATAGCTTTAAGTAGATGTCAAAACAGTGATTTTTTCACTTTTGAGCAAGGATAACTCAGGATTCTGATGGTGTAGAAAAACTTTTGTATTAAAAACATATTTAATAGCCTTCAACTAAACATCTGCATACTCAAACTTTATATCGAAATATGTTTTTTTGCAGACTGATAAAAAAAGCCACGTTTGTGACATTTTTGTAGTTTATCGCTCATTCTAAAGCACGCTTTTGAGTTCAAGATTTTTCCGAAAGAATTTGGGGTGATGTATGCAAATCCTACAAAAAATTGTTTCATGCATAAAATAAAATGTACTACCTGGGAGTGCCGAGTGCCACGTTTGTGACCGTAATTTTTTAAAAAAACTGTTTTTGTTTATAAACTACCCTATAAAACGCAAACAGATTTCTTTTTGGACGCTTCTGGACATGATGACCTTTGGGTTGATGGATAGTGATCAGAATTAATGCATATGTGTTGCAATCTATTGACTGAAACAGTAGTACCATGCAGTAGTAGCATAATGCTTTCAAGAAATTTTTTTTTTCCAAAACTAGGAGACAGTTTTCAATTCGAAATTGTGCCCTCTAAAAATTATTTTAAACTGCAGATGAGCTTAGAATATTGTAGCCTTAAGTATTTACTTAATATGTGTGGTAACTTGTTTTCTGTTCTATTTCCGTTTTTTGGTTTTGCAAACTTTCACAGTAGATCAATAATTATTTGGTGGTAAAATTGATCCGCTCTATTAGAAAAATATAGTTTCTTACTTATAGCGTCATTTTTTGTGAAAAAAAAGCCTTCTGATAGGTGAAATCGCCAGAGGACCCAAAAAGTACAGTTACATATCTGAGAATCACCCATATAGAAAATCAAATTATCTTTTAAACGGTATTTTAATTTGTTTATACGACTAATCATTGAAGAGTTATCGCAATTTAAAAAGAAAGATATTTAATATGAACTTATAGGTAGCATTTCGTATCATAACTGTTCACAACTTTTTAAATTGGGTGATCTAAACTATAAGTCGTACGAAAACATTTTTTACGTACTTTTGTAGGAAATTTCATGTGCTACAAAATTGAAGATCAACATTTTTCTGTAAAGTTAGCGTTAGCAAGGTATTTGCAAAAAACTGATTTTAGCGACCTCTGAGCCTAAATATTTTTTTATGCGCACACGACTTTGCAATGGACTTTTCACACCTTATTTATCATGCTGAAATAAAGATAATTCCGGTGAAAAAAATTCACTTGGAATTATTTCGCAGAAAAATTCTAATTTTCCTAGGCTATAGTGCGATGGTTACGATCGGTCTAGTGGTTTAGAAGTTACAAGACACCAAACATCCGCACGCTACTTTTTTATACACTTAGATAGATGATGATCTCTTAGTATGGACAAAATGTTTGCTCTAAAGTAAAGATGGGTCATGATTAGGGCTAATTAAAATATGTAAGAAAAACTCGAAAAATATTTAAATAAAATATTTTTTTCGCTATTGTTGATCAGTTCTACATAAACAGAACCAGGGACAAAACCGAACCCGAACTCGAACTGCTTTTTCACTTTCACTGCTTTTATTAACCTCGGAAGCGTTGAACCATGTGGGGTTTTAACAGTCATCGATTCATTTGTATTCAATAACCAGTCATAAATAGATTCTCGAATTTGGCATCGCTTCCAGTTCAACCTTAGGAAATTCACAATTTAACCGAGAAAACTTTGCATTTGCAACATTTTTTAAACTTTATTTTGCTCTTCTCTTTATTAGAAATGTATGCTAAAATGGCATCAATGCATCGGTAAAAAAGGCATATTGGTCACGCCCATTTTACTACTTAATAAAACGTTAATAGTATGTGCTTTAGATGGCAGTTACGCTCGTGTTAATATATCAGACGGCACGATAATTTGGTTGCAACAGTTAAACTCGCCAATATTTTCACAAGCTGCACTCTCTTTCGATGAAATGGTTCTTTTTATTGCAGAAGTTGGTGGTCAAGTGCATGCTTGCAATACTTCTAATGGAATAATCGTAAGTATAGCGTTATGTTGAAAAATACTGCTGTTTCAGATTAACACAAAAAACAACTTTTGGGCAAGCGCATATATTGAGTATGAGTATGAACCCTTAATTATATTTTTGTTTTATCACAAAAAGATTTATAGCGTATCTTTTCTCGAAAAAATGTTGCCTGTTTGAAGTGTAAGTTTTTTTAGTTTTTCATCTACCCTGATAAAATGTTCTAACCATGATACAATAATTAGAAGGTAGACGCAGTTATAAAAAATCCCACTTTGCTCTAAAATTTCAGTAGAATCGCTCTCTCATCAAATGTGGTTGCTGTCATTTTGTTTTCTTCTGAGATTGTAAATCTATGTGGTTGTTGTTATTTTGTTGTTGTGGTCTCAAAAATTTTTACAATTTGCGTTAACCTAAATTAAATTAAATTTTCTCTCAAAATTGTGACATTTCTTGATATGGTCATTTCCACAGAAAAGTCCACCGTGAGCCAAAAAATTAAATCATCATATCTCTGAAATCAATTAACGCACACAGATGAGACAGAGAATGTGTACTGTGGGCTTTTAGATTCCTATTGCTACAAAGCCTTTTATGATCTTTCTGTGAAATCTTCACAGGAGTAATAACTGAGTTTTTACTTTATACTTATGTAATTTTTACTAAAAAACCATTGCCCCATTTTTAGCTACGTGAGGTAATAGCTGCCGTGTTTATGCTAAGGGAAACTCTAAAAATCTTCCTTAGCAAAAGCTTTTCGTTAAATCGTTTAAACTATTTTTTAATTACAAAGTGCAACGAATTGAGGGAAAACCAAATTGAATTTACTCTGAAAATTTTTTTTGACTAATTCAGGGTCGCTGATTCCGAATCTAGTAATCGTTTTTTTCTATCAGGCCTGAGGTCCGAGTTGTCCTCGATTTGAAGAGCAGAAAACGCTTTACTTCAATGAATGATGTCTCAGAAAGTAATGATCCAATTGAAAAAATTAAAGGTACGATTTAAGGAGGAAGCTTAGGGCTATTTGATACCGTTAGCAAAAGTGAACTACACTTATTCCTGGATGTACGCCATATGTCTGAAAATAGCGTTTTCTGCACTTTAAATCAAGGATAAATCGGATCTCAGACCTGATAGGAGAACGCGATTACCAGATTCGGAATAGGCAACCCTGATTTAGTTAAAAAAAATATGATTGAGATCAAATTCAGATTGGTTTTCCTTCAATTGGTTGCACTTTGTAATTAAAAAATAGTTTTAAACGACTAAACGAAAAGTTATTGCTAAAAACCCGATTTTATACCCTACGCCCAAGGTATATTCACTTTGTGCTTCCATTTGTAACGTAGAGGAGGCGTGAGAGGTATGGACAAATATATATATTCTTGATCAGCGTCACCTCCTGAGTCGATATAGCCATGTCCGTTTGTCTGGCTGGCTGTGCGTGGAAATACAGTTTTTGGGAAAACTGAGCAAGATAATTTAATGAAATTTGGTACTCTGCCTCTGTCGTCAAAGTAAGCTCGGGGGATTGAAAGTGAGCGAAATCGGTCAACGGACACGCCTACCGCCCATAGAAAGAATATGTTCAAAACGTAATATTAAAAGCATTATTTGCAATAACGAAAGTAAAACACATAGTTACTAGGGATAGTAAATACAAGCTCTGACAAAAAATTAGGTGAATTCGGACAAGAGGACGGGGCACCTCCCATACATGCAAAAGTTTCAAAATGCTATACTGAAATCGTTATTTGAGATAATCCAACCAAATTTCACTAAAATACTAAAAAAGTAAATGCAAGCTCTGACAAAAAACTGAGTTCGGGCAAGAGGGAGTGGCACCTCCCATACAAGTAAAAGCTTTAAAACGCTATACTGAAAACGTTTTCTGAGATATTCAAACTAAATTTCACTCAGACACTAAAAACTATAAATGCAAGCTCTTAGTAAAAACTGGGTGAACTCGGAAAAGAGGGTGTGGTGGGACGTATAAGCAAAAGATTCAAAATACTGTAGTGTAGGGTATTTAATGCTTGGGCATGCCAAAAGTATCACCCTTACTAGTTTAAACTTGGCATAAGTGCTTCTTTGTAATTTTTCTTTTCTCACTGTTTAATACAAGTGTAATATAATGACTAACGAACATTTTTAGGACAAACTAAGGAAGATTTTTAGAGTTTCCCTTAGCATAAACACGGCAGCTATCACCTCACGTAGCTAAAAATGGGGTTAGAGTATTTTTAGTAAAAATTGCATAAGTATATAGTAAAAACTCAAGCCCCTATTGCGGTTATCGATTGGCAATAGCTAAAAGCTCTTTTTCGAATAGTGATTGTCTTTTCTATTGCGTTCAGCGATTAGTAGAACGTTTGTCGACGTAATTGATGGCTGTTCTATCATTTTATTTTGATAGATGAATTTATTTTGCTGGAATATTTTATATAAATAAAAAAGAAAACGGATAAAAGGTAAGAATTTTTGTAATAAAAATGGTTTTACAGCAATGATTGTAATAACTCATACATACATTAAAAATTATTTTACTTGAAGCAGAGCAAAGGGGATCGGCAATAAATCACAATTAATGGAGCAAAATGTTGTTATTTCCAAAGAAATTTGCACAAAAACCCAGGCAAGCAGTAAATAAAAGTTATTGCCTCCAAATTAAACTGTTGGGGCCACGGGAGAAAAGCTGAAGGATTGAACGAGTCCCTTAGTCGGCGTCATTTACTGGGCAAATCCACATAGTTTTCATCTTCCTCTGTGTCGTCGGAAGCTCCAACAACTAATTTTTGTTATAAATTTGTCCTGAAATATTTCTAATTTAATTAAATTAATTTTAATTTAAATTAAAATATTTAAATTTAATTAAATTATTTAAATTTAATTAAATTAAATTAAATTAATTTTAATTAAATTAATTTAAATTAATTTTAATTTAAAGGCTGTGATCATCCCACTTTTCTCAAAATTTGCAGTTGGGTTCTCAGATTTTTATAAAAATTCACAGAGATGTTTTAAGTGCTTAGCATGGATACCTCTCATTATTAGTTTTGCGAGAATATTTTATTTTGTCAGTAGTTTATTTTTAATATTTTCGTTAATTAAATTAATTAGTTGAAATTTATTAATTAGTTAAAATTTAATTAACGAAAATATTAAAAATAAACTACTGACAAAATAAAATATTCTCGCAAAACTAATAATGAGAGGTATCCATGCTAAGCACTTAAAACATCTCTGTGAATTTTTATAAAAATCTGAGAACCCAACTGCAAATTTTGAGAAAAGTGTGATGATCACAGCCTTTAGTCGAGTTCTATCGCCACCATCAATTTTGTAATTTTACTGTTTTTTTTTATTAAAATTTAGGTGTTTATATTTTGTTAATTTTTTTTAAATTTTTGTTTATTTTTTTTTAATTTTTGTTTATTTTTTTTTTTTAACTTTATTAATCAAAATGGAGTCAATTCTATTCATTCTCAAAATACAATATTAACAATTGCAAATCGAATCTCTCGAAAAGAGAATGGGGGTTATCGTGAATAAAAATTCCCGGGGAATTTTCTCAGACCACCGTTCGTTCTCCATTAGAGTTTCAGAAAATTTCCCGGGAATCTTGATTCACGATAACCCCCAATATATTTTCGAGAGAAAATTTTTCAATAAATTCATGATAAGTTACTATTAAATAGTGATTGGATCCCCAATGTAGTCAAAAACAAAAAAAAGCCAAAAAAAAAAAAAAAAAAACCGTTGCATGCCTTAAATTCTTTCACGTTATTTATAATTAATTCATTTTTTTATTTTTATTTTAGATTGCCAGTTTCACTGTCGCTGGAAATATTTTCTCAGGAATAAGTATAGCACTAATTGAGGCAAAAACATCGTATATTATCTTTGGCTGCCATGATCATAATGTTTACTGCCTAAAATACGATAGCAGTCATTCGTTTTTATTACATTGGAAATCTTGTATACAATCACCAATATACGCTACACCCATAATTTTTCGAAATGATATATGCGTAGCATCTACCAAAGGTCTAGTTATTATTTTGGAATTAAGTACCGGTTATTTAAAAGCAAAGTATGACTTAAAAGCCGAAACATTTTCTACACCATGCATAACAGAAGATAACACAATTTTCATAGGTTGTAGGGATAATTATGTTTACTGCTTACGTTTAGAATGACTGATTTTATTTATTATTTGTTTAATTCTTTTATCTTTGATAAAGTTAAATAAACTGAAAGTAAAAATAATTCTTATTCTTTCACATGCGGCATAAAATTAAAGTTAATATGATAGAATAATTTTAAGATTTTTAAACGTTTTGTTTTTTGGTTTTGGTTTTTTTGCTGGTTTTCTTAAGAACTTCAATTGCCATTTCTTTATTTTTACGCATTTGTTCAATATCTTTTACACGTTGTGGTATAATTTGCTTGGTTTCAGGAAGGATTATTTTCCTTTTTCTTGTTTCCCTATTATTACCATCAGTCTGCAGACCTGTGCTGGTGCTTGCTTCAAATGATATATCTGCTTGTTGATTTTGCTCGGATTCTTCAGAATCTTCCTTTGTTGTTTTTGATTCTGTTTTACGTTTTGCACGTGTTTTCTGTTTCCCTTTTGGCTTTTCTGGCGTTACGTCTTCAACCTTGCCTGACATTTTGTCTATGGCGTTTTGTACTCTTTTACTAACTTTCATTTGCCGGAGCGATATTGCGCTTTTAACGTTAAAGTAGTTCTTGATTGTTGCTTGCGACTTTTTCTCATTTAGTTTTTTCAAAACTGGCATAATAATATCATCGGTTTTGGAAGTGGTCCATCCTAATTTTTTTTTAGCAAATTCTCGTATGGATTCGACATCTGGGTATCCCCAAGAAAACGTGTCTTTGTTGTCATCAATTTTTGGATCCAAGTATGCATTGATTACCTAAAAATATGTATAATATATTAATATATGTTTAATTTCAGCTACTTAAAAACAAATAAATATGAATTTGTTTTATCATGTACTTTTTGCGGCTGAACTCGAATCCGAAATCAGATTTGAACTAACTGATATTTTTAAAAAGAGCTTACAAAATAGTTTAAAATTCAATATCTCCTGAATGAAATCAGCTAAGATTTTTTGGTTTGCAATTTTTAAATCTAAAGACATGCAGAAAATTTTCTGCATACTCAGTTTTTTATCTTTTTCTTCAAACTTACAACAATATGAAAATAAATGCACTCAAAGAAAAAAAAATTGTAAAAATGCAATATCTTCTTCAGACGATCCGGTACGAAACTTTTATTTGCAGTTATTAATTAGTGTTTTTATATGGAAGCATCCTGCGTACGCCGAATTTTGCGTGGTTGCAATAAAACTTTATTTTGGTTAAGGCTCGCCGTGCATTGGAAAGGTGTTGTTGCGTAGTATTTTGAAATATTTGAGGTTAAAAACACGATAGCCTTTTATTTTTCAGAATAGATGCAGACTAACAAATCTTTTTTAATTTTTTTTACCTAACTTATCATGTAGTATTACTATTTTTCTTCGAAATTAGCTCTTGAAAAGTATTATACGATTTTTCTTCATAGCCTGTGTCGGTTTAGTTTTTATATTGGATTTCATGATGTTATCTTAAATCAGCCCGATTACTTTTAAAGGAAGCATCGTAGAGAAGAGAAGGAGTAGCACTACGTGATGAATTAGGTAAAAAATAAAAAAAAAAAAAATGGTTATGCAGTATGCATCTAACCTCAAAAATATCCGTGTTCGTCTTTGGATGTGTAATGTATCACAAATTTAAAACTTTTGTACGAAAATTTTATAGTTTATTAAAACACAAAATATGTATGTACAGTACCGGCCAAAACCTAAGCACCCTCTAAGGAAATTTTTTCTTATATCAAATTTTTTTGTTGAGAAAACGAAGTTATTGAGTTAGCTTGTGTGTTTATTTTATTTATTTATACGTTGATTATTGACAAACAAAAACTTTAAAAATTCAGGGTTTTATAAATTAAGAGTTAACATTTAATAAACATTAAAATTTAGAAACTTCATCGGACAAAACTAAAGCATCCCCTTCTTAACATTTAATAAAAACTTTTAAAATTAATATTTAGTTGTAAACCCTTTATACTGGGTAAGATCAGCACATCTTTAAAGCATAGAGGACATTATATTATTAATGATGTCCTGCGATATCCCTTCCCAAGGCTACTTTCGAAGCTTCAAAGAGATCTCCCACTGGGGACTGGCCAGGCCAACCAAGAACTTGTATTCCATTACTCTGAAACCAGGCTTTACAAACTTAAGTGAAATGTGTTTATATCGTTGTCCTGTTTGAACCTCCATTTAAGTGGCATCTCTTTGGTATGTCAAACAATTCATAATTCCTTTAGTCTAATGAATTGGCCCACTCCATTGACCAGAAAAAAAACCCCACAACATTACAATCCGTTCTCCGTGCTTAACAGAGGCTTTGCAAAAATTTGGTTTAAATTTTTTTTCATTTTGGTCTGTGTACTCGAATTATTGATTATTATTGTTTGTCAATAATTAACGTATAAATAAATAAAGTAAACACACAAACTAACTCGATGACGTCGTTTTCTGAAAAAAAATTTGATACAGGAAAAAAAATTTCTTAGGGGGTGCTTAGGTTTTGGCCGACACTGTATATTTGAAAAAAAAAGCATCTTACAGCAACATTAGGAAATCCATCGTTTAGCTCAATATTTTTCAACTTTTTAAGGAGCGCCTGGCGAGTTGAATTACCCGGTGGCATTGTTGATGATTTGCTTGCAACCCACCAATCACGGAATCTGCTCAAAGTTGTTATGCTTGCTGAAATTGCTGTTGAGTTATCCGATGTAATAAATTGATCATTTTTAGAAGAGAATGAAGCTAAAATCTCCATAGCAGTAACAGCACCAATGCCGTGTATCCCTGCAGGCAAAAAGATAAGGTACAATTTTTAATAAACATATCGAGCCCTTACCGCCAAAAAGACTTAACCGACAGGATTTCGGATTTTCGTTTTTTGATGAAAACCTATAATTAGTGTCCGTACGCATCTTCTCTACAAATTTCATAACTGTAAAAAGTACCGTTACGGAGTTATAGCGAGAGCAATTAAGACTTAACCGACATTCGAAGTATTTTGTTTATTTTTTTTGTGACTGCGAGTTGTTGGTTAAGTCTTTTTTTCTTTTGGTGTCAGAAATAATTTGCAAATAATGTAATAAAAAGGAAAATTTATTAAAAAGTATTGATGAGGGTTTATAGTATATGTGACCACAAAAGTTTTTTGGTCCAAAAACTGAAGATCAGATAGGCAATCTAGAAAAAAAAAAGACTTAACTGACAAAAGACTGAAAAATAGCCATTATATTATAAATATGTGAATGAAACTAGTTGCATCGCATATCTAACACAAAATATCCTCTAAAATTTACTTTTTGTCAGTTAAGTCTTTTTGGCGGTTAGGGCTCGATATATAAGGTGTAGTAAAAAGAAATCCATTATTATGAAATTGAAGGGCTTATTTAGTATATGAGCCGTTTATTTTGAAAGTGACCGAAGTCCATTTCGGGGCAAAAGTAATGTCATTCACATTATGGGCCGTAATAATCGGTTTTTTGCCCGATACTATTTTTTAAACATAACGCCATGAAGTTCACATAATGTGGTAAACTTTCTGTAGACAAAATTCAATTTTATTCGTTCTGAACAAAATGCCAGCTAATTCATATTATGACATTACTTTTGCCCCGAAATGGACTTAGGCCACTTTCAAAATAAACGGCTCATATATAGAATCATCCGATTTAAGTAAATATGCGCCATTTTGTTCGATAACTTTCTGCCATTTTGGAGGTAATTTCATTGTACCTCTCTCATAGAAACTCTAGTCCTTATGATAAAAAACTGTAGCAACCGATTTTCGCAAACCTCTCTTGAAGCGAATTTTTCACATGCAAAATCGTTCGCCATAGACAAGAACAGGTAGTAATCACTTTGTGCTAAGTCCGTACTATATGGTGGATGCATAAGAACCTCCCAACCAAACTCTCGGAACTTCTGAATAGTAACTAACGACGTGTGTGGCCAGGCGCTATCCAACCCTTTTCTATTGGCCAAAGCCGGCCGCTTCTGAGCGATTGCTTCCTTCAGACGGTCAAATTGTTGACAGTACATGATCGAATTAAGAGTTTAGCCGTAGGGGAGTAGCTCGTAGTAAATGCAAATCCCACCAAACACTGAGCAAAACTTTCCTGGCAGTCAATCCTGGCTTGGACACCGTTTGCGCCGGCTGATTGCCATTCGACCACGACCGTTTTCGCTTGATGTTGTAGTAAGTAATCCATTTTTCATCACCAGCTTCAAAAATGGATCGATTTTATAGCGATTCATTAGCGATTAGATAGAAATTCGGTCCATGAGATTTTTCTGTGTTAACTCGTGTGGCACCCATACATCGAGTTTTTTTTTTTATCCGGCCTTATTCAAATGGTTCCAAACGGTTTTTTGTGCAATGTTCAGCTCCTGTGCAATCGAAACAGTGCTTACATGATGGTCGGTTTTAATGATTTCCATAATTTTATCAACATTTTTGACAATTGGCCTTCCGGAGCGTGGTTCATCTTTAATCTCAAAACTATCAGAACGGAATCGACGAAACCAAAATTACGCATGGTTAGCTGTTACAGTATCAGGACCATATACACTATTTGCATTTTCTGCCACTTGACTTGCATTTTCGCCTTTATCGAAGAAAACCTGTAAAATTTAGCGTATTTTCTTTTTGCAAGGGTTCATTTTTGACTCGTGCGCAAAAGAAACTAAATCAATCAAATGCAAAACTGTCAAAGAAGCTTTTATAGAACTAACTGTTATCTTTACAACGACATCTGTTGTAAATCTATGAAACAAAAACTAAGCCAGATACAGAGTACTAAAGCCACCTATTGAGAAAATAATGGATTACTTTTTACTACACCTGATAGTTTCAACTCTTATCCGGCACTCCAGAGATGGAATTAATAAAATAATCTATTACACTCGGTTTTTCATGAGAAAATTCAAAAAATTCTTAAAATAGACGTTAAAAAAAATACCCGTATCTCGTGGTTTTCCTCTCATAATATTAATTGGCTGATATTTTGTTACGGATGAATAAAATTGATTTCTGTTTTCACGAAAAATTTACTTGATAATATTGAGTTGTTGAGATTAGGTTGAAAAAATTATATCGACCAAATAACCGATCATTATGGCACATAATTTATATGGCATTACTTTTGCCTCGTTTTGGACTTGCACCATTTTCATTTTGAACGGCTCATATATAGATTATCGCATTGGAAAGTCTAATTTCACTAATTGACACAGACACTAGAAATAGTCACAAACTTTGAGCAAAAGCGATGCGAATTCGGATAAGAGAGAGTAACACCAATCATCAAAGGGAAATTTTTTAAAAGCTGGGGTGTAGGATATCTAACATTAGGAAAATTTCAATAATTTTTTTTTTAAAGCACTCTTTGGATTATTTTACTTTTCATTGCGCCATGATCCAATTATTTTGAGCTACTACAATCAATTGGAAGCGAGTATAATCGATTTTTTTATTAAACCCAGTTCAGGCGCGCTGTCCACTATTAAAAAAAATCGTAAATTACAGTTAATATAATTACATTTTTTTGGAAGTTTGCTGAAGTTGGTTTTTTGAGTTCTTGATTATGATAAAGCCAAAAATAAACCCAAAGCAGATTTGGGCAAATTGCATTACTTTTTTAATGCATTGAATTAGTAATGCTAATGCAAAAAATCATTGCATTGATTTTTGGAATTTAATGCTATTGAAAAAATCCATTGCATTGATTTTTGAAATTTAATGCTATTTAAAAATCTATTGCAATGATTTTTGAAATTTATTGCTATTTAAAAATCTATTGCAATGAATTTTGAAATTTATTGCTATTTAAAAATCTATTGCAATGATTTTTGAAATTTATTGCTATTTAAAAATCTATTGCAATGATTTTTGAAATTTATTGCTATTGGAAAATCTATTGCATTGATTTCTTAAATTTTTCAATTTGCATTAAATTTACAATACATTGGTAGGTTTTAGGAAAAAGGAATTTTCTTTTTAACCAGGAACTTTTGAACCATACCCTTTTTCCCCACCAACCAACCAACTCAACCAACCACCCCACCTCCAACACCATTTTTATTTTCCTTGTTCCTCGGAGGCTTCCTTCAATTATCCTGATTAGTTTCCATTTCACTTCATCATTTGAATGGGTTTATTTGAAAGTGGAATAAGTCCAATTCCGGAAAAATTGAGTTTATGGTAGTTATAGCTAGCTATATATGTCCTGTTTTTATATTGAAAATTACAGACTCGTTAGACCACGATTTCATCAAAAATTACTCAAAAGAACTTTTCATGAAAAACATTTTTACAAAAATGATTTTTTTGAAAGTGGAATAAGTCCATTTTTTCATCTCTTGCTATGCAGAAGATTTTGCTTTTAAATCAATTTAGAAATATTGGCAAGCGTTATTATACCGGTGTTAAGTGTTTACCACTGTAAATTAATCAAATTTTGTTATGCTGTATAAATTTTTACAAGTGTAATAGAAAATAGTTGAGTTTTTTTGGTCTGAATGGACTTATTCCACTTTCATTTATAATAAATTTAAAAATTTGTTATACTTTTGTATGACTTATTCCATTTTTACTCACAAAATATTTTGTAAATTAAAGCAAAGGAAAATTAAAACTTAGAAAAATTTTACTTTAAAAACTGTTGTTGTTTCTTTTCTTTTCTTTTTGCTCAAGTAGGGCTCTGAAAATTGGTCACAACAACAACAAAAACAAAAAGTTTTTGTCGGACCTACTTTCGGAGATATAGCCATCGGAAGATCGAGATATATTTTTTATAAAAATTATTATAAGTTGAGAACCCCTGAAAGGATTTTAATAATATTAGTGTCATACGAAAGATATGTTAATTTACTACAAAATTTATATAAAAAAAATGTTAGTCCGAGTCGTGGTTTTAGAGATATTGCAAATTTTCAGAAATTTTGATCATTTTTTTTTTTTTTAAAGCACTATTTTTCCAAAAACTGTATCATTAATGCATAGTTTTAGTAACATATTATAAAAGCCCAATTTATAACCTTTCATTTGACATGTAATTTGTACCTGATTTCCTGCATTTTAATATTTTTTTAAAGGAAAACAAAAAAGTAAGTTATTGGAAAACATCGGAAGAGTCTACAGGAATCGGAATAAATCGAAAACTATCTAAAAACATCGTTATTGTTGTTTTTATTGCTGTTATTGTTATTTTTGTAGTTGGTATTATTGTTGTTCTTGTAATGTATTCCTAAATTTCATGAAAATTTCTTTGGTTCACTTTTTTGTTTTCCTTTAAAAAAGTATGATAATGCAAGAAATCAGGTACAAATTACATGTTGAATGAAAGCAAATAAATTGGGCTTTTATAATATGTTACTGAAACTATGCATTAATGATACAGTTTTTGGAAAAATAGTGGTTTAAAACAAAAAAAATGGTTAAAATTTCTGAAAATCTGCAATATCTCTAAAACCACGACTCGGATTAAAATTTTTCAAAGGTTGATTTTGTAGAAAGTTAACATATCTTTTGTATGACACTAATATTATTGAAATCCTTTCAGGGGTTCCCAACTTATAATAATTTTTATAAAAGATATATCTCAATCTTCCGATGGCTATATCTCCGAAAGTAGGTCCGGCAAGAACTTTTTGTTTTTGTTTTTGTTGTGACCAATTTTCAGAGCCCTACTTGAGCAAAAAGAAAAGAAAAGAAACAACAACAGTTTTTAAAGTAAAATTTTTCTAAGTTTTAATTTTCCTTTGCTTTAATTTACAAAATATTTTGTGAGTAAAAATGGAATAAGTCATACAAAAGTATAACAAATTTTTAAATTTGTTATAAATGAAAGTGGAATAAGTCCATTCAGACCAAAAAAAACGCAATTATTTTCTATTACACTTGTAAAAATTTTTACAGCATAACAAAATTTGATTAAATTACAGTGGTAAACACTTAACACCGGTTTAATAACGCTTGCCAATATTTTTAAATTGAGTTGTACGCAAACCCTTTAATATCTCAGTTTATGAAAAAGTGGACTTATTCCACTTTCAAAAAAACCCATTCATTTCATCATTTCATAATTTATATTCTAATTTTTTTCCGTGTTCGCCCTTGACTTGAACCTGGATCCAAACATGTTCCGTGATCGCATCTTAACGAGCTCAGCCAAAGCAGCCATTATTGAGTAGCTGGCTGTAAATTTATTATATCATAATTATTCTGTCATATTAAAAAAAAAAAAATTTCTTTTTGCCATCGTTGGGATTCGATCCCGAGCCACTTTCAACATTCTGAATCGCGCATCTGAACGTTCTCTTCCAAATTCGAATATTTTTTTGTATGAATAAATACATTTATAAATTTTGTTCAAAAATTTATTTAAATTGTTATTTCCCCGAGTTCCCAGATTTGGATTTTTTTTTATTTTTTAGAGATTTTTTTCGGTTAATGCAAATGCATGAAAGTTTAATAAGAAAATTTATTTTCCATATGAATTAAATGTTACTCATGCTTATTGTTTCAGAAATGTGTAATCAGATGTAATATGTAATGTAATAGATGTGAATTCAGGATAGTCGCTCTCCCTTATCAGTGTGAGTTAAAAATTTACGTTCAAAAACTATGGTTTTGCATCAAATATTTTCAGGCCCGATGCAAGACCTCTAGGACGCAGTGTTCACCTGAACCCAAAATTTTGTAAATTGGAATTCATATCAGTGTACTGTCTTATTGATTCATCTGTATATGATATGGGACTATTTCCAGGGATTCCATTAACAGCATTTGCCGTGAAGACAACACTACATCATAACAGAAGAGTTAACTGAAAACAGAAGATTTTGTCTCCAAAGGGTCTACCAAATCTTAGCCTACAACGATAGAACTCTAGTTGTGATCAAAAATCGTGGACTTGGTAGTCCTGCAACCATTAGTTCGTCAATCAACCTATAGTATATGATGAAATAGGCGATTGGAATAATTCGAAATTTTTCAAAAAAAATTTGTGTGGTTTCGTTTTAACATATGTAGGTGTCCGTCGAATGGCCTTGTTATATGTTCACATATGAAGTTATTGATAAATCTACCCAATCGACGGAGTTACAAATTTCTTTTAAAGAGATTATCGTTTGTTTTATATTGATCTTTCATATCTAAGAGTACTTGAAAAATGGGCATAGCCAAGATCGAGAATGCACTGGATTTGTTATTATATACAGCTAAAGATACGACTTAAGTCTTGTGGCACATATGTATAAGCATAAAAGGTACCGTATATGTAGCATATTTAAAAAAAAAACCTTAAAATCGCAAAAAACCGAACTTTCGTGAATATCTCCTTAACGATATACACTTACCACAAAATTTTAACACTCTTTAACTCTTAGTACCGTTTTATAGGAAATTTCTTGATCTACAAATTTGTGCCACAACGTTTTTCTGTAGAAGTAAGCGTTAACGAAATATTTGCAAAAAACTAATTTTCGTAGCCTTAGATCCCAAATAACTTTTTATGCGCACACGACTTCGCAATAGACTTTTCACACTTTGTTTATCACGCATAAATAAAGACGATTCTGGTGAAAAATGTCCACTTGGAATTTTTTCGCAGAAAAATTTAAATTTTCCTGGGCTATGTATCATTGTTGAAACAACAAGCTTGAGTAATATTTAATTCATATGGAAAATAAATTTTCTTATTAACCTTTCATGCATTTGCATTAACCGAAAAAAATCTCTAAAAAATAAAAAAAAAAATCCAAATCTGGGAACTCGGGGGAAATAACAATTTAAATAAATTTTTGAACAAAATTTATAAATGTATTTATTCATACAAAAAAATATTCGAATTTGGAAGAGAACGTTGAGATGCGCGATTCAGAATGTTGAAAGTGGCTCGGGTTCGAATCCCAACGATGGCAAAAAGAAATTTTTTTTTTTTAATATGACAGAATAATTATGATATAATAAATTTACAGCCAGCTACTCAATAATGGCTGCTTTGGCTGAGCTCGTTAAGGTGCGATCACGGAACATGTTTGGATCCAGGTTCAAGTCAAGGGCGAACACGGAAAAAAATTAGAATATAAATTATGAAATGATGAAATGATGAAGTGAAATCGAAACCAGTCAGGATAATTGAAGGAAGCCTCCGAGGAACAAGAAGGAAAATAAAAATGGTGTTGGGGGTGGGGTGGTTGGTTGAGTTGGTTTGGTTGGTGGGGAAAAAGGGTATGGTTCAAAAGTTCCTGGTTAAAAAGAAAATTCCTTTTTCCTAAAACCTACCAATGTATTGTAAATTTAATGCAAATTGAAAAATTTAAGAAATCAATGCAATAGATTTTCCAATAGCAATAAATTTCAAAAATCATTGCAATAGATTTTTAAATAGCAATAAATTTCAAAAATTATTGCAATAGATTTTTAAATAGCAATAAATTTCAAAATTCATTGCAATAGATTTTTAAATAACAATAAATTTCAAAAATCAATGCAATATGAGTTTTTTTGCATCAATTTGTTGCATTGAGCTTGATGGTCACAAGATTTTAAAACGCTAAATAAAATTAAAACAATTTCATAGATTCAATAGATTTTTTCAATAGCATTAAATTCCAAAAATCAATGCAATGATTTTTTGCATTAGCAATAATGCAATAATGCTGCTATAATGCATTGAAAAAGTAATGCAATTTGCCCAACTCTGACCCAAAGTATACGCAGAATACCTGTTTATATTAATACCTCTTAGAGCAGTTTTACAGAACATTAAACTTTACTGCAAAACATTTGAATTTTGTTGTCAACCACGACTTGAGTTTATGGAGCTTTGTATATCATTTGCGGTGCTGAACTATTATTTGAAAAAAGTCAATGATTGTAGCTAAATATAAAATGTAACTCGTGAAACAAAATTGCTTTTAATTATTACTGTGTAAAATTAGTTGAAATTTCACATGAGGATTTTGAGAAAAACCGGCTTTAATATATATTTGAGTCTATCTTCAACTAACAAGATATTGCTACGTTTTTTTTAAATTTTGACTTAGATACAGTCTTTTCCTCCAAATATTTTTAATCGAATGAAATTTAATACTTACCCGTTGTATAATCACTCCCTACCAAGCAGGCCAATTGAATCAATTTAATTCGATCACAATTAAAAGATTTTTCTATTTCGTTTGCACAGAATTCTAATACGTGTTTATTTTGTGCAAAAAAATTTTTGTATACTGTGCGTCCGCCAAATAGCCATATATCGCTGTCATCTGTTATAGTACCGTTAGTGAGTTCCGTAGCATTAAGGAATGCACATTGTGCTTCTGCTTCCATAGGCGCTACAATGTATGGAATGCCAAACAATCGCAATAGCTCTTGGCACTCGGAATTCATGCGTTGATTTATGGACATACCCATACGATCTTGACGGTTTCGTTCATTTTCCAAGAAGCTTTTTTCTTTTTCTATATCCAAGGCCAGTACTTTTAGCTCGTCGGTAGTTTTCTGATCCTTTAAAATATTAGCAGCCTCGCTTAAAACATTCTAATAATAAAATACATGCAGAAATATTAAAACAATATAATTGTATTTATGGCTCATTCTCTGGGAAACAAACACTTTTTTCGAAAATTAAAAATCGTAATAAATTTAAGGGGCATGAAAAAATCGGGAAAAATATCTAGTTTTCAAATATATGTGACGTAAGGAGTTTTTTTTTTTTTAAATCACAATTTAAAGGAAATGCTTGGGTTTGGTTTTTTTTCAATTTTAAATCGTTTCCCACAGAAAGGGTTATGTAAGCATTCATTAAAAAAATTACCTCAGCTGTAACAATAGGTTTAGGGATTTCATTTTCATCGGCTGCTTTTTCAAAGTTAGAAAAAAGTGATTTTGATGCTTTTGATAACTTATTTTCGGGTGAAAGCGAAACGCTACCATTGGATGGTCGCTTGCGACTGGATTTTGGTGTTTTATTAATAAAAAATGGAGACTTTACCTTGGGTAAGCTTTCATCATCTTTTGGCTTATCGGGAGTTCGTTTTATTAAATAGTTCGTTTCAAAATATTCTGAAATTGACTTATTTTTTGATGGTGTTTTTAAATTCGGACTTTTCAGTATTGTTTCTTTTCTATTGTCATCAAATACTTCGATTATCTCATGATTTACTTTACTCGTTTCATCATCTGAAAGCACGATTACAGAGGAACCAATCTTTATGTCATCTAAACTGATGTTTTTAATTTCATTTGCTTGTTTCTTTAATTCCTCAAGTACAGAATTTACATTCTCATTGGAATTTAAAATTTCTTTTTCTACTTGATGTTTATTATTTACAACGCTTTTTTTCTCACTTATGGTGTTGTCTTCAAATTGTATATTTATCGCATTAGCGTTTTCAAATATATCCGCAAAAAGATCATCTTGTGGTTCAAGTGAATTCGTTAAGTCCACTACTAATTGTAAACATTTATTCGGGGATACAACTTTTGTAGTTGTGTTATTACTACTTAAATTTTCGACTATTTCAGATACTTCTTCTAGATCGGAGTCCGTATCTGATAGATTTGTTAAATTAATTTCGTTATTTTGAATGGATGATGATATTGTACTTTTATTTTTTTTTAATTCAGTTTCAGAGTCGCTATCGGTTGATACATGCAATTTTATGTCGTCTTCTTCGGTGTCTTCTGCTGTCACATGTAGTTTTATGTTTTCGATGTCCTCAGGGGTTAAATGTATTTTTGAATCGTCCTCGGTGTCTTTAAGTACACTTTAAAAAAAATTTAAATTAATTATATTTGAGGAGTGGTCGAACAAAATGTAACATTCTCATGTTTCCTTTTTATTCAGAAATCACAAAAATGTTTTTAAAAAATTAAGCATATTGTGTGGATAATATTCGGTTCCAAACATCATTGTTTTATGTATTTCAATTAGGCAGTCGGAAAAGGGAGGCATCTTACGAAAAAAGTGTATAACGCATGAAATCCTTAGAGTCGTTCGAAGTATAAGCGTAAATTTTTTCAGAATTTTCTGAGACCTTTTATAACATTAAAAAAATTGGTCAAATTAAAAGATATTAAAAAGATATATTTTTTTTTTTAAATTGGAAACATTTTGGAGCGCGGTCGGAATTATATAATTTTTTAAACAATATGTAAGAAACTTATGTTTTCATAAAAAAAATTGGAAAAAAAACAACAAACAAAAATCAAAATAGTCATTTTATTTGGTGATTCTAAATCCGAATCTGGCATTAGAATTGCTGTTTCTCGTGTGGTTTCTTCTCTTTTTATAAGGTCTAAAATTGTGTATGTAAAAACTGTCGCCATGTTTTTCTCAAGAACGGCTATAGCGATTTTAATGAAACTTTGGAAAATGATGCTCATTAGCATATACTAAAGAAAGAAATAGACTTTTACTTAGCATATACTTATGAAGGGGCGTGGCACCGCCCTAAAGTTTTTATTTAATTTCGTTATATCTTTTGAACCGTATAATATATTTTGATAAATTGGTTCACAACTACTGACTATCAATGCCAACGCCCACTTTTTAACCATAGCCATGTCCGTCTGTATGGCTGGCCAGCTGTGAGTGGAAATGTTTTTTAGGGGAAAACTTACCAAGATAATTCAAAAAATTTGGTATGTTGGCTTCATCGTAAAAGTTAGCTCGTGGGAATGAAAATGAGCGAAATCGATCAACGGACACGCTTACCGCCCATCCAAAAAATATACTCAAAACGCAATAATAGGAGCATTGTTTGCAATAACACACGCAAAATACACATAAATACTATTGGGTGCTGAATCAAGCTGTCGTGAGTGGTTTCGACGGTTTAAAAGTGGTGATTTTGATGTCGAAGACAAAGAACGTCCTGGTCAGGACCAGCTAGGTGTGATCCATTATGAGCTGTTGCCAGGTGGCCAAACCATTAATGCTCAACTCTATCGTCAACAATTGATCCGATTGAAGCAGAAAATGCAGGCAGAGCGGCCAACGTATGCAACCAGACACGAGTCAATCATTTTCCACCACGACACGCTCGGCCACATATTGCTGCCCCAGTCAAAAATTACATGGAAAACAACGGATGGGAAATTTTGCCTCACCCGCCTTATAGCCCAGACCTTGCACCATCAGACTACCATTTGTTCCGATCAATGCAGAATGCCCTATCAGGAATACGCTTCACTTCAATTCAAGATATCGAAAATTGGCTCGATTCGTTTTTGGCCGCCAAGCCGGCGCACAATGGGAGATTGTGGCCATAAATAGGTAAAATTTGAAAGTGCTATGGATTAAAAAAATTTTTACGCCAATCGTCAGATAATACTTAGGGACGGAAAAAAAAACTATAAAAGTTTAAAATTTTGTTTTGGCTTAGCAACACAGTGAGCCCAAAGTTGGGCTTTAAACAGAAAAAATGCTCTACAGAACTTTTAAAATTAGGAACTGCTGGATAAACGCTATAGTTAATTTGTTTTAAGCCCGATCCACTAATGTAGTATATCGTTAGAAAGTATATTGTTCCTACTTTGTTAAAAATATTTTTATTTTTTTTTGCCGATTTTATGTGAGTTATAGTGGTTTTTCAAATATTTAAAAAAAAATGGAAAAATTGCATACTTTGACATTAAAAAAAAAAAACACATTTTCTGATTTTCATTATTTTTCAATATAATATGTGGCCAAGTGTGCTTAATCGATATGCAAAGTCCCTACTGCCTTTTTTGAGAACTTTTTTTTTTATAAACTTTTTCATATTGTGGTTTTTGACGGGACAAAATAAGTTGACTTTTTTGGAACGCTATTTTTAATTCGTTTGCATCGAAATATATCAAGATAGCATTTTGTCAAAAAGTACAAGCATTTAGCTTTTAAAAAAACATTTGTTTGAGTTTTTATGTATGATAGGTGAATTATGGTGATTTTTCGAAAATTTAAGCTCAAAAAGCCAAAATCGATAAATTGTACAAACTTTGACATTAAAAAAAAAAAAAACACATTTTCTGATTTTCATTATTTTCCAATATAATATGTGGCCAAGTATGCTTAATCGATATGCAAAGTCCCTACTGCCTTTTTTGAGAACTTTTTTTTCTATGAATTTTTTCCTGTAGCAGTTTTTGAGAAAAAAAATATTTTTATTTCTTTACATTCTGCAACGTTTTACAATATATTTATCATTTTTAAGACTGTAAAGTCTTCTTAAATTCCAAAAAAAAATTTTTTAAGAGAAGTGTGACAGGTAAGGGGTATATTTCCTCCTTTAAATCCCCCTTGGGACTCACCCTTTCTTAAAATAAGCCAAGAGCATATTGAAGGCTATACAAAAAACATTATAATTGGTATAATATCATACAAGCACTTCAAATACCAATTGGTTGTCTTTCCGAAAAAGCTCAGGAAGCATCAAAGAAAGTTTTTAAAAACGCTAGGTTACACAACAGCAGATTGTGCTCTAGAGTAGCAAACAACGAAGACGTTTTGCATTACATGCTGATCTCTTCTGATCCGATTATTAGCCAAATCCGAGTAAAACGTGATAAAAAATGTAAAGAGTTATCACCAGAAGCTCAAGAGGTGTTGCAATTAAATGAAAAAACTAATTAAAATAAATTAATTTTTTGGTAGGCGTGGCACTGCCCATTTTTCTAGTGCGGATTATTTGTTCTGATGGTCTTTTCATATATACCAAATAATATCTATCTTCGTCAAATATTTTCAGAAATTTGATGAGTTTTTTTTTGAAGGCGTGGCACCGCCCATTTGTCCTAGGAACATTATTTGTCCTGATGATTTTTAAACATTTACTAAATCTCATTTATCTGCGTCAAAGAGTTTCGGTGATATGATAAGTCAATTTTTTGGGGGGCGTGGCACCGCCCACTTTTTTAGTATATAGCTTAGCCTTTTTTTGTACTAGCATAATATAAAAACTTTTTTAAAATCGGATACTTAATTTCCGAGTTAATAAGGGACAAATACACAAACAAACAAAATCTATTTTTTATAAAGTAGATTTTCGTTCATTCCTCATATCTTGAAAACTATAAAAGATAGCGCAAAATTTTTAACATTTTTGAAATAAGCGGGGTCAAGTTATTGAAAATTGATACCCATTTTGAAAAAAAATTCGGACCACGCCCCAACTTTGTATGGGAGGTAGGCGTGTCCGTCGGCGGATTTTGTTCATATTCACAGATTTTTATTATTTTAATGTAAAAAACATCTGTACCAAATCTCAAAAGCCTAGCTCTATTATTACTATATATGACCGCCGTTCCATACAAACCCTCCCATTGTGCGGCGCAGTTTTTCTGGGATGGAATCCATAAATTGCCAGAAAGATGGGAAAAAGTAGTGACTAGCGATGGGCAATACTTTGAATAAAATACATTGTACCATTTTCTTTAAATAAAGTCTCAAATAAAAAAAAAAAAAAAACGATGGAAATTAATGCACACACCCAATAGAAATAGTAAATACAAGCTCCGAGCAAAAGCTAGGCGAATTAGGACTAGAGGGCGAGGTACTCCCCATATAAGCAAAAGTTTTAAAATGTTATTCTGAAGGCGTTTTTAGAGATAATCCAACCAAATTTTACTCAAATACTCAAAACATTAATTGCAAGCTCTGAGCAAAAACTGGCGAAGAGGGCGGGTCACCTCCCGTATAAGCAAAAGTTTCAAAAAGTTGTACTGAAATCGTTTTATGAGATAGCCCAATCAAATTTCACCCAAACATCTAACATTATTTGCAAGCTCTGAATAAAAACTAGGCGAATCAAAACTAGAGGGCGTAGCACCTCCCATATAATCAAAAGATTCAAAATGTTATGCACATGGCGGTTTTAGAGATAACCCAACCAAATTTCACTCAAACACGTGGCACCTCCCATATAAGCAAAAGTTTGAAAAAGCTGTACTAAAAGCGTTTTTTAAAATAATAAAACCAAATTTTGTGCAGATACTTGGTATACTTAGTGCAAAATCTTAGTCAATTCTGTCAAGAAGGCGTGGCATCTCCCGTACAAGCGAAATTTTCAAAATACTGCAGTGTAGGGTATATTATTTTTTGGCAAGGCCAAAGTAAACAAACACCCTTACTAGTCTCTCTTTGATTTTTATTGTGTGTAAATTTGAGGATGATAAATATCTTCACAATCTAACTTAAACTTGCTAAAATAGAAAGAACACTCAATCTACTTTTTGACACGCCTCAGCAGAGAGAAAGATTTTTCGGTTGGTGTACACACCAGGCATTGAAATAAGGTGCAGTAATGCCTTATTTCTGCAGTAATGATTTCAGAATATTGTAAAATGTCGTAGTAATGATTTTCAGCCAAATTCATAATACTTTGTTGTCCGTAATCTTTGAAACAAAATACACATTTGCTTTCGCATTTAACCGTTGATTTTAATTGTCTAACCACACCCATCTGGGCTAAAATGTAGCAACCATAAAAAGTACTCGGGAACTCGTTTTACGTTTCGTAGTAAAATAAAATCAGGGTTTGATTATTTTTATTTTCTATCAAGTCTTCAACCTTTTATGCACGGCTTACATGTGACGTTCATGGGCTTTTATTACAGAAACCGGTCAAGTGGTCATTAAAGATGAAAAACCGCGGAGTGCTATTAAATTAGATGGTAGAAATCGGAGGAGGGGGGATATGCACCCTTTACAGTTTTTTCGAAATATCTAACGAACGAAGCAATACTTCGATATTTTTTTAGGAAAACTTTTTGTAGAGAATTAAATTTGCCATCATCTTATATTAAAAATTTTTAAACAAAAAAGAAAAAAACGCAATCAGTTGACGATATTCGAAAGGATGTTATTGATTCTTTGTCTGCTTTTTTGAAAACTCGTCTATTAACTCCTGATAGCGAATTGAAACGTTTTTGGTGTGATTTCTGTTATTTAATATTAATATTAATCACTTAAATAGGCTGTTAAAAAATTTGAAAAAAAAAATTCTGCAGTAATGATTTTTTCTTATTTTTACCCCTGGTTCACACGTATATACATCGCAACCTTATTTGCACTACATTTTGTATGTAGTTACATACATAGATATTGCATATGGGTGATTCTCAGATAACTGTACTATTTGTGTCCTCTGGCGATTTCACCTATACAGTAGGCTTTTTTTCACAAAAAATGACGCTATAAGTTAGAAACTATGTGGATCAATTTTACCACCAAATAATTATTGGTCTACTGTGAAAGTTTGCAAATATACCCCAAATGTCACAAACGTTGCATGTCCTACCCCTACTTTTTATAAACAAAACGATGAAAACCAAAAAACGGAAATAGAACAGAAAACAAGTTACCACACATATTAAGTAAATACTTAAGACTACAATATTCTGAGCTCATCTGCAGTTTAAAATAATTTTTAGAGGGCATTATTTCGAATTGAAAACTGTCCCCTAGTTTTGGAAAAAAAAAAAATTTCTTGAAAGCATTATGCATGGTACTACTGTTTCAGTCAATAGATTGCAATACATATGCATTAATTCTGATCACTATCATCACCCAAAGGTCATCATGTCCAGACGCGTGCAAAAAGAAATCTGTTTGCGTTTTATAGGGCAGTTTATAAACAAAAACAGTTTTTTTTAAAAATTATGGCACTCCCATGTAGTACATTTTATATTATGCATGAAACAATTTTTTTGTAGGATTCGCATACATAACCCCAAATTCTTTCGGAAAAATCTTGAACTCAAAAGCGTGCTTTAGAATGAACGATAAACTACAAAAATGTCACAAACGTGGCGCATCAAAAATGTCTCAAACGTGGCAGTTTTTATCAGTCTGCAAAAAAACATTAGCCATGTTCACGATCCGGTGCAAAAGGCCTTGCATCATAGCATTTGTAAATAGGTGTTGAAAAATTTTGCTATACAGCAACAAAATATATGGGATTGAATTTACATTTGAATTTACATTTGTATTTACATTTTCTAGACTAAAATCCTATAGCATAAAAATATCACGTCATTTTTCAAATAAAATTTTTTTGTTTATGCTCTCGTTCTCTTTGCTCATATGATTTTCTCAGAGAAATAAATTTTTTCGTAGCTTGCAATGTTTATACTTTTAATATTGCTCACAATCAAGTGGAAATTATTGCTATTTTGCTACTTTGCAAGTCTAAATGCTCCGAATCGTGAACACGGCTATTATTTAATTATGTTTAAAAAAAAAAAAAATTTTCTACACCATCAGAATCTTGAGTTATTCTTTGCTCAAAAGTGAAAAAATCACTGTTTTGACATCTACTTAAAGCTATAGAACAAAAACAACAAAAAGTAAAATTTTTCTCAATGGATTCAGACAGCCAAATTTATTGTCAACAAGACATAATTTACCGTTTTTCAATTGGATTCCCAGCTTCCGAGTTATAAGCGTTTAAAGTAAGGATATCTTTCGATAGCATACAAAGGATTTTTCGAGACCGAAAAGTTACAAAAAATCAAGTTTTATTATTTTTATCAATAACATATTTAATTACAAAAATTTCGAGACCTTGCAGACCATAATCGCATGAAAAATGACAGTTCTATGCTAGATGTAGTGAATGACCCTACTAAACTATTGCTTGCAAATTAACAGAATCAAAATATCAGCTGTTCATTCACTAAATCTACAATAGAGCTTTATTTTTTCATCCGATTTTAGTCTGCAAGGGCTTAAAACTTTCGTGATAAAATATATTTTTGATAAAAATAATAAAACTTACCATTTTTGTTAATTTTTCGGTCCAGAAAATCTTTTGTGTGTTATTGAGAGGTATCCTTTTTTTAAAGGCTTATAACTCGGAAACTAAGAATCCAATTGAAAAACGGTAAATTATGTCTTGTTGATAATAAAATCGGCTGTCTGAATCCATTGACAAAAATTAATTTTACTTGTTGCTGTTTTTGTTAAGTAGATGTTAAAAATGTGATTTTTTTACTTTTGAGCAAGGATAACTAAGTATACTGATGTAATAGAAAAAAATCAAGATCAGATTCGTAATTGGGAGATCCTAATCCACCATAAACGGCTATAAAAACGGAGGACAGGAAACCATAGTTGATCTTTACGGCGGTAGGGTATAAAAAAAAATGGACCACCGGAGACATGACACTGTTGCAAAATTAGTCTTGAAGTGTAAATGTATAATTATATGCAATATCTCTCTCATCAAAACGCTTCAAAACCATCATTTTTCCATACTGTGTCTAAAATGTCACAAACGTGGCAGCAAAACTTCTTAATTTCGACCTCAAAGCCGTAAATTCACACTTGTAGTTGATCTACTTAAAAGGTGAGTTTTAAGAGTGTGTTTACATGATGAAACTTGCAAAAATCCAAAAAAATTATCTGCCAATTTTACAACTCGAAAAAGCACAGTTATCTAAGAATCACCCATATGAAATATCAACATTTCAAAAGCAAAAGACGTAAAGGGAATATTTCAGTATTATGCCGTTTAAGTTTCATCATATCGACAACACAACATTCGAAAATGATTAATGCCAAAAATAAATTGTAAAATTATTCTTGAGGCAGGAGTTACCAAATCTTACTGTATATTTTGTTTGAAGAAAAGGTATGCTAACCAATTTTGTCCCTAAAATTAATTGCTTTACTTACCAACTCTCGTCGTTTGCAGTATCATTTTGTGTCTTTTCCATTATACCAACAACTTCTTCCTCATTCATTCCAGCATACTCAATCATAAATGCCCGCGCCGGTCCAGTAGCAGCATTTTGAAGTTGTTTGCGTTGATCTTTATTTAATCTAATATTTTCATCCGAATCATAGTTATAATCTTTAGCATTATAAACATTTGATTCTTCAAGAGATAGTGCAATTGCTAACTCTAGGTCATTAGCATATTCACTGTCCAAAGCGTTATTCTTAAAATCTTCAGCACCTTCAACATTAGTTTTGGCCTCATGAGAACAACTCGGTTTCTCATCAAATGTTGTTTCTTCTTTTTTTGATTCAATTGGTTCTACTTTTTTAATATCCTCATCTACAGTTGCTAGTTTTTTCTTTAAATCGCGAACAAGCAAGAAACGTGTATGTTCGTCTGAGCAGATTTGTTTGGAACCTTTTGTTAATTTTGAAGAAAATATAAAAAGATAGTGATGAAATATCTTATGATTTACCCAAAGGGTCATCCATAAATAATGTAACACGATTTGTTTTGTTTACTTTTCGCTTTTATATACCAAATAACGAAAAAAAAAAGCTATAAAAATATAGGGAGCTCAATAAAAATTTGACAGCGAATAACATGCGTTGCGGGAGGGGGTCTAAAAATCTGGAAACTCGCGTGACGTAATTTATAGATGCCCCTAATTAATTTTTTTGTAAACGGTTTTTTCGAAAGTGATGTACCTACTGTTTACGATTTTGGTTATTCGTTTTTTGAAAGTTTAGAATTATAGCAATTGGGGGTTATCGTGAATCAAGATTCCCGATGAATTTTCTCAGACTGCCGTGCATTCTCTATTGCACGATAACCCCCATTATGTTTAAAATTAAAAAAAAAAAGACTTAAAAAGACTGTTTTTGAAATGTAAGGTATCCAGCAATAAAAAAAATGCCAAAAAACAAATTAGCGAAAAAATCGCAACACGATTGGTTCTGTTTTTATAAGTTTATCAAAGGTTATCGCAAGATGCTTACCTACTTCCATAGCGCTAGGTTCTACTATACCATCCTCGGTTAGCAAGTTCTTCAATTCGTTGTACGTAAGTGATCTGCCACCCATTTCCTGTTGAACCTCCTCAATACTTTCCTGAACTGCACGCCGCTTAAGTAATCGTTTCATTTGAAATGTACTGAAATCATCCCCCTTTGAAGGTAGCTCATGTAAACGTCCCCACGAGGATTGTTTTCTCGTTTCTTTAATATCTACTAGAATTTCATGGCGTACATCTGCTGGTAATGCTTTAAAGTGCTTGCTGCGTACATCTATAGCCTGTAGATTTGCGTTGTAATAATGGCGGGAATGGGATTCATCAAATGAACTATCGTCTGTTGTACTAGTTGTGGTATAGTCCGATGTAACACCTGTGTAGCTATCATCTAACTCGCTTTCATTGCCTGCTTCAGCTTTAGAAGAAGCCGTTGCTGCTGGTAATTCAGGCAGTTTAAAGATATCATCGATGTCATCTGTACGAGTTGTGCGAATATTTTTTTTTCTAGGCGATTTTAGCAACAGATCGGCATTCGCGCCGAGAGCTTGTTGCACAACCTTTTCTTTAGCCAATGATTCAAGCAGCAATGCTTGAATGCGTTCCGCTTCTGTATTAAGTTTACTTCGCTGAAGTTGACGACGTGCCTGGAATAAAAAAAGTAAAAAATCTTACTATTTATATTTATTTATATATATTCAGCATTACAATAGTATCCCGTTTCAATTGTGGAACACATCCGTCAAAAACAAACACCGGCTTCACACGATAATAAAGCAACTTGCATAGACGGTGGAACAAACCTAGCAAATGAGCATTTGGCAATGCAGATCCCTTGTTATCTTGAAAACCTTTGACGACCTGATGTAGCCAAATGGATATATCTGTTGATGAAAAAAGTTTAGTTTTGTACCACATCTCTCTGTTACACATGTCTTTACCAACAGCAAGTACTTTGCTCTCAAGCGTTTCTACTGGAACAGGTTTTCCACATGGATCAATAAGTTTCCACAGGCCAGTTACTCCCATGATGAAATAAACACCATATAAAATCAAAAGAAGTGCAACGTTCTGCCGACGTTCTCTGCTCACACTTATTGGTTGTCAGAGAATGCGTGCAATTCAGTGTTGCCAAAAAGTGGTAAATTTACCTAAATTTACCGGCAGTTCATTTTAACATTAATAACAGAAAAAATATATAAAAGAATTATTACTATTCTAAAACTTTCTATTGAGTGGAAGGAAGTAGGTATTTGCTTTAATGATTAGGAAAAAAAAACATTTTTTTTCGATACCAATGTGGTCCGAAATTCATCGTCAATTTTTTAAAAAATAATTAAAAAAAAAAAAAGATTTTTTTTTAACGTTCCAAAAAATTTCCAAAAAAATTCACACGCATGCATTACACTTTATTCGTAAGATGCCTTCTTTTGGAGAATTCCCCATATCTATTTCACGATCGGCCACCCAAGAAAACAAATTTGGTTTTGTAGTGTAGTATTTAACAAAGAATATTTGTATGAATTTGTTTTTAAAAATACGCTTTTATACGCAATTGAATGAATTAAACTGAAAAATCAATGCAGTAAATGTTGTCCCTTTTTTATTGTACTAATTTTTTTTTAATTTTTGTAAACAATTTGTACAATAAATTAAATTATTTATGTTAAGCCTGCAAATCTTGTATAGTACCAATGAAAGTACCAACGCGCTTTTTCTAAATTGAAGTATGATAATTTATTAATTTTTTTTTATTAATTATTTTTAAAAGTGGTAATTTTTGGCAAAAAAAGGTAAATTTTAAGTTAAATGTATTTTTTAAATCATTTTACTGGCAACACTGGTGTAATTTGCTAAAATAGTGCTACCTTATGTTGGGACTTAACATTTGTGGGAGTTCATTCCTTATTTGGGGTGTTAAAAGGCGATTGCTGGATTTTTATGGGACTTACTTGGGAAATGAGAAGATTCAATAAATGCATTAAGCATTTAAAAAAAAAAAAAATTAATTCAGATATTGGTAGCTTAAAATCTAGTCTCAATTTGTATTTCAGCATTTTGCTTTATCTAGCTTTTAGAATTTTTTATCTAACTATGTATTATTTTTATTAACTCATTTTTGTTATAAGTGTTCAACACATTAATTTATTAGGTTTAGTTTTAGTGTACTTTAAAAGATTTCTTATCTTATTGTACTATACTTAAATAAATAAAGAAATATATATAATTCCAATAAAATTGAATTAAAATATATACGCAAGCACTCTAAATCACTTGGACAAAAATTAATAAATAAAACAAATAAAATATTTTTTTCTCTCTAGTGTGTTACCTACCCCTTAGTCATCGTATCAGAAGTGTCTGTTCGGCATAGCAAGCTCAGTAAATGCATGGGCCCTTTGACACTTCCGATCGTAGAACGGACAGTAAAAAAAAATCTTGTGCCAACGGACACTTTTAGTTTTAGATCAAACAGACAAATCACAAAAAAAAACTATGGCGGTAATCACATGCAAAAATTTTTATTTTGTTCAGGGCCGATGTTATACCCTTTTCGCGTACCCTCCCTTCCATGGTGGCTAATTTTATTTTTTTGAGCCACCCCAAATTTTGGACTAATATGTCAGGCACGTAAACCTCTACAATTTGGTCTTATCTCGCAGCATCTTTACTCCCTTATGATCCCAGCAGTTCCCCCAAAACGAGCGTTTAGCCACTCATACTCATTTTTTCAAAACCACAAAAATCGTAAAAAAAAAACTGAAAAATAATAATAGCCACAAAAAAATAAAGAATCGTTCAAAACATCTTTTTACGATTTCATAAACTTTTCACTTGAAACTAAAATATAGCAAATATATAATTTTTCAAAATGAAACACACTGAACCTTTTTTTTTACCAAAAAAATCTATTTTACTTTGTAGAACACCCTAAATTTTAAGTTTTTTCTTTTAGACAATTTTAAGTTTTTCAGAACTACCAAAATCCGTAAATCTTAAAAAGAAAGATGACGAAATTTCGATATTTTTTCTTTCATATGGCACTTTCATTAAAATAGAATCAAAAAGAAATTAAACTTTATAATCAGCAGTATTAATTTTTAACAAAGCAAAAACTTTACCAAACCATAAAATAACAATAATCTCAAAAAAACGAACAAAGAGAAGAAAAAAAATATTATATTCTAATACTTAAATATAATATAAATACGAAAGCTAGAAATTATTTCTTATTCTAAACGATTTCAAAAATACTAAATCATCCTATACAACCGAAATTTAGTACTATTTATAAGGCCTTCAATAAAAAAACTTGCATATGATTTAATTATGAAATATCCTTATTGCTTTCAAAGAAAAACAACCCTACCTCGAAAGAGCTCTCCAAAAGGATAATGGGGGTTTTCAAAAATTTTAAACCTAATGCTCAAAAACAAATTCCTAAAGGTTGTATAAATTTTACATTAATGAAAACTGTACAACAAAAAAAAAAAAAAAACATCGGGCCTTTAGCAGCAAATAAAACACAAATAATCAAATCAATTGTTCTTTATTGTACAAATGTTCGCTAACGACTGACGCTTGTTGCGCCTCCAATGTGTGTGTATACCTTATTTTTATATCAACTACAATTATTATTTACAGAGTTGCCACAACTCGACCATCCTGACATGTAATCGTCCCGATTACTTCACGCACCAGAATCTCGCGACTTAAGCCATGGTTTTATATTTGCCACTTCCCATATACCCTCGTAAGGAATCTGACTCACCTGGAAGCCTTCAACATCTTTAACTAAATATCTGTCATTACCCAATACTTTTTCAATCTTATAAGGACCTCTGAACTTTGGTACGACTTTTTTCGATACTCCAGGCGTGCTAATGAAGTTTTTGACCATGACATAATCCCCTACATCATATTTTCTCGGTTTTCTACGATTTCCATCTACTAGTTTCTTATTGTAATCCTGTAATTTTGTTTGTTTTTCAACCGCCCTATTTCTTAAATTATACACATCTCTTTTGTTCTTGCTTTCGAACAAACACTCTCCAACAAAATCAATAATTATACCCCTCTGCCTCACTCCAAATAACAGCTGACTAGGCGATGTATCTATGCTGCGATGGATTGTATTATTCATGGAAAATTCAATATCCGGTAACACATTGTCTAAACTTGCAGCGGGGTTACCGCTAGCCAATTTAGCAATCATTTGTCCCATGCTCCGATTAATTCTCTCAACCTGGCCATTGGCCTGCGGCGACCCAGTTGCTATTTTAATATGCTTGACGTTATTATCCTCAAGAAAACTTTCAAAATCTTTCGATGTAAAACCACTGCCCCGATCAGATACTAATACTTTAGGTCGACTGTATGAACGGAAATACGACTTCAACTGACTTATCACTTCCTGAGTGTTCGTAGTACGGACTGCGTATAATTTAACGTATTTTGTGAATGCATCCACAACTAACAAAACATATTTCTTTTTGGAATTACCTAATGAAATCGGACCATAATGATCCACATGAATGGTATCGAAAGGTAATTCGCCTTTTGGTATGTTATTCATGAATCCCTCCCTTTTGCCAAATTTTGGAGAGAACGCTATACATTTTAAACAGTTATCCACATAAACACCGATTTTCTTTTTCATTTGCGGAAACCAATAGGTTGCGGCTATCGCTTCTAATACCTTATCTCGACCTATGTGCCCAAGTTCGTCGTGATACTTGTGCAACACCTGGCTTTCCATATCCGAAGGAACATAGAAAACAATATTATCCTTATTCTTTCGATAAACTAACCCATTATGCAACTCGTAGAACTGACATTCAGAGTTTTCTAGCTCTTTTCGTATACCACTAATGGTTGCATCCCTATTCTGGCAAATTGAAAGGTTTTGTTCAAAAGTATTCTCTTCTAATACTAAAACATTCGTTATACGACTAAGCGCATCTACGTGCTGCATTTTTTCTCCGCTCCGGTGTTCCAGACAGTAGTCATAGTTTTGTAACTGCAATACCCAACGAGCAATTCGTGGATTTATATCTTTTTTATTCATTGTCAGTGTCAAGGAATTACAGTCTGTAACTATTTTGAATTTGATTCCTTGCAAATATATTCTAAAACGTTCAAGAGCATAAATAATCGCAAGGGTTTCTAACTCGAAACTGTGATATCTTGATTCGCACTCAGTTGTCCTTTTCGAAAAATAGAATATTGGATGAAACTTGTCGTCGGACTTCTTTTGCATCAAAATAGCCCCATATCCCAGCGAACTTGCATCGCAATGCAATTCAGTTTCGTCGCGAGGATCGTAAATAGACAAAATTGGTGCCTCAACAAGTTTATTTTTAAGTAGATGGAAACAGTCCAACTCCCTTTTGCCAAAACTAAATTCTACTGATTTCCTTATTAAATTGTAAAGCGGCTGAGCAAGAACTGAAAAATCTTTTACAAATCTTCTGAAGTAGGAACATAACCCCAAAAAACTATGGACGGCTTTAACGTTGGTCGGAATTGGAAAGTCAACTACAGACTTTATTCCTTTATCATCTGGACGGATTCCCTCTTTTGATACAGTATACCCTAAATATTTTACCTCATACTGCATAAATTTACATTTGTCTAGCCTTAATTCAAGATTGTTTTTAACTAGTCTATGCAACACCTCTTCTAAAACAACAAAATGTTCGTCTACGGTATTAGTTGCTATCATTATATCGTCCAGATAAATTGTTAATTTACCTGCATTAATTAAGTCACCAAATACTTTGTAAACATACCGTTGAAACGCAGACGGTGCATTTTTTAAGCCGAAAGGCATTTTTAAAAACTCGTATTGACCTGTTGGAGTCACAAATGATGTGTATTTTACCGAATTCTCATTCATGTTTATATGATAAAACGCACTCTTAAGGTCCAGTAACGTGAAAATACTTTTATTAGCTAATCGGTCCAAAAGATCGTCTATTAATGGTAACGGGTAGTTATCCCTGAGCGTAACCTTATTTAGCGAACGATAGTCAACACAAAATCGCAGTTCCCCTGTTTTTTTCTTCACAAACACAATGGGAGATGCGTACTCTGAGTCACTAGGCCTAATAATTTTCTTAGCCAGCAGATCTTCAACTATTTCATGGAGCTTTTCTTTTTCAACATAAGACAATCTCCTCGGTGTACAGTGGAAAGGCTTATCATTGCTAATTGATAACTTCATTTCGTATTTAAAATCTGGCGAATCGGGACGTTGACAATTTACATAGCATTGTTTAAATATATTTGTTAACTTTTCTTTAGTTTCAAAGTTCAAATCTTCATTAATATTCAAATCCAATTCATCTTTTTCGATTTCCATTAATAAATATTTAAGTTCTTCATCTTTCAAAGCTTCAAAACTTTCCACTTCATCACAACTTTTTGAATTAAGCTCAACATTATTATCTATCATTTTAAGTTCTTCATTTTTCAAAATTTCATGATTTAAATTCGACTTAACATTACTCTGACTAATTTCAGAATTTACATTTTTGACTTCATCAAAAAATTTTAAATTTACCTTGTCGTTACTTAAAATTTCATTACAATTTCTTAATTCTGTCTTTCTCTGTAAACTAAGTTTTGCCTTCGACAAAAAATCCCTTCCTAACACCACGGGATATCCCATCGTTTCATTAGGCACAACAATAATATTCAATAAAATCACTTCATTTTCTAACATAACATTTACTTCAATTTTTCCAAAATTTTCAAGTTTAGTTTGATTAATTCCAAAATAATTCATTTCATCTTTTCTTAAAATTAAATAATCCGGTACAAATTTCCGTCGTATGAAACTGATGGGGCTCCCCGTGTCAATTAAACATTCTAATAAAACAAAATTGTTAAAATCAAATAAATCAAAATTTAAAAATAACTCTCTTACAAATGCGTTGTCTTCATCTCCCAGTTGATGAACCACCTTCTTTTTATTTTGTGGACAATTAGCGGAAAAGTGGCCCAGTTGACCACACGCGTGACAAGAACCAAACTCCCTTTTAGGCTTACGACATTCTGCTGCTACGTGCCCAAGTGAATTACAATTGAAACATCGAATCGCAGTACCCCCAGTTGCTACTGGCGAGCGGGCCACAGACGGCATTGGCAACGAAATTCCGCTAAATGCACTTAGAAGTTGGTTTCTTTGAATAAAATTGTGCATTTTTGCTTGTGATCGCAGTTGGAAGTCAGGTATTCCCTCTATGATGTATTCGATCAACTCGTCTTCGCTTAAATCGCCCTTGTTTGCAAGGATGATTTTGTTGTGAAAATACTCTTGAAATGTTTCAGTTGACCGCCACTGACGCGCCTCGAATCGCCGCCGAGCTGCCAATTTGCTAACGCGATTGTCGAAAAGGAGCTTCATTTCCTTTAAAAGCACATCAGTTGAGATGGTGGCAATGTCTGCCCTTGAATGTAGCCAGTTTAATGCTTTTCCTCGTAATTTCATACCTATCAATGAGCGCATGTTGTTATCGTCCAACTGATATGAATTTTTCAGTGAGAGTAGCTGCGACTCCCATAAACACCAATTTTCACCTTCGCCAGAGTATTCAGGAACCAGGTCTTTTATCATTATTATGTTCACCACGCTGTTGCTTGACACTTCATTTTTTTCCATTGTATTTTTGTTTTCATCTATGCCACTCATTTTTGACTTTTGCGAACACGCCTTCTCTCTTTTTAATACCTCAATTTCTGCACGTTGTACCTCAATTTCTCTTTTCATTAGCCGCATTTCTCTTATCATGACACTCATTTCGGTCGAATCATTTGTAGTTTTGTCGTAGTCTCCTTTGCGCTCGTTTTTGTTAATATTTTTTTCACCACCTAGATCTGCATCGTTGTCGGCTCTTTTGCTTTCATTTTTATTGCTGTTACATTTGTCACTCTCATTCTCGTTGTCGTCTCGCTTGTCTACTTCATTGCTTTCTGCTTTGTCGCAACCGTTTTGAATATCGTTGACCGTTTTCTCCTTCTTCTCGCTGCTTGCGTTGCCGTCGTCACTTTGTTCGATTGCGTCACCCAATTCGTTGTCCTTGGAAATTTCTGGAATTGCAATATCCTTTGCCGCATTTTCAAAATTATCGTTTTTAAACTGCGAAAAAATTTCTGGCTTTTCTATTGAAAAGTTTTCTAAACGCAAAATTAAAGCATTTTTATTGCCGACCGAACTACAACCGAGTGCCTCCAACCAAATTTTGAGTTGAGACACCGTATACTGCGACAAATCGTTTTTAGGCATTTTAAAAAATTGCGCACAGACTTTAATTTCACTTTTTTGTAAAACACTTGTTTATAGAAAATCTTCTTTTGTTTTTACTTTTAGCGTTTTATGGCCAAATCCCACTTCTGAAATCTTTAGCAGCAAATAATACACAAATAATCAAATCAATTGTTCTTTATTGTACAAATGTTCGCTAACGACTGACGCTTGTTGCGCCTCCAATGTGTGTGTATACCTTATTTTTATATCAACTACAATTATTATTTACAGAGTTGCCACAGGCCTTATCGTAAATAAATATTCTCGAGAATTTATTCACTAACTCCCTGGTTTGCAATCGCAAAAAAGATTTCGTGGAAAGGGAAAATTCACTGGAAAAATTATGTAATCGGCAATAAGTTGGGAGCGAGTCTTTTCACTTTTATTTGTTAAATTTGCTCCTAAACTTTTTGCAAGGGAGTACTAATGTATAAAAGAATAATTATAAATAACGTTTGGCAGATTAAAAACTTTAGTGCAACAATTTTAAAGATTATTGAAATAGCTTTGATATGACACTAAAGTTTTTAATATCCATCCAAGCGATCCGAACTTATACTGGTTCTGCTAAAACTACTTTTCACTTAATTTTTTTTTTTTTTAAACTTTTTGATGCAAACTTTTGATTTTTCAAATCCACAAAAATTATTAAAAATACATTTTTTACTTCAAAAAGCAAAGCATTAATTTAAATTTCACTGCTGCAATTGCTTCTTTTTCTTCTTTTGCAATTGCTGTTTCTTGTTTATCTTTTTTTTTTAAGTCAGCTGTCAAAATCCAGTGGAAAATGGAAAAAAATTGCAACGATTTATAGAAAAAAGCGTTGCCAAGTGTTTTTTTTTTGAGCAAAATGTCTACGAAATTTGAAAATTTGCGCAAAATGTCAAAGATATGGGAAAGACACAGCGTTGCCAGATGTTGTTTTTGTGTAAAATGTCAACGCTCTTGGAAAAACGCAGCGTTGCAAACTGGTTATTTCTGAAAATGTCAAGGAGAATAAAATAAAAAAAGTATCCCTGCAGGAAGGGGAGTTTCCATTAATGAAATATTCACTACTTCCACTGCTCCTTCCCCGGGAGGGAGAGAACGGAACTCCCTTCAGATTTACGATAAGGCCCATTAAATACGATTTGCCTAGTTTACGATATTAAACAAAAAATTTCTGTTTTGAATTCTTATTCCTATTTAATTTTTCTTTAATTTTACCAAAATGTCTCTAATTTTAATCTTATATTATTTTCCAAATTTTTCTAATGTTATTATTTATTTATTTTTTTTTTAACAAATCCTTTTAAATTATTTTAACTTTCATTTTTAACAAAATATACGAAAGAAATATATTTTTAAGAATAAAGCAACTTAGCTGGTACTCCTGTAATCCATGAAAAAAAATATACAGGATCCTCTCAGGACTCTTTGTTTTCTGCTTCTTACGCAGGACTTCTCTTTAGCTGCATCCGTGGATAATTAATCCCATATAAAAACTATGGGCCTTATCGTAAATCTGAAGGGAGTTTCATTCTCTCCCTCCCGGAGAAGGAGCACTGGAGTAGTGAATATTTCATGAATGGAAGCTCCCTTTCCTGCAGGGATACTTTTCTTATTTTAATATCGTTGACATTTTCAGAAATAACCAGTTTGCAACGCTGTGTTTTTCCAAGAGCGTTGACATTTTACACAAAAACAACATCTGGCAACGCTAAGTCTTTCCCATATCTTTGACATTTTGCGCAAACAACCAATCTGAACGCAGATTTTTTCCAATTTCGTAGACAATTTGCACAAAAAAAAAACATGTGGCAACGTTTTTTTCCATAAATCGTTGACATTTTTTTCCATTTTCCACTGGATATTGACAGCTGACTTATAAAAAAAAGATAAACAAGAAACAGCAATTGCAAAAGAAGAAAAAGAAGCAATTGCTGCAGTGAAATTTAAATTAATGCTTTGCTTTTTAAAGTAAAAAATGTCTTTTTAATCATTTTTGTGGATTTCAAAAATCAAAAGATTGCACAAAAAAAATTGCCAAAAAAAAAAAATTTAAGTGAAAAATAGTTTTAGCAGAACCAGTATAAATTGGAAACGGTGAGGTGGATATTAAAAACTTTAGTGTCGTATGAAAGCTATTTCAATAATCTTTAAAATTGTTGTACTAAAGTTTTTAATTTGTCGAACATTATTTATAACTATTCATTTATACTTTAGTACTCCCTAGCAAAAAGTTGAGGAGTTGATTACATAATTTTTCCAGTAAATTTTACCTTTCCACGAAATTTTTTTGCGATTGCAAACCAGTGAATAAATTCTCAAGAATATTTATTTACGATAAGGCCCTATATGTATTTTTGTTCTTTTTGTTATTTTAATCAGAAAATTTAATTGTTTTTTTTTTGTTTATTTTATCTTGTATCGTTTTTGTTTCACTTTGGAACACGTAGGCGTAAATTATGTTTCGTCACAATGTCCTTTGCGGATCTTTAATTTGTGTGAACACTATTTCCTTTTGGTTTTGTTCAATAAAAACTTTATTTTTAGTTAATAAAAATATTTTTTAATTCTTATTTTTTTTTTTTTTGTGTTCACTCGATCTCGCGTAACTTAACTTCGCGCACTTGCAATTTTAAAAGATTTTTTTTAAAAATGTTTTTACTGATTCATTTTTTTTTTAAATTTTAAATGTCCTTTTACTTAACTTGGACAATTGCGAGGATTACTTCACGATTTTTATTTTTTTCCATTTCAAAGGAAATGACGAAACGATTTAAATTGCTAATGCCCGACGATTTATGCTGCTAAAAACTGACTGACTCAACTTTCGATCTAACTTATTTCGTCACCTTCCTTTTCGTTTCAAAAAAAAAAAAATCGGGATAAGATGTTGGTAGTTCTGAAAATTACGTGATTGCCTATCGGGTGATCGTAACAGTTCTTGAGGTTAATATCCTTAGCTAAAAGAGCCTTGGAATTCAAATTTTTTATAAATAGGCTAATGCATTGCAATTTTTTTATAAATAGGTTAGTAATAGCGAGTTTCGTTATTTTTGCCTATGCAAAAAAAACTACCCGTATTTGAAATTTTTTATTTTTTTTTTTTACATTAGTTAAATGAAGAAATTTTATTTTCTTTTTTTAAACCTTTCATAAATATTTTTTATGTCCTTGGCATACCAAGGATGTCTTTGACCCCAAATTACAGAAACATTATCTACAAAAAAATATCTGGAACCTAAAGCGTAATGAAACTATCATTGCCCAACCATGGTATCAGGCGCGCAGACGCATATGACTGCAACAAAAAGTTCAGTGTGTTTTCTAATTGATCTCCAAAAAAAAACTTCTAACTCTTTTGTTTTGATTCTTTCTAATGCAATGCACGCGTACATGGATCATTGCAATTTGACCGTCCCCAAGTGGAAAAGAAGTGCTTCAAAAACCCTTCTGAAGTGCATCCTTTTCACCAATAAGCGCTTCCGCCCGTAAGAACAATACTTTCTTTTTAACATTGCATGTCATAGGATGTAGTGAGCAAAAGCTTAGCGCAGTTTTACCAAAAAAGAGTTTTTAAAACGCTTATTTGTAATGCTGCGGTAAGCGTTTTTTCAATAAAATTAAAAAAAAAGAAAAAAAAAAGAAAAAAAAAAAAACTGGCCGCGCCAGGATTTGAATCCATGACCCTCCGCGTGCTAGATATTTTCTTCTTAAATTTACCAAACCTTTAGACAGCTCCACCAACGCCCGATGATATGAAGAGGTATTAAATTTGTATATTAAGCAAATGTTGTCCTGCAGCATTACATAGAATCATTGTGCAATCAGTTTCAATTCAAGTAAGCAAAAGTAAATAAAAATCTTATCTTCTTATACGAGATAAAATTGTATGTACTTATGTACTTATGTACTTATGTATGATTGTTCGGAACGGGCAAAACTTTTTCTTGAAAACGGGTACAGCGATTTTAATAAAACTTGGAACAGTGTTAGATATTAGCATACAATGAAGAATGAGCTAGGTTTGAACTTTGTAAATGCTCACCAGGGGGCGTGGCACCGCCCTAAATTTTAAATTTGAATTTGTCATAACTCGCAAACTATACAAGGTATTTAAATGAAATTTGGTAGGCGGGTACTGCTTGATAATACCTTGTGACAGACAAAAGAAGTGCCACGCCCACTTTTTAACGCTTGAAAATTTTGATTCAATATTACTCGAAAACGACTCCAACGATTTTAATGAAAATTTAGGAGATTTTACCTCTGCAAACAAGTATTAATATGTGATATGCCGTTATATTGGGAAAACTCGATGAAGGGCGTGGCACCGTCCACAAAAATATAATACGGTATAAAAAGAAAACTAATAAAGTAATCATTCTAAAATTAACCGTGGGGAGCATACTTGCTATAAGGCATCTCTGATCTGAAAGCCGGCAAAATATCGCCGTTGCGCGTGGAACCTCCCATACAAGCAAAATACGTAAAATGCTATTTCTCGCAAATGTTGCAAGGTATTTTAATGAAATTTGGTATGAAGGTACTGCTTAATAATATCTTGTAACAAACGAAAAGTGGGCGGGATCGAGTAATTACCACGCCCACTTTTTAACCCTTGAAAATTTTGATTCAATATTACTCGAAAACGACTCCGACAATTTTGATGAAAATTTAGGATCTGTAACCTCTTCAAACAAGTATTAATATGTCTTATGCCATTATATTGGGAAAACTCGTTCAAGGGCGTGGCACCGCCCACAAAAATATATTGCGCTATAAAAAGAAAACTTCTAAAGCAATCTTTCTGAATTTAATTGTAGGGAGTCTACTTGCTATTAGGCACCTGCGACTTGAAAGTAGGCAAAATATCGAAAGTGCGCGTGGAACCTCCCATACAAGTAAAACACATTAAATGCTGTTTCTCGCAAATGATACAACATATTTTGATGAAATTTGGTATGCGAATCTGGATCAGGAGTATCTAAAGCATAACAAAAAGATGGCTTTGCTTAATAATTGCCACACCCACTTTTTTATCAAAATAAAAATTTTTGTTAATAACTCAGGCACAAAAAAAAAAAATGGAATGAACTGTTTAATTCTTATATGCAGTCTTCTGTACTTTTTGACGCTAAATCGGTCTTCAACAGCAGAACTGTCACTATACCTGCAGGATTTTGAAATATCCTTGCTTGAAGTTGAAGAAAACGCTGTGTTCAGTCTTACAGCGTAGCTACAAGAAAAGGCGAAATTCTTTTTTATTAATAGCATCGGATAGTTACACTCTTCCTTATCCAAATATCATTTCAGATTTTTCCAATAGAATTCTTATTTTCCGAGTTATGATCCTTCGAAGATAAGATATTTCAGCTCCCATACAAAAGACAAAATATTTTGGGTGCGTGGAATATCCCATTTATTTATTTTAGGGCATTCTATTTCGCCAAAAAAAAAAAATTGAGTTTTTGATATTTTTCTATACCATTCGATGCTTTCCGAGTTTTTTCTTATTATTATTCTCATCGGTTTATTTATCATTTTGAAAGCATGACGGTTAGAAGTGAAAAGATACAAGTTTCATAACAAAAAATAGCTATGAATAAAAACATCGACTAAAATAATAAGATTAGATTGTTGACCGAGCAGGGATCGGTCTCCAGGTACTGAGAAATTAAAACAGAAAAGTGAAATAAAAAAGGTTGAATGAAAAATATTTTAATAAAAAAAAAATAAAGCAAAAACAAATAAAAAACGGAAAAAAAAAATCACCCGGGCTGGGTTCGAACTCACGTTGTTCTTACTGCAGCCTTATATGGAATCATTGTGTAATCAATTTCAATTCGGTTAAACAAAAGTAAATTAATAAGAGAAAGGAAAATAGAAAAGTGAAATAAAAGATGTTGAATAAAAAATATTTAATTTAAAAAAAAAAATAAAGCAAAAAAAAGTAAAAAAAAAAAATATCCCGGGCTGGGTTGGAACTCACGTTGTTCTTACTGCAGCCTTATAAAAAATCATTGTGATAGTGCTTCTTAATTTCTATGGGGACAAGCACTTTTGAAGTGCTTGGATCAGAAGCGCTAGAAATTTTTACTCTTGGTTCGCGTGTGTGTGTGTGTGTATTAGTGCAATAAAAAAACCTTTTGGTTATGGCCTCCCTCATTGTTTACATTTTTTTTTTTTGCAGTATAACGCCGAACAACAATATGTTCATAATGCAAAGCAATCAGTAACAAAATTGTTGCTTTTGATTAACTTTGCACTTGAGTCAAAAATTCCTAAATTTATGTAATATTTTGTGCATGAAAATGCTGTTGCAATACAAAGCAACTGACGTTTAGGAAGACGGCCTTTTTATGAATGACAAAATATATTTTACATTCAGGCCTGTTCAGTAATCCACGTGGTTTCAATTACTTTTCACTTAGGAAGCTTTTTGATGAAAATGGTGAGTCACACGATAAAAAGTATCAGGATCTTTTTTGTGGAGAATTACAGGTTCTAAAAATAATATTGATTTATATTTACGAAAAAGTAACTGTTTCGGAAATATTCGATAAAGTCGAATTTTTCGACTTTTTGCGGTTTTTGAAGAAAATTGCTTAAACGGTTACTTTTCCGTTAATGGAAATCGATGTTATTTATAGAACCTGTAATTCCCCAATAAAAAAGATCCATATACTTTTTAACGTGTGACTCACCATTTTCATCAAAAAGCCTCCTAAATGAAAAGTAATTGAAAACACACGGATTACGGAACAGGCCTGATTATTGTATAACCAATAACTTTTTTTTACAGCTTTTTATACACATTGGCTTAGGTATGAATTCAAACCAAAAAAAAGAAAAAGACTTTTAACGTTGAAACAGAAATGGCAAAATTCTATTTTTATGTAGGAAAAAGCATTGGTTATTTGAAAACATATCACAAAAAAGATGCTAAAGAGACTGCGACTGAAGGAAATCAAGAAAATAAAAAAACTGACGAATTAATTAATGATAAATTGGGCGACGTCAATTTAGTTGAAAATGATAAACTGTACGATTACTCTCCCCAAAACTCGGATAGCGAATAAGTGAATGTTCTCTAATTAAAAACAACAAAAAACTCTCTTGTGAATAAAAACGTTTTATTTCAGAAAAAGAGCCTCTTGTTATTTATGATTTTGCTAAAATTTTGCATTAACAATCGATTAACGAAACTTCCAAATCTATATTAAATGTACAATTCTGGATCCAGAAAAATTGATAAACTGCGTCTATTTGAAACCATTCCAATCTTTCGCAACAATCCATATTCCGGCGTTGATCCGATTTTGAGTCCAATTCTATCCGAGTAATCTGGTACACAATTCTGGACTAGAATATGGATTCAGATAGATAAACAGATTGTGTATTTTTTCATCCATTTCAATCCTTCGTAACAATCCATATTCCCTGGATTTAAATGGATCCGAGAAATCTGGTACACAAATCTGGATCAGAATGGATTGTTAAAATTTAATCCATTTCAATCCAGACGCGGCACAAGCTTCGTAACCTTATCGTTTATTCCCTATTTAAATAGGCAAACGAAATCGGTTCAGTCCCTGTTTCTACCCCTTAATCTCAACATATTAGGGGCCGTTCACATGTGACGTAGTACTCCATGGGTAGGGGGCCGGACGTTTTGTTAGGATGTGGTACATAGGTAAAATCGATTTTATAATTTTATGCGACAATAAATTCGAATTCAAATTACCAAAATCAAAATTTGTAACATTACTAGTGTTGGGGGGTAGTAAGTTTTGTTACGTTGCGTAACGATCGGGGAGGGTTGGCGGATTAAAAATTGTTCGAAAATTGCGTTACGTGATATGTGAACGGCCGCACAGTGAACGATTTGGCTGAAATTTGTGAATAAATCGTAGAACTTTTGAAACGAGTACGCTAGAGAGTTCTAACAAACGGCTTTGTAAAGATTATTCATCAGCCTTTTAAGGAAAAATATGCAGATTAGAAAATTATTTTGACATAACCTCAAAAAAGTTTATCAAACATAGAATTTGTTTCAAAAAATCAACTAAATTAAGCGTCACGGCTAGACCAGTGCTTGCTTTAAGCTCACATTTGTATGGTATATTAATTGGGACATTTTAAAATGTAATTCGTGGCAAAAAAAAAAATTCGGTCATTTTGAAAGGTCTTAGATAACCTCAAAGGTGACGGGATTCAATATAATTTTTTTTTATTTATTTCATACTAAATTAAAAAAAGTGTGGCTAGTTTATTGTTTATCGTGGATCTGTTGAAGCTTACCCACAATATTATAGAGCACTTACCCCCAAATAGGCCTATAGCATAAGGGAGAAAGACGAAAAATTTCCCGTTGTACAAAATACATTTTTTCACCGGAATAGTCTTTATTTATACATGAAAAATAAAGTGTGTAAAGACCATTGCGAAATCGTATGCGCACAAAAAGTTTTTCAATGTCAAAGGTTTGAAAAATCAATTTTTTTAAAATATCTTCCAAACGGTTACTCCCAGAGAAAAATTTTGCGAATGTGTTCTGTAGCTCAAAAAATTACCTATAAAAATATGTCAGATTTTTTTCCTACCTTTTGCAGTTTACGAGATATGTCAATTTAAAAATTTGACTCTACTTTTGCCATACATTTTTTCCATAATATTTTTTTTTTTAAATGATATTAACAAAAAATTAAGTATGATAACAAAAACTTACATATCTCGTAAGCTGTAAAAGGTAGGAAAAAACATTTTACATATTTTTATAGCGAAATTTTTCTCTGGGAGAAACCGTTTGAAAGATATTTTAAAAAAATTGATTTTTCCGACCTTTAACATTGAATAACTTTTTATGCGCATACGATTTTGCAATGGTCTTTACACACTTTATTTTTCATGTATAAATAAAGACTATTCCGGTGAAAAAATTTACTTCGTACAACGGGAAATTTTTCGTCTTTCTCCCTAGTGCTATAGGCGTATTTGGAGGTAAGTGCTCTATGTTATCATGGGTAAGCTTCAATAGATCCAAGATAAACAATAAACTAGCCACACTTTTTTTAATTTAGTATGAAATAAATAAAAAAAATTATATTGAATCCCGTCACCTCTGAGGTTATCTAAGACCTTACAAAATGACCGATTTTTTTTTTTTGCCACGAATTACATTTTAAATTGTTTCATTTAATATACCATCCAAATGTGAGCTTAAAGCAAGCAGTGGTCTAGCCGTGACGCTTAATTTAGTTGATTTTTTGAAACAAATCCAATGTTTGATCAACTTTTTTGAGGTTATGTCAAAATAATTTTCTAATTTGCATATTTTTTCTTAAAAGGCTGATAAATAAGCTTTACAAAGCCGTTTATTAGAACTCTCTAGCGTACTCCTTTCAAAAGTTCTACGATTTATTCACAAATTTCAGCCAAACCGTTCACTGTGGGCCGCTTATCTTGATTTTTTTTTTTTTTTTTTTGTTGGAAAGTTTGTAAGGAGTAGCAGCGCACAGAATTTTCCAATTTTCTACGCCCTTGAATGGAAAAAACGTACTCACGGCTAAGCCGCTGCATTGATTCTTGTGAAATTTAGTGCGGAGATAGAGTTGACACGAAGGAAGGGGGCGGTGCCGCTCGATCGATTTTCATGAAATTTGGTATAGATATAGAACTACTAAGGAACGATAATATGACTTTTATGTTTTTAAGGGGGAGTTGACGTAAAAACGTTCTTACGGCTAAACCGCTTGATGGATTTTTATGAAATTTGGTATTGAGGTATGATTAACACTAAGAAACGATAATATGACCTTAATGTTTTTAAGTGCGCGATTCTACGCCTCTCAAGAGCACATTGACAGACATGGTAACTAATTAGAATTTGTTTTCTCAAGTCAAGAAAATCGAAATGGTCGAATTTCGGCCACAATATGAATTTTGAATAATTGCAGAAGCAGAACTTTTTTTATATCCCTCGAACTGCGTGGATGAAATTAACTATGAAATAAATTTTTTGTACCTCAGTTCGTTTTTGCACAGCTATGAGACGAGAAGGATTATTTTTGTAATTTTATTTTGCACATTTTACAACGAATTTCGTTGACATTTCATTTCGTTAAAAAGTTGTACTCACTTAAAATTTTATTAAGTTGCGTGTCATTGTATGGCAGAGCAGAATTTTTAATGCGCGTGCCAAATTTTGAAACGTTTGCTCTAAAGATGCTAGTGCAGATGACAAAATAGCCATGCTCACGATCCGGTGCAAAAGGTCTTGCATCATAGCATTTGTAAATAAGTGTTGAAAAATTTTGCTATACAACAACAAAATATATGGGATTGAGTTTACATTTACATTTACATTTTCTATACTAAAAACCTATAGCATAAAAATATCATGTCATTTTTCAAATAAAAATATTAGCCGTGTTCACGATCCGGTGCATTTAGACTTGCTAAGTAGCAAAATAGCAATAATTTTCACTTGATTGTGAGCAATATTAAAAGTATAAACATTGCAAGCTACGAAAAAATTTATTTCTCTGAGAAAATCGTATGAGCAAAGAGAACGAGAGCATAAACAAAAAAAATTTATTTGAAAAATGACATGATATTTTTATGCTTTAGGTTTTTAGTATAGAAAATGTAAATGCAAATTTAAATTCAATCCTATGTATTTTGTTGTTGTATAGCAAAATTTTTTAACACCTATTTACAAATGCTATGATGCAATACCTTTTGCACCGGATCGTGAACATGGCTATTTTGTTTATGCTGTCGTTCTCTTTGCTCATACGATTTTCTCAGAGAAATAAATTTTTTCGTAGCTTGCAATGTTTATACTTTTAATATTGCTCACAATCAAGTGGAAATTGTTGCTACTTTGCAAGTCTAAATGCTCCGGATCGTGAACACGGCTAATATAATTCGATAAGCCTTCGCTTACGCATAAACGTACATATACGTATGTACATGGACTAGTAAACGAACACTCATAAAGTTATATATCGTTAGCTTAATATGGAAAAGACGTAACTCACATTTTCAATACTTTACAGGAGAAGGAAAAAACTGAATAAAATTTGATACGCCATACATTTATAAAACTTTAAAAGCAATTTTCATTCTTGGATTTATTTTTTTATTTTCTTTGTTTTTTGGGTAGTTTTGTGTGTTAGGTCTTTTCATTTTCAAATTTTTTAAAAAAAAAGTTAGTTAAGGGAACGGTCCATTCAGTACGTCGAGTACGTCACGTCGATTTTTCCGACTGACTGCGACGCATTTGACGGAGAAGCCTGGCCCAATGAATACTTTGAAAACGGATTAAAATATCAAAATTCTTTTTATTTCATTAATTAGAAATTTTAATTTTGCACTTGCACGGCTCCAATAATTTTTTATTCACACTTTATTTCAAAAAATAAATGAGAAACGACAAAGAAAAAAAAAACAACAATTGAAATTGAAAATAAATTTGTTTTACGATTGTCAAATCAAACGACGTACGTCGAAAGTTGGGAGTTGGGTAACTTTTGTACGTTGCGTTAACGTAGACGTACTGATTAGGTCGCACTTGATATAAACTCATATTTTTAACTTAGCTGTCAGTCGAAAAAAACGACGTGACGTACTCGACGTACTGAATGGACCGTTCCCTTTAGAAAATAATCGGTTCTTGAATGTGCAAACACCTCAAAAAATTAACAAATTTTGAAGTTTATAGTGCCGCCAAAGAAAAAAATTTGGGAAAGACAAGGTTTATTATTATTGATGCAGAATTTGGACCAAAATATTCTCACAAAAATGCAATTTATTTTTTGCAAATACCTTATCGGGTTAAAAAGATATAGCGTTTAAATTAAAAGAAGTACTCAAAAACTCAAAAATTCCTAAAAAAGTACCTTCAAGCTCGTTGCGGAATATCTAAACGCAATTTTTTTTTGGTTCCAAAGCACTTTTTGTAATCAGCAGGATCCAAGGATTCAAAAAAGTCGCGCGCACCTTGACTTTTTAACACTTTCAGATTTTGGACCACTCTAGTGTTAGGTCTTTTCATTTTAAAATTTTTTTTAAAAAAAGTGAGTTAGGGCTTTTTACAATAAATCAAAGATTATGAATAAAATTAAAGTTATTCAATGGGTCATATTAATAAAACTTTACTTTACTAAAACTCGAAGCAATTGCTTCAATTTGTAGCATTTACTTCAATTCGTATGTGAAAAAATATTTTTTAGCATTTGCTTTGTTCGAAAAAAGCTTTTGCTTATATTGGTATGAATAAAAATACGTAAATCGTAGCATTTGCTTCAATTGTCGGAGTCAGTTCTATAGCTGACTACGAGAGTTTGCTAAGCACTTTTTTATTCAAAAATCAGACAAAAGTCTCATTCTCCATTTGGTTTTGGTAAATTTTCTTAACAAAACAAACTCTTTAAATTCGAATTCAAATTAATTGAAATGGATTCGCATATTATACCACTTGTGCCGATTGTGGTGGCAAATGATCGTGAACAAAAGCAGTATAAGCCAAGAACACTTGGCAATGAAAAAAATTTTAAAAACTTGTACCGTTTTACGCGTTCAAATGTGGAGTACTTGGCGCAATTATTTTTACCTGCATATTCGGAACGGCGCGGCGGCGCAGTCTCTAATGTGCAAAAAATGAAATCATTTTTACGATACGTTGGTGATCCAGGCTTCCAAGTAAGAAATATGTGAATTTTCTATATATATTAGGGTGGCCGGTACATGTTAGATCATGATAGATGGTTCTCAATCGGCTCCATATTTCGAGAAAAAAATTTGGAGATTTTTCATATTCTTATGTTAAATCATAATTGGTACTGTTAAGCCCAAATTGCCCCTTTGGTAAATGTGTCCATCTGTCTGTTAAAATCACGATTACGGCCAAAGGGATAAAGCCAGAACTTTGGTGCAGATAATACTAATGATCGTGGTCTGATTGGGATTGGATAAGGTACATTTTGTTAAGTGTCAATAAATTTTTTTTTTCACATTTGGAGCAGATTAACCACCATTAATAAATGAAATTTGACAATAAGCCATTTAACGGTTACCTTAATTTAGATTTGTTTTGATCAGCCTAAAATAAATGTCTTTAGGTTGGTGTGAGTGAAGACCTTGGTATTCATCAATCAACCGTTTCCACAACTAATTGGTATGTGTGTCAGAAAATAGTTGAAAAGGCGAAAGATTGGATTAAATTTCCATGCAATGAGGAAGAAATGGAATATAGCAAAAAATTTTGGCAAAAAAAGTTTTCGTTTCCATGCGCAATAGGTGCTATCGACTGCACGCACATTTTAATTAAAAAACCACACGCCTATGGCGATGAATACATAAATCGCAAAAATTTGGCATCGTTTAATGTTCAAGCCACTTGCGATGGAAATGAAATGTTCACGAGTGTTAATTGTAAGTGGCCAGGCTCGGTACACGATTCACGTATTTGGCGAAATTCAAACATTCAACCTGTGTTGACTGAAAATCCCGTAGGCGCTATTCTCTTGGGTGATGAGGGCTATCCTTTAACGCCTTGGCTCATGACGCCATTTCGCAATCCTCAAACGCCAAATGAAATCCAGTATAATAAAGTTCATACGAAGGAGAGATGCATAATTGAACGTATGTTTGGTCAACTGAAACAAAGATTCCCAATATTACAGTCAAAAATGCGAATGGCCACGGAAAGAATTCCGTCGATGATTATCTCTTGTTTCGTGCTTCATAACGTGGCAAAATTTTTGAACGATCCTGATTTCGAATTACAAGAAGAAATTGAAAATTATGATGGTTTAGAAGTACCGCAAATAGACGCAACCAATCATTCAGAATATAAACGAGGGCAAAAGCGGAGAGAAACTATTGCAAACTTTTTGCAAGCTAGAAGAAACAACTAAACTAAAATTAATTTTGCATTTGTAATGCATTTGTAATTATTTTTATTGTGGTTTCTCTTTTTTGTGATTGTGAATAACAAAAACTAATTTTCATTATAATTTTTTAAAACATAATTCTTATTCTACTGGTATCTTTCAGTTTTTATCAAAAGCATTCAATTTGGCTGCTAAGACCTTTTTCTCTAATGCAAGCACCTCCATTTGCTCATTATGCAACTGTTGTTGGCGTTGCTCTTGCGCACTAAACATTTCCTTCTGCATATTGATAAGCTGCAGTTGATTTTGTAGTACAGTGTGTTGCAGCTTGTTGTTGTCCGAACTTGTCTATGAGTCCATACATATGTACTTATATTTAAGAAATCAAAAGCAAGTAGTTTTATTATTATTACCTCAGAAAAGGAACGTTTTCTATTTCTAGAAGCAGTCGTACACAACGTGACAACTGGCTCTGAAACTTTTTCACTCGCTAAAGTTTCGTCCAAACCAGCAGATGCTCTAATGCCCAATTCAAATCCACCTGTAGTATAAATATGATTTTTAGTTTTAACAAATGAAATAGAAAATAAATTTCACTTACATTTTGATGGTGTGATGCTTGGATTATCTTCACCATGCATTAACTCCAAAAATAACTTTTCATAGCTTTTGAGCACAATGGGAACATTTCCGGTCTTCTTCATATCCGTGAGTTTTTTTAGCCGTTGCTTCATATTAGCAACTTTCTTTATAACTTTGTCGGCCGTATAACTCTCTGCCGTTTCATGCATAAGGCGTTCGCACATTTTATCAGCCGCTTTCTTCTTCTTTATTTTGACTGCAGGCGCTTGAGACTTCTCCAGCAAAACTTTACCTATAGACTCTAAAATTTTTACAAATTTTAGGTCGTGTTCCTCTTTTCCACGACGCGATGTTGTGGCAACTTCTTCGTTTGCATCTAAAATAAACAAATACAACGTAAATATCACAACTACGGAACCGCATAAAATACATACCCTCGAGATACTCCACTTCGGTGTCTTGGAAAATTAATTCCATGTTCAAATCTTGGGATTCCATTTAAATTTTTTTTATTTTATTTTAAAAACAAAAATTTTCAAATTTCAGAATTTGACTTTTTAAATTTAAAGCAAAGATTTGACAAAGCAAATGCTAGTTTCGAATTTTCGAACTTGCTATAGCAAACATAAATTTTATTCATACCAATTTTAAGCAAATGCTATTTGCATTTACTTTGCTATGAGACTTTTCTTGAAGCAATTGCTATTTTTTATTAATACCACCCAATATAAAATGAAAAGGAAAACGTTTACAAAGAAAGTTAATTGGATTGGACAAACATTTAAACGAAAATGTTTATGTGTTGTGTGGAAGATTATCATAAAAGTGGTGACAATCAGCGGGTAACAACAATTTAAAACATTAAAGTGTTGATGTACAGTTTATAATAATAAAGTACCCACAGCAACTGAACTCATAGATGCTATTTATGTTTTCCCATCAGTATACCTTGATATTCTTTGTATGGACAATGAAGCCTTCGGGTGATTTTAGGGAACCTTCGGATGCCTTAGAAAACTACCATTCTTTTCCTCTAGTATACCTAGGAATTCTTTGTTTTGATTTTGAAGCCTTCAGGTGAGCTTCTGGAACCTTCGCGTGTCCCAAAAAACTACCAGTTAGACTTTTTGATAGTCGGCCAATGATATTTTTCCTCTAGTATACCGAAATATTCTTCGTTTTGATCAAGCCTACGGATGAGCTTCGATAACCTTCGAGTGTCTTTGAAAACTATCAAATAAGGTTATTTGAAAAGAAAAATTACAAAAAGAAATTCAAAAAAAAAAAAAAAAATAAATTCATATTAGAAAAGTCATTTTGTAGTTTTAGGGAATTGAACGTTCTATAAAATGCGAGAATTTTTTTTTTCTAGAACGAACCGTTTTGGAGCTATTTTGAAAAAACGGTTTTTTTCTAAATTTTAGGTTTGTTGAAAAAATATCTCCCAAACTATAGGCGATATGAAATAAAAATAATATGTTGCTTATAGTGCAAGTAGTTCCCTATAAATAAATATTTTTACTTTGAACATGTGACTCACCGTTCATGAGTTATCGTAATTTTAAACTCAACACATCACTGTGCCTACTCATAAGGCATGTACAATTTACTAATTTTTTTCGAATTTTGAATTAGAATATCTCCTGAGTAATAAGTCATACGATAATAATTAATTTTTATAGAAAACTTTATAAATGTAAGTGTTAAAGAGATATTTGTATAAAACTGATTTTGGACGCAATTTTTCCAATATGGCGATGCGAGAAAAACCCCACTCGAGGTAGCAAAGTTGAAATTCTGAAAGAGCACATCGAAATCTATAAAATAACTCATTTGCAAAAATCCCGCAAAACTTTCCAGGTAATATCATTTTATTCTCCCAAATGATTGTACTATATAAAATAAGCTTAAAAATTTCTAGCGAAAGAAGCAAAATTTTGACATTCGAAACTTTTTGTAAGCTAGTATTGGAGTTTGGATATCACTGATTTAAAATATTACAAAACAAATTGCTTTTGCTAAAAATATAAAAAAATAAAATAAAATAAAAAAAAAAAAAAATTTTCGAATTCTTGTGTTTTTTTACTCTTTTGGCAATAACTTTTTTTAGATCAAAGATAGATAAAGACAAAGTATCAAAAAATAGGAAGATAAAATTTACTTTAAAATGCTTCATTGAAAAATTTCGTAGGTTAAAAATTGATCGAAATATCGCTACTCGAACATTGGAATTTTTTTACCAGGTCGGAAAAATGGTTTTTATTCAAAAGCTAGGTGCCTTTCGAAAAAAGAGTATGACAGAAAATGCTTAGGAAAAAATATGTTTGCATTTTGTCAAACATTTTATAATTCTTCAAAAATTGGCTCCAAAAAAATAAAAATCTAAAAAAAAATTACACGTTCTCTCTGGACAATTCTAAGCATTTTTTTGCCATACACACTTTTTCGTTAGACTCTTCGATTTGAGTAAAAACCGTTTTTCCGACAGCGAAGTTATTTATGCAACAACGCCCCAAATCGCACTACGCCCTTCTTGCACGCAACTCTTCAAACTGTATATACATATTGCTCTACCACATTTTGTGATCGGGATAGGAAGTGGAAATCAAGTACACATATATGTATTGTATTTGAGGACCCAAAATTTTCAAAAAAGCAATGGACGCAAAAACGCCCTAAGTCGACCTAGGGCGTTAATGTTCGCAGCGCACACTGCGTTGGCACATGGATAAAAATCAAAATTTTTAGTGACTCGAAACCTAACAATATTGGTATCAATCGACAGGTAATTGCATCAATAAAATACAGACAAAATATTTAAGGGGAAGACTCAGTTTTGGCCACGCTGTGACACTTCAAAATTGAGATATTTGTTCAATTCGTTTTGGGTTCTCTTATAGCATTTCTTTTCTAAAAAAAAGTTACCTGTTTGAAGTGTAACTTTTTTTTTAGTTTTGCACTCTACCTTGATAAAATGTTACCTTTTTTTAAATAAGAATAGAACAAACTAGTAAGGGTGTAAAATTTGGCCTGGCCAAACATTAAATACCCTACACTGCAGTATTTTTAAAATTTTGCTCATGTGGGAGGTGCTACGCTCTGTTGTCCGAATTTACCCAGTTTTTGTCCGAGTTCGTCTAGCTTTAGCTTAGATCGTGCATTTATAGTATTTAGTATTTGAGTGAAGTTTGGTTGGATTATCTCAAAAAACTCTTTCAGTATAGCATTTTGAAACTTTTACTTATATGGGAGATGCCACGCCCCCTTGTCTGATTTCACCCAATTTTTGTTGAGAGCTTTCATTTATGATTCTTAGTGTCTGAGTCGAATTTGATTCGAATATCTCAAAAAACGCTTTCAGTATAGCGTTTTGAAGCTTTTGCTTATATTGGAGGTACCACGCCCTCTTGTCCGAATTCGTTAAGTTTTTTCTCAGAGCTTGCGCTTACAATTCTTACTATTTGTGCGTATTTTGGTTGCATTGTCGTGAAAAATACCCCTAAAATTGCATTTTGAATATATTTTTTGTATAGGCGGTAGGCGTGTCCGTTGACCGATTTTGCTCATTTTCAATCCCCCGAGCTATCTTTGACATCGGAGGCTGTGTACTAAATTTCATTGAATTATCTTGCTCAGTTATCCCAAAAAGTGTATTTCAACACACAGCCAGCCACCCAGCCAGCCAGACAGACGGACATGGCTATAGCGACTCAGGAGGTGACGCTGATCAAGAATATACATACTTTTCTATATCTGCCACGCCTCCTTCTCTGCGTTACAAACGGAAGGACAAAGTGAATATGCCCTGGGTGTAGGGTATAAAAATTCCATACAAATCACAAAATAAATTTTCTCTCACAATTATGACATTTGTTTTCATTAAATTTAATAAATTAGAATTTAATCGAATGTTTGTACATAAATAAAAAACCAAATAAAAACTTTCAATATCATCTGTTTGTGAAAAAAACATTCAAAATTCTCACCCCGTCGATTGAAAAAAGTTTACAAATTTTACACTTTTGGCTGCTCAGAGGGCAACAATTTTTAGAAAATTTTAGAAAAGAACAAAATATTTTGACAGCCTTCGCACGGGGCAGAAAAAGTATAACATTTTTTGAGAAAAGAAAACGACATTAAACAAATAATTATCAAAAATTTGTGTTTTGATTAAAGTATGCGAAGTAAAGTTTTTTATTATAAATAATAGAGTTATTCACGATCTGGAGTAACGAGCTGAGTAACAGGGTAAAAGTACACTCGGTTACTCTGAATTGAGAGCATACTCAACACTTTTGCAATTTTTTAAATGAATATTTTGCTCTCATTCTAATTTTTATTTTTGATGAACGAAAATTGTCTCTCAATAGTAAACAAGTTCAAACGTTTCTATAGAAATAGAAATGGTAAAAAAAGGTAAAAGTGTAAGATTATTTTACACTTGAAAATAGCTTGACTAAAAGGGTAAAAGAGTAACAGAGTAACTTACATATATTTTGTTGTTGGGGTTGTGCACTGTTACCCTATTACTCTGTTACTCAGGACGTTAATTCAGATCGTGAATACCCCTAGTATTTGAGTAAATAAATAGAATGAAAAAATTTTTGAAAATATATAATTTGATATACTTATATTGCAGTGATTTCAATACATGATATTATAAAATGAAAAACTTCAGAAATTAACAAATTTCGATGAAAAAAAAAAAAAACAAATTCCATTAAAATAAGTGCCTTTTTTTTTTATTTATTAGCACGGATTCTATATAATCAGGAACTGCAAACAACTTTTCCTACTTCGTCCTACAAATATTTTTTTTTTTGTTTTTTTTTTGAAAAATGCTTAAAATGAAAAATTTACATAAATTATAAAATTTATGTTGACAAGCTTTTTGTTTTTATTAACACAAATAGTCTCAAAATTACACAAAGCATTATTTCTACTACGTAAGTATATTTCATTTGGTATATTTAACAGTACTTTTTCATCATCGTTATGTATGGGGCTTAAGAAAATCGTCCTTAATACCTGCATTTAACAAAACTATAAAGTTTACAAAAAATCATCAAAAAAGTTAATTTTTGAGCTCAGAGACTCCTTCTATTTTTGACCACTGCTTGTATGGGTTCAACGCACTGTGCAGCGCATCAATTGAGGAGTGGCCGTACCAAAGGGCCTAAGTACCATTTCGAGGCAAAAGTAATAGTCTGTTATTTGAGTGTTATAATTTTTTCAACATAATGACATTAATTTCACACTATCAAGAAAATTTTTAGTGAAGACAGAGAATAATTTTATTAATTTCTAACAAAATGCCACCCGTTTCATATTATGATACTACTTTTGCCTCGAAATGGTACTTAGGCCCTTTGGTACGGCCACTCCTCAATAGTTGTCTTATAATCTTAATTGTAATTGTAATTACTTACATATATAAAAGCTTTGTTTTCAAATTCTATGTATAAGTTTGTTTATTTATTAATACTAAATAAAGCGGAATTCATTAAAATGCTTATTGCTAGGAAGTCATATACCTGAGTTTATAACATTTACGATTAAACTTGTTTTTTTGAGTTTACAGCTTTTGCCTCTTGACTTAATTTCGAGTACTCCGTTTGCATTATAATGCTTGTGACATCAATTAGCTCGCTCAAATTGTCCTTTGTATAATTATCGGTTGATATTTCTGGCAATATATGAATTATTGCGTGACCGGGTCTGAAAATCTTTTGCTCACCATTGAGGAACCAATATTTGGAGATAACTACCGGTTGTATAGGGCATTTGCTTTGAAGCGCAATATGAAATGGACCTTTTTTGAAAGGCAAAAGTGTTTCCGTAGAATTTCGCGTACCCTCTGGGAATAGTAATAATTTGCAATTTCGTTCGTTGATAGCTTTCGATTCTTTTTGTAATGTGTTTATGGAATCGCTCTTTCGTGAGCGATTAATAAAAAGAGTACCCCATAGCCAAGCACCGATGCCGAAAAAAGGTATATATAAGATTTCCTTTTTCGAAACAACTGTTGCACGTCCAATCACTGGCCACAGATTTGCTAAGACTAAAATGAACAGAGAATAATTTTACTAATTACTACAATAATACGATAAGTTCAAACGAACCACAAAGATCCAATAGGCTCTGGTGATTCATTAGCACCACGCTACCATTTCCTTGGCGAACATTTTCCAGGCCACGTACTTCCATCGTAACACCTAGTGCTTTAGACAACTGTCTACAACCCCATGCTGGAATCCTAATAGAAAATATTTGCTTTGTATGTATGGTATTAAGTGCAAGCTACAAGTTGTAGTTAACTTACAAAGCATTCCGATGATCTTTGGGTCTAAAAAACATAAATGGTAGACAAATGAGAACGATAACACTAGATCCAATTGAAAATGCTGCCATTTTAAGTTGATAGGGTGCTTTATTGGAAAAGCTCAAAATGAGTGCCAGAACACAGGCAAGTCCAATCATTTCACAAACACATCCCATTTTTAAGCGATTTCTGGAATTTAAATAAAAAAGAATCAGTAAGTACTTATGATAGATATTTGTTAAGTTGTCAAATATCTTTGTTAAAAAAATCTAAAATTTTGTAAGATATTACAGTCCTGCATGGGTTTTCCTCTCTGAATTTTAAAAAGCGATTTCTATAGATTTCAGTGTGCTGATTACGAGAAAAATAGAGAAAAAATTCCAGTACGTCACAATTGTCATCAATTTAAGTTTTACTTAAGTGCCTTTTTTACATATACAAGACTACCACGCCTATAATACTGAACGTATCCAAACTATATTCGCACCAGATGTTTTTTTCGTGCTCCAACACATTTATAAGAAATATGGGATCGATTGGATAAGGGGGTGTTGTACCCCTCATACAAAAAAAAACTCTAAATAATTTAAAATTTTATTTGAGTCGCTCGTACGCCTATACCAGTAGGTATATTGAAACCATATTAACACCATATATCCGCCTGATATTCTGAAAGATTTGCCTTGGTAATGGGAGTAATTGAATGAAAGTACGGTGCGCTTGATATACAAAGAAAACATACCAAAAAAAAAAAAAAAAAAAACATGAAACGCATTTCTACTTACTTTACCTGCATTATGAAACTTGATATCTGGGTGAATATTATACATAGCCACTATCCAGATCATACGGGGAGCACCAAAAATATATGGTGCAAGAATGGTTTAAATATGTTGAGTATTTTATGCGTAATATTGAAGAGTGCACAAGCACAAATGATTGAATTAGTAAGTTTTCAAATGCTGCACAAACGAACAAGGGTACCCCTCTTAAAATGACGAGAGTGATTTCCAATGTATTTTTTGATGCTGAGCCCAAATATGTTTACAGAATTTCACTATCACGTCAAAATTTCGATAAATTTTAAAATAACAGTGAAAAACACACGATTTTTCATTATTTTTGAGGTTATGAAAATTGGAATATCTCAAAATCCTGACGTGATGGGAATAAACCAAGTTCAGATTCGTGATTAGGAGGTCCCAAACCACCATAATTGGCTTCAAAAATCAAGAGAGGAAAAAAAAGTGTCGAATTTGCAGGCCTGTGTATTCATTCATTAGTGATGAGAAGAGGCACAACGGCGATTGAATCAAAATAAACGTTGGATAAATATTATGGGGCTAGTGTACTGTGAATTATTGGAGCGATTAAAGGAGCGATTGAAGAAGAGAATGAAAGAAAGAGAAATTTTGTTTTTGCAAACATCAATAAAAAATTAAGCTCGCGCGAGGAGATCATCGACGCCGCGGAGGAGTATTTTGCAGACCTTAAGGAAAATTACTGTCAAAACAAAACAAATGGCTGTATCGCGCAGAAATTTGATATGTCTGCCTAAATATGAATGGACTAAATGGCACCATAATCCTTTTTACGATCGCAGCGCATTCTGGCGGTCAAGAAGGAAACTTTTCAACACACCTAGTATAGCAGTTTGATCATCGTGACCAAAATCAAGACCGTGAGAGCGTTTTTTCCATTTAAGGGAGAAAATTCTATGCGTTGCTCATCCTCATCTTTCTCAACCTTTTCAACAAAAGAACAATTTTTACCAAATATGATGAGATTTAGGCATATAAACAGGTACTGAACCGATTTTGTTTGGCTATTTATGTACATACTTATATATTGAAAATCGCTTTCTTATCATTTGGAACATTTGATATTGATGTCTAGAACTCATCCACCAAATTTTATCGAACTACCATATGCAGTAGACCTTTAATAACAAATTTCAGACAGATTACTTTATAAGTTCACTTTACTATATATTACTTTATAAGATCCCCTAGTTTTTCCAAATTTATATGCTCAGCTATAAGTCTACTACGCACATACTCGTATTTTGTATCCATTTTCTTTATTTTATTTTAAGGTGGATTGAAGCTCCCTTTATGTACCTAATGCACTTTTTAATGCACAATATAAATACATATTTTTGTATTCATTATCTCCTTAATATGCTTATGACTTAAAGAAATTCTTAATGCTTTGAACATATAAAAAAATCATTAAATTAAAACTAAAATCGCCAAATGCCAATTTTTTCTATGCTTAATTGACTCATTCGATCAATTATCCGGGATTCTTTTAATTGATCAGTCGTGCCCCGGTTAACTGAACCGAAAAGTAAGCATTTTTCATCAAGTCAATTAAGCGCGGTCTACTGTAGTAATACGTATATAGTAAATTTTTGTGAGCGGTGCCACGTTCTTTTAAGAATTATCCCAGTATAATGGCGCATTATAGTATATTGAGCCACGTTTCCAGGGGTATTTAATCAATTCAATCGGAATTTTGGGTATTCTGCTTTTATTTTATTAAAATCAAATTGTAGTTGCATTTCAGTCTATCGGATTAAAACCAATACTTAGCAAATTTTATTTATTGGAATTGGTCATATAACCTAGAGCCAGCTAAGCAACGTTTATATAATTATATACAAAGGTCGCTAAAATAAAATTATTTTTTATTGGAATAATTACGGATTAAAACCAGTAGCAAATTTTATTTATTGGAATTATTACTCCAATTTCATATTATTTTTTGAAAAACAGAGAAATTATGTCTCATCAAAATTGTTGTAGATGTTTTTATATAAATTGAATCAAAAAGCTTTTGGCTCTATTTGGCATTATGGCTCATTTTACACTGCCCATTGGGTTTTAATTCCACTGAAACGCAAATTCCTGCCGAAGTGCCATAGGGTTCTGCATTATCATTCCTTTTATATTCAGTATACACTTCTGACTTCAATAATATCGCGTAAACTATCTAATGCTATTGTTAAAAAATGCAGAGTGCTCTGTCCAAAGCTATTAAATATTTTGAAAAGCGGAAAATTAAAGTTTATGAAAAAAACCAAGCTATAATATTTCCATTCAACAAATCTCCAAAGAGAATTCAAGGGAACTTAATACCATTTTCAAACTCAGTCAAGTATTTTGGAGTTATTCTTGACGAGAAGATACCATATACTATAATCAGCATGTAGAAAGCATCTGCATTGAAGCAACTAGATGCAGTAGAAATCTTTATTCGCATATGAATAAAAAATCTAACCAAGCATTAAAATAAAATACTGCTTTACAAATTATGTATTAGGCCAATGACTTATGCTTTTCCTGTTTGGTAAAATTGTGCAAATACTCATTTAAAACGACTTCAAGTTATACAAAATAAAAATTTTGAAACAATTTTTATACGATAGCACAACAAAAAACGATTTCAAATGTCATTATTGATATGAGTCTGTCATTTATTAATAGATGCAGGTTTTCAACTTACGCGCTCGTACGGAGTTTACAATAGGCAGGTTTTTCGTTCTTTTATTTATTACAACGAAACGAAGAACCTGACCTCATAATTTCCTTTATCTAGTGTTATTGTAATTTTATTATAGATTTTTAACTTTTATTTTTGTATACATTTTTATTTTATCTAATTGTTAATCTTTATTGATAAATTCGAATTCATTTGCTGTAAAATCCATAGGATTAATAGGGCTTTTCGTAGTACATTTCAGAAATACTTTCTAAGACTTTCGGTATTCTGGCGAAAAACTCTTGTAGAAAAGCTCATAAATTCCCCACACAAAAGCTTTTGTGGCGAACTTGTCAAATTGTGCAAAATAAGGTCTTCTTCTTGCGCGCCGCGATATAATATTGTGCAGAAATTGTTGCTACATGTTTTTACACGAACTTTTCTTTTTTTTTTGTAACCATTAGAACAAAAATTAAACCAAAAGAATTATAATTTTGTAAAGTTTTTCACTTTTTCATTATCACACACACAATTAAAAATTTAACAACTGCCAAATCTTAGGCAGCTGTTGGAACAATTTTACTTTAAAAACTGTTGTTATTTTTTTTTGCCCAAATAGGGCTCTGGGAATTAATTGCAACAACAACAACAAAAAGTTCTGATCGAACCTACTTTCGAAGGTATAGCCATCGGAAGATCGGGATATAGCTTCTATGAAAGCCGGTATAAGATCAGAATCCCTCGATAGATTTTAATAATATTGGTGTCATATGAAAGGTATTTTAACTGGCTAATATTTTAAATCCGAGTTATGGTTTTTGGGATATGGCGAATTTTCGAAAATTTTTAACAGTTTTTTTGTTTTTAAAGCACTATTTTTCCAAAAATGTCTTATTAACAAAAACGGCTGGATTGATCGGTGTCATATGAAAAGTAATTTAATAAGCTACAATATTGATCACAAAATTTTTGAAATCTGACTCGAAGTTTTCGGGATATTACGACTTTTCTGAAATTTTGACCGATTTTTTTCCCACAGTAATTTTGTATAAGAGTAGGGGTAAGTGGGCGGCTTATGGCCGCAGCTCGGGATTTAAAACTCCCAAAAATCCAATACCAGTTTCGCGGCGGTCTTCGGCCGCGGATCAGTCTATAATATATCCAACACCTAGTTTGCTAGCCAAATTCCAAATTTCCATTGTTGTGTTGTTGTTGTTCACGAAAATTTCGTTGGCTTACTTTTTTGTTTTCCTATAAAAAATGTGCTAATGGAAGAAATGAAGATATAAATTGCATATCAAATGAAATGAAATTGATTAGGCTTCCATAATTTGTTACAAAAACTATAGGTTTATCTTGACTCGGATTTCATATTTTTGTAAAACGATTTTGTAATCAGTTAAAATACCTTTCATATGACACCAATCTATATCTATATCTACGAAAGTAGATCCGACCAAACATTTTTGATACATTTTCTTTCCAAGGATTAAAAGCTTAACAAGCCAAACTAGGTTTAAAAAAAAATATTAACAGTCGATAACACAGTCCTGCGATGAAAAAAAGTATGAGATCAGAGTAGGGGATTTTTATAGATTTTTGCTCGCTTAACCCGAATATGACCTACGATTTGCTCCATCACATCCTTGATTCAAAGTGCAGAAAACGCTATTTTCAAACATATGGCGTACATCCTGAAAGTAGTCTACTTCACTTTTGACAGCGGCATTGAATAGCCCTAAGCTACCTCTTAAAAGCGTACTTTTAACTTTTCTAATTAGATCATTAGTTTCCGATATATCATTCATTGAAGTAAAGGTATACAAATTGAATATAGGGATTAGCGATACCTTAACTTCAATCGATGATATCTCGGAAACTAATGATTCAATTCAAAAAGTTAAAAGTACGCTTTAAAGAAGAAGCTGAAGACTATTCAACGCCGCTGTCTAAAGTGAACTAGACTTCTTGTAGAAAATTGCAAAATCTACAAAAAGTAAGCGATAAGTGTACACATAGAAGTAACCGTTTAGAAGATATTCCAAAAAAATCCTTAAAATGCCAAAAAACCGGTTTTTATTGAATATCTTCTGTATGGTTACTTCTATGTGTACACTTATCGCTTCCTTTTGATTCTCTACAAAGTTGGTCCTCGTACTTTTTATCGTAGTGCTTACCGATTCGGAGATATCCTTCAAAAACCAGAACTTTCGAAGCCGTGGGTCATTTGAAAAAAGATTTAGTACGCTATATAGAGAATCAAATTATATTTTAAACAATTTTTTCATTTTGTTTCTACAACTCATCATTGACGAGTTAGCGTCATTTAAAAAGTAAGATATTTTAATATGAACTCATAGGTAGCATTTCGAATCATAATTGTTAACAACTTTTTAAATTGGGTGATCTTCTAAACTATAAGTCGTACGAAAACATTTTTAACGTCCTTTTGTAGGAAATTTCCTGTACTACAAAATTGGAGCACAGTTTTTTTCTGTAAAAGTTAGCATTAGCGAGATATTTGCAAAAAAACTGATTTTAGCGACCTTTGAGCCTAAATTTGCAATGGACTTTTCACACTTTATTTATCATGCATTAATTAAGATAATTCCGGTGAAGAAACTTCACTTGGAATTATTTCGCAGAAAAATTCTAATTTTCCTGGGCTATTTTCTACAGTTGAGTTCAACTGTACATTTTGTATTCCATACATTTTTTTTCATATGAATAAAAGTTTGAGTTGAATTTTTAACAGGTTCATAAAATTCTCACATTGTTTAAGAATAAATCAACATAAGTTTGCTAGAGTTGTACTGATATTTTGCCATTCGAAATGGTGACGCCGTAGAAGTTGTTTCCTACAATTTCCATGGCTTTTTGGAAACGGCTAGTTACAGCCCTTCTGGGGTGCTTACCGTTGCAAAACAGTTTTAACTGTTTGTAACTGTTTATATTGAAATAGCTTAAACACAATTGGAGCGTACGACGAATTTCGTCCGACGAATATTCGCTGTCAAAATTAAAACACACAAGAGTATATGAAGTGGAACACAACCGCATCGGTCCGACGAATATTCGAGAACTAGTTTTAATTTTGTCGCCGGCACCAGCGACTTAATGTAAAATTTTTAGATTTCTTAGAAAAAATTCAAAGAATATGAGATTTTATAGTATTTAATATTTATTTATTAAAATTGTCATCAGAGAACATAAACAACAATTCAAAATAAAAACAACTATTGCCGTTGTCACTCTGATTGTGTTTAACAGAGCGAAATTCGTCGACGAAGTTTTTTTGATAGCGAATATTCGTCGGGCGAAATTTGTCGTACCTTTTAGAAGGTTATTTTTACTGTAACTGCTTTGAATGGTTTCTAAACCGAGCAAACTGTAAATTTACAGAGTTCTACGGTCCAAATACAAAATCTCCGGGTTGGTGCAATTTCTATCGAAAATTTAGGTTAAATTAACTGTTTCCACAGTACCTAAATATTTTAACAGTAACTGCACAGTTCTATTTTCACAGTAATTTTACTGGACTGTACAGTCAATTTAACCTTTACAGCGGGTTGGTGCAATTTCTATCGTTGAAATCGGTTGGATTGACCGATTTTTTTTCTGCTTAGGCTTCGATCTGAGAGGTGGTACAAAAGACACCTTTGTAGTTAGAGATGATAAAAGAACCAACTCTTTATACATTCCATTTAAAGCAGGGTATTGATAGCCAAAGTGGCAAAATAACTAACTCACAAGAACTAGATCGTGAAGTTAACACAATTACAAATATTATCACTGGTCTAAATCTAATGGGGATTAGTTTTGCCCTAACAGACTATAACAAGTAGTTGAGAAGATCAAAAAGGGCATCATGGAGAGAGTACTGTGAGTGGATTGAGACACTCTTAACAGCTCCATGACACGAAAAGTCCTTTAAAAAAGATCACTCAAACGGCTTTCAACACTTAAAAAGGCAAAAGGGGATTATGCGGATAGCCTTGAGGAAACTGGACAGCTACTACTGCACACATATTTCCTAGGATGAGTTAGGAGTGAAAAGTCTTGTGAACCAATCAGGGATACCAAATTCCTGGTGGCAACTAGATGGAATCTCTCCTTAGCCCGTAGAATCTTAACCATTGACAAAGTTAAATGGGCAGTCTCCACTCTAAACCTATTTAAATCTCCTGGGGCAGAATATACGCAACCTTGTTTATTGCAGGTAGGTATAGATATACTGGCATCCATTCTTACTACTATCTTCAGAATAAGCCTAGAACTAAGAATAGTGCCAGAAGATTGGACTAAAGACCGAGTTGCTTTCATTCTTTAAGTAAGAAAAAAGCAGACTACACGCCCAAAGCATATCGGCCTATAAGTCTAACCTCACTTCTTCTCAAAACAATGGAGAGAACTTAGATCAGTATCTCAGAAGAGTGTACCTTGTGGCTTCACATCTACATCCTGAAGAATTTGCTTACCAAACACGTAAATCTACTGAAACCGCCATACACAGCTTCACGACCAAAATCGAGAAGGCATTGTGGGAAGAAGTAGCCTTCGGTTCATCTGTTGACATAGAGGGAGCTTTTGACAACACGTGATTTAAGTCAATTGAAAAAGAATACCCGAAATGATCATTGATTTGATACTCAACATGCTTAAAAACAGGACAGTCATCTATGAAGTGGGTACAGAAAGAGGACAACAAATGGATTCCCCTAGGGAGGCGTACTGTCACCGCTTCTATGGATACTTTTCATTGACGAATTATTATAGATTCTCGATGATCACAAATTCGAGGTCCAAGACTTTGCTGATGATTAGAGGCAAGTTTGAGTCTACCGTAACTGAACGAATGCAACTAGCTCTCAAATTAGCTCTAGGCTGGTACCTAGAGCAAGGACTTGAAATTTATCCTAGTAATACCACACTGATGCCATTTACCCAAAGGAGGAACCTAAACCTGGAGGCTTTAAATTTGGAGGGAAACGGTGCTAATAGTTTCCGAGGAGATGAAATATTTAGGAGTATTCCTAGACAAAAGTCTAACTTGGAACAGTCATCTATCATACAAAACAAATAAAGCCTTAAGGTTAAAGACTGTATGGTTAAACATGGGGACTACGGCCAAAAATGATGGCATGACCTTATAAAATTATCACCGTACCATTGATCACTTAAGCTGCATTAGCATGGTGGCCAAAGGTAGACCAAGTAAAGGTTCAGGTGGAACTAACTAGGATCTTCAGAATAGGCTGTTGGCTTCGATAAGTTATGTAAAAAGTTTTGTTTTCTCTAGAAAATTCGACCACTTTGAATGACCGCTCCGAATGGAGGAGAAAGAAAATAAATGTAAAACAGGGCTCACAGTTATGGTTAACTAATGGGTAAAAAATGGAAGTTGGCAGCGCAGGAGCTGGAATAGTGGGGCCAAGATTCCAAATAGTAGTTGCAATGGGAAAAACAGGGTCCGTTTTTCAGCCCGAGGTCCACATTTTAGAGTTGTGCGCCAGAGAATATATAAGAAGGGGCACTTCCGGCACAGACGTATACATTTATTCGGACAGCCAAACGACTCTTTATTCACTAATGGCTTTTTTAATGCACTCAAAGCTTGTCTGGGAGTCTTTTGAACTTCTTTAAGCCCTTTCCCGGAGGAATGATGTAACTCCAGTCTGGATACCAGGACACGAGGGGCATGAAGGCAATGAAAGGGCAGTTTGCTTGGCCACGAGGGGCGCACTCAATACTTTCATAGGCCCAGAAACCTTCTGCGGAGTAAATAACAGCTTCAAAAATAACTTAATTAGGGAATGGGAAGAGAAAGCCTCTCCGACCACTGGATAGCACAAGAAGGCATACGACAAGCGAAGGGGTTAATCAACCCAAAATATGTTAAGGTATAAGCAGTTTTAAATCTCAGTAGGAAAGATATAAAACCGTACAGTGAAATAATGACAGGTCACTTTTAACTCAATTATCACTTAACAAACATTGGGTTGGTAGAAGATGATTCGTGTAGACTCTGCTTAGAGGACTTGGAAACAGCCGAGCATGTGCTGTGTACTTGCCACACTGCGGTGAGATGCAGAGTTAAGTAGAGTATAGATTTGTGTAACATACATCGATTTGAAAACATCGTAAAACTAATCCATTTGGTTACCACGAACGATTAAGATGGCATCAATCAATCTTTCTGAGTCCACATTCTTAATGCAAAATTTTGGCAGAATCATAAATAACAAGGGGTTCTTTTTTTGTGATAAAACGTTTTTATTCAACAGACAGTTTTTTTGTTGTTTTCTATAAGACAACATGTCAAGAAGATTGACGTAGCCCAATTTATCATCACTAATTTTTTTATTTTTAACCCAAGATATTTTGCAATTCTTTAAAAAAGATCTTAAAAACCGCCTTATTGACCGCGCTATTTTTAAAAAATTAAAACAAAATTAATAAGATGCTCCATGATTTCCTGCAATAACTGCACTTTGCTGATTTGTGATCATCACGGAGATAATATTTGGGCATAAACAATATCGTGGGTTCCTGGGATTGTGGTTCAATTTCAATCCACTTGAGTCCTGTCCAATCCAAGTATGCACTTAGAAAAAAAGCGCGATCGACATCAATCCAGTCTTATCCATTTTAATCCAACTGCAATTATTTAAGTTTATGTAAATCTTTTTTGTTACTGTACTTTATAAACATCAAGTAAATGCCATTTTTAAAGTGAAAACATTGCTCGAATAATAACTTAAATTTTTATTTTTCAAATCTTTTTTAGATTGAAATAGATTAAAATGGATTGGTATTCAATCCAAAGGTTTCGTGGTCTGGATTGTATGGACCCAAATAGATTAATCCATTAGAATCTAGACGCTGCACAACGGGGTTTTCCGATATTGTTGAAATTCCATATCCATATTAAATTGAACTAAGTATATAACAAATTCCATATCATTCTCCTAAAAATTTAAAAATAGGACGCTGAAATGGATTTGGTCCCTCACTTTGTTTACTTTATGCCAGATTTAATGATGTCCTCCCCCGATTGCGGACGTGTTTTATCAACTAGCCCTCCTTATTAGATTTTTCAAATTGTTCATTATAAAAAATTTGATTGCTTAATTTTAAAGAAATATGATAAGATCCGATAACAAAAAAAAAAAAAGGTACTCAATCTACACACTTATCAAGCAGTATTGTTTTATGCTCATATTTATGTATTGATATTTCATTCCTTTATCAGCAAAGTTTATATGACAAATAAATTGCTCATAAATTGTTTAAGTTCGAAAATAATAATAAGAATATCACACTGCATTACAAAAAACGAGATTAGAGTTCAGAGTGCAGAGTACTTAGTTCACTGTCTTGGGTGATTTTCAGAAAATGACTTCGAAAATGCGTTTTAGTGACATTTGGCACAACAAGCCAGTTTCTGAATCCGTGCGAATTATATTACTTTTCGTTTCGAAATCTTTTCAATGTTTGAAATCTTATGTCAACAAATAAGTAATAATCATATTTGTATACCAAAAAGTAACCAGTACTCCGCAATAACGATTTTAATTGCCAAATATCCCACAAAAAGCGATTCGACATCCGCAAAAAAAAAAAAATAGGCTCAGCAGTCTTGCTTCGCTAAGGAACGTGTTTCAAAGGCCGTAGAGCAATGGTATCCAGTGGTATTGATAGATGAATCGAAGATAAACATTTTTGACCTCGATGGCATGTTCTACGAGTGGTGATATCTGAATGTGCTTTGCTTTTACTAGGGACAAGATTGTATACATTCAAGTTGTAAATAAATCTAAATCTGTAAATATCGTAAAATTTCCGGCTTTACTAAGATATCGACTCCAAACAAAAAACAGGGGTGCATAGTTTAATACTGGTTGGTTTGCAATGTTCAGATTTGAAAGCACCAGACTAAAATTGATGGGCAATTTAAAAAAAAAAAAATTTAGCAAAAATAACCTCAAAAATTGCATTAAAAATTTATTGGCGTAATATTTGGTAAATTTCACTAAATAATTAGTTGTTTCGATGCCAAGCTGCCTTCAAGATGTAGTCAACTAAAAAAGCTAACAAATATTATTTTTGTGCTCGAATCAGACCCATTTTTTTGTAAAATTGATGGGCCCAAGGTAGTTAACACAATTCGAGCAAATGCAGCAATCTCCAATGCTTTGCTTTGATAACTAAACTTCTTAAGCAAAACTTCTTAGAGCTCCGCCAAAATATAATATTATTTTTTCACCATTTTTATTGGTTTTAGCAACTAATGAAGTCATGTACCTAATTTCAGCGAAATCGAAGAAGGGTGTGGCAGTTTGATTATTAAAAACATAGCAATTTCCACTTGATTGAAACAAACACGACAATCTCCAAATTTCTTATCGAATTTGTCCATAAACCCCTTTGAGGATTTGGTTTAAACTTGCTTTACATCCTCATCTAACTTTATTCTACAGAATTGCAAAGCACACAGTATACTAAATTCGTGTATCTTCAGAGATACACGTTTTTGTTAGTTTTCACAAAATTGAAAAAAGTGGAGATTGTCGCCTTTGTCCAGTTTTTTTTTTTTTTCATTTTTAGATAAAACCTTATAGTACTATAGTACGAGATACGGCAGTAAAAAAACGTAGTGATAGAGTTTTTAGTTAAAATCTAATTTTTACATATATTTATGAATCGGGGAATATATTTTGACTTGGTTGCCTTTCAAATTGCGATAACTTATGAACCGAGAGTCGCCCGAGGAAAAGTGCCCGGATCTTTTTTATGGAGAGTCATTTGATCGATGAATTATTTTCATTATATGTTTCAAAAAATTTACCGTTTAGAAAAAAAACCAAGTAAGTGGCAATAAACTTAAAGAAATCGGATTTAAATAAACAATTCTGACACGGTACATTTTTTTTTTTACATACATATAATGAAAATTACTTGTAAAGCATATGACTTCATAAAAAAGATTTCGCACTTTTCCTCGTGCGGCTCACGGTTCATAAGTTATCGCAATTTGAAAATACTAGAGGCCACATTTTGATAGGCATCCCGGCAAAAATATATTCCCCCATTCATAAATGTATGTAACTAAAAACTCGATCACTACGTTTTTTTACTGCCGGATCTTAGACAATTATAATTTTGGAAGAAGTGATATATTTTATGTTAGCAATATCCTTTGGGGAATGGGTTAAATTTGCATCTGAATAATTTTTAAACACGAATATCTCAAAAACCAAAGCCTAAGCGTAAAAATGACTATGTTCATTTCGAATTAGCTATAGACTGATCCGCGGCCGAAGGCTGCCGCAAAGCCGGTGTTGGATTTTTGGGAGTTTTAAATCCTGAGCTGCGGCCTGGGGTTTTTTAGCTAGCACAGTGTTATAAATAAATAAATATCTTCTAACCTAACAAATCTCACCTAACAATCTCCATCAACAAATCTCTTCTTTTAAATTGCTCATAAAAGCGTATACCAACATTTATTTAGGTCAGAAGCTAAAACGCCGTTTATAGGGCTACAACTTCGAATCATTGGACTAAAATTGCCAAAAGTTAGGTTAGGACTCTGCGTTTTTTGTAAAACAGTGTAATTTTTCAATGCTACTGAAATTTGTCTTTACACGATAAAAGTAGTTAAATTGATAATAAAATATCCGTTGGTAGTTTACAACTGCAAAATGAATTAATTTGGATTTATTATTTCATAGCACAATCAATGTTAAAAGTCCAGTAGTTGCTTTAAAGAATATTTTTTTTTTTACACTTTTGAAACGATTCATTTACTGTTTTTAATTTAAAAAAGCACATTTAATTCTTAAAAAAAAAAAAACTATGCACGTATCTTACATACTTTTCAACATCAGTAGCGAAAGCTCTATTAATACTGACCAATATAAACTCAAATGCTGCTCTTAAGCAACACGAAAATTAAAGCGATTATACCTTTCGTCTTCTTATCTTTTCCATATTAATGGAAATCGCTGAACTTTGTTTTAGTGAACATATGAACTGTTTTATTTTCTTTATTTACTATACAATGTTTGCAGTTTTGACAACAAAGTCTAAATAAATTAAAAGCCACCCCAAATAATCAAGCAATACACAGAGGCTTGCCCAGATCTTCTGATGCCGTTGTATAAGAAAATATATTGCGTCCCCAGATTCAATACTTTCTTTTTGGGTGTATGCTTAGAATTTTTTTAATCTGTTTTCGGGAACTTATACAAATAGGTTATAGCTTCAAAAAAAAATTCTTGGATTATTACCACCAATAATATTGAAGAAAACACTTATGGGTAATGAAAGCAATAATCCTTACAATCTACATATATATGAAGCAATCCACGCCAAGTGTACCAGCTCAAAAATTTTTATTTCTCCGATTTCGCTCAAATTTGGCAATATGGTAGATCCGTTGTGCAAGAACAACAATCCGGTGAGGATTTGGTTCTAGTACCATTTGTTGTTAAAATACAGGGTGTTGAAGTTAGCGTTTTTATAAAAAAATATGTCTTGGTGAAAAAATTTTTTTTTCACGCTGAAGCTTTTTGGAATGGTACTTTAACCGATTTGGCTAAACACGGCTTTTTTTTCCCGAATCCGGTTTTGTCGACCTGTGGGCCATATGACAAAAATGATGGTATTTTCGTGTTTTCGAGCTTAAAGAAAAGACGAGTTCATAAATGACAGACAGACATGTCTATATCGACTCAGGAGGTGACGCTGATCAGGAATATACACATACAAGTACTTTTCCATACCTGCCACGGAAGGACAAAGTGAATATACCCTGGGTATAGGGTATAAAAACGCAAAGTGAGACGTTCAAAACAGAATGGGGATATATATTACTGGAGGTGTACTTATTTATTTTAATGTTTTTGAGTGTATGGTACAAATGAAAGTACCATCGCGCTTTCTACTTGAATTATGATAAATTTATATTGAACTAATTCAACAGTCATTTTGCAATTTTTCAACTACAGACGCAACAAGTGTTAATTAATGGAAATTAATTAAATACATATTTATATATTTTCATAAAATTTGTTTTATCTTTTTACTCATTATTCTTAAGTTTTAAGCATTTATTAATTTTGGTAATCCATAGTAGAATTTTCCGCACATAATTTTTGTAGAATATTTTAACCCATTATAACCCAGTTTTTGAAAAAAGGGGGGAGGGGGGTGATTTAGAAAATTGTTTATTGCGTGAGTTCATAGTGAAAATAGTGAGCAACAAGTTTTATCCAAAATGAAGATTAAGCGTTTCATAGTAGGGTAAAATCGGTCAACGGACATCGCCGGACTACCGCCCATACAAAAAATGTATTCAGAATGCAACCAAAATACTACGAATTGTAAGCGCAAGCTCTCAACAAAAACTGGGTGAAATCGGACTAGAGGACGTAGCACCTTCCATATAAGCAAATGCTTCAAAATGCCATACTGAAATATTTTTTGAGATAATCCAACTAAATTTCACTCAAATACTAAGAACTATAATTACAGGCTCTGAGCTAAAACTAGACGAACTCGGACAAAAAGGCGTGGCCCCTCCCATATAAGCAAAAGCTTCAAAATGCTATAATGAAAGATTTTTTTGAGATAATCCAACTAAATTTCACTCAAATACTAAGAATTGTAAATGCAAGCTCTGAGCAAAAGCTGGGTGAACTCGGACAAAAAGGCGTGGCATCTCCCATTGATTATACTCTTCGATTTTTTTTAAAAAACTTAAATGTATTTGACAAATGTTAAGAACAATTTTAGAATGGGCAAGCTATGGGAACTAATTGCTTAAAGTTTTTTAATTGTAAGTATGCAACAAGGTGGCGGAAGGTTTACTCTATTTAGGAAAAAAGTAACAACCAAGCATTTGAGGTCCTAAGCTTCTGCAGAGCACCATATAGAAAATCAAGTTAAGGAAATTATCCCCGTAGCGTAAGCAGACTTTCATGACGTGTTCATCAGTGACTTGTCGGTGACTTTGAGCTGCAGTAACAGTTTTTAGGCGACATTCAATCGACATATTGTAGAAATAGTCACTGACAAGACATTGTCATGCATATGTTCCTCAACACATGACTCAAACAAGAAAATGTCATGCAACCGTCAGCTTCATAGAAAATCGTCTTGAATTTTCTTTATTTTAAATTTTATTTTTTGTCATTCTTGTCAGTTGTGATTTTTAAAATAAAAGAAAATCGTGTGAAAAGTTTTATCTCAAACAAAATTTTTTTAAATCTGCTTGCTAACGGTCGTGGTGAAAGTGTTTTTAATATAGGTGATTGAAAGTCAAGTGGTATTAATATCATTCAAAGAAATCATCAATTAAAAATGACTGAAAGATCAGTGCGGAGGTCAATTGCAAAAAAGAAAACTGAATATTTACTACGACTCCAAAGGGTTCATCTTTGATATATGACTTTAATTATGATGCTGCTAAGGATAAAAAACCCCTAAAGTCTCATAAGCAGTTTATAAGTGCATTGCATGGTAAGGGAACTACTTTTTAAAGTGAAATTTTTATTCTTTGTATCACATTTCTACAACCTTACTACAATACTTTTTTGTTTTTTGGAACAGATGATGATTAACATTCTTAGCTACCAACAATGAAAATACATTGATGGTTGGAGCTTACTGTTCAGTGTTTTTGAGTAAAACAACAATAAAAACACAAAAAACAAGGCAAAAATACACATAAATAAAAAAAGCAAAAAAATGTATCGGAAGGCTGGTTTGCGTTACTAGTTTCGGGACCCACCACAGGTCAAAATTGACTATAATAAGTCAATTCCTCATCAGACGCTTAGCCGACGTCTTATAGAATTCTGCAAGCATACTTTATTTAACTTTTAGCATAGATTAAACGAGAATCACAGCTACAAGAAAAACACAGCACATGCAAAAATTCCAATTTCTTTGTTTTTTCCCTTTATATGCATTGCCCTGCCGTTGTGAGTCATCGATATTATACTATTTTTGCATAGCGCTTCGTTTGCAAGGTTTTTTGCCGAGACAAAACGAAGTAGCAAGCGCATGCAAAAATAGTATAATATCGATGACTCACAACGGCAGGGCAATGCATATAAAGGGAAAAAACAAAGAAATTGGAATTTTTGCATGTGCTGTGTTTTTCTTGTAGCTGTGATTCTCGTTTAATCTATGCTAAAAGTTAAATAAAGTATGCTTGCAGAATTCTATAAGACGTCGGCTAAGCGTCTGATGAGGAATTGACTTATTATAGTCAATTTTGACCTGTGGTGGGTCCCGAAACTAGTAACGCAAACCAGCCTTCCGATACATTTTTTTGCTTTTTTTATTTATGTGTATTTTTGCCTTGTTTTTTGTGTTTTTATTGTTGTTTTACTCAAAAACACTGAACAGTAAGCTCCAACCATCAATGTATTTTCATTGTTGGTAGCTAAGAATGTTAATCATCATCTGTTCCAAAAAACAAAAAATTAGAAAATCTCAGAGAGCCAACTGATACACATACGAATGCGCTTGCTACTTCGTTTTGTCTCGGCAAAAAACCTTGCAAACGAAGCGCTATGCAAAAATAGTATAATATCGATGACTCACAACGGCAGGGCAATGCATATAAAGGGAAAAAACAAAGAAATTGGAATTTTTGCATGTGCTGTGTTTTTCTTGTAGCTGTGATTCTCGTTTAATCTATGCTAAAAGTTAAATAAAGTATGCTTGCAGAATTCTATAAGACGTCGGCTAAGCGTCTGATGAGGAATTGACTTATTATAGTCAATTTTGACCTGTGGTGGGTCCCGAAACTAGTAACGCAAACCAGCCTTCCGATACATTTTTTTGCTTTTTTTATTTATGTGTATTTTTGCCTTGTTTTTTGTGTTTTTATTGTTGTTTTACTCAAAAACACTGAACAGTAAGCTCCAACCATCAATGTATTTTCATTGTTGGTAGCTAAGAATGTTAATCATCATCTGTTCCAAAAAACAAAAAATTAGAAAATCTCAGAGAGCCAACTGATACACATACGAATGCGCTTGCTACTTCGTTTTGTCTCGGCAAAAAACCTTGCAAACGAAGCGCTATGCAAAAATAGTATAATATCGATGACTCACAACGGCAGGGCAATGCATATAAAGGGAAAAAACAAAGAAATTGGAATTTTTGCATGTGCTGTGTTTTTCTTGTAGCTGTGATTCTCGTTTAATCTATGCTAAAAGTTAAATAAAGTATGCTTGCAGAATTCTATAAGACGTCGGCTAAGCGTCTGATGAGGAATTGACTTATTATAGTCAATTTTGACCTGTGGTGGGTCCCGAAACTAGTAACGCAAACCAGCCTTCCGATACATTTTTTTGCTTTTTTTATTTATGTGTATTTTTGCCTTGTTTTTTGTGTTTTTATTGTTGTTTTACTCAAAAACACTGAACAGTAAGCTCCAACCATCAATGTATTTTCATTGTTGGTAGCTAAGAATCTTACTACAATACATTACATGAAACACTGATTATGAAAAGGCATTAAAAGTAAACTTTTTCTTTAATATTTTATAGAGGCGTCCGGGATTACCACGTTTGATGAGTTTGTATTAGAACTTCGAGCAGCTGTTAAGAAAGTAAAGAACAGGGTGAATAAACGTAACTCTCGCAACAAAGAAAACGCAAATACTACACATATAAACTAATTTAATTGTGTTAAACATGAATTAAGTTTTGTTAAGATATTTAATTTTCTCTTTCAATACTTGAAGCTTTTTTTGCTTTTTATTTACATATGTAATTTTTTAATTCAAAAGTACATCGAAGTACATTTAATTTTATAACTCTTAATATTGCACTTCTTACAAACATAGTATCTATATCACTTAAATATAATTTTTTAAATAAAACCTATTAACTATTTTAGTTATTTAGAAATAAAAAAATAGGTTTCAGTCAAGAAAAAGGTTATTTTATGAGAAAAAGTGCCGGGTTCCAACCAGAAGTGAGGTGGTAATGAAAGCAGAATCATAGGTACATATAGTCACCTGAAATCGAAAAAGACGTAATCATTTTGAGTTTTTTATTCAAGACGTTGCAAAAAACGTCATAAAAATAGAAATATTTTAGAAGTTAAAGTTAGTTTTGGCAAGTATTGCATAAAATAAAATCGGCATTAAGCAAAACTGCCAATCAAATATAAAATAGTTGGAGTTTTAAGACGTTTTTTGCTGTCTTTGAAAAACTTAAAATTTTGTTACGTTTATTTTAGATTTCAGGTAACGATATATTTTCTACATGGCGCAATTTGTCATTCAGAAGCCATTGATGACACGGCACGTCATTGTCATATGCCTGACGTTGAAGTCCTTTGCATGTAAATGTCATCCACAAGGCATCATGTCACCTACAAGACAATGTCATCCACAAAGCATCATGTCCCCTGCATGACAAGGTCATCCAGAAGGCATCATGTGCTCTGCATGACAATGTAACTCAGAAGGCATTGACGACAGCCTGGTCACTTGTATGGAATTGTCATGAAAGACTTATATGGAAACGTCCCTGAATGTCATTGAAGCCATAGCACTGTCGTTAGTGACTCATAACGATTCTTTCATGACATTCGTTACGGGGATAGATTTGCTTAACCCAATCGAAGCGATGGTTCCATATGGACCCATTTGGAATGTTTTGGAAGTGGTAATGCCAAATCCTACAAATATTAATCGCAATGGGTGCTGAGTCACTTTTCTGCCAGGGAATACTTCCCGCTATCTTTTTTTGTTTTGATTTTTTTAGTTGATTTACATTTGTTGTTGAACGAGCACGCCAAAAGTGATCAAAATTTGTTTTTCAGAAAAAAGTCAAAAAAATGAGTGGTCACAAGTTGTAAATGCATTTTTATAATATTTTTAAAATCTTTATCGGAAAAAGGTGTATACATTATGAAAATAAAAGAAATAAGCTACAAAATAATATATTTTAGATGTAAAAATTTTAGTGTCTTATAAGCGGATTTTTGTGTAACACAAAAAGTGGGTCCATATGGGACCATCGCTTCGACACACTACAAAATCACAAAAAAAAAATGTTTCTTATACTTTCATAAATTTTGAATGGTTTTCGAACTTTTTGTTCATACATTTGTTTGTTTTGAACATCTGTGGAATTGTTTGTAAATGATTCGGGATTTTTTTTTGCTAGTATGAAATTACATGAAGTACAGGACTATTTAAAATCATTGTTGGATGATAAATCAGAATAAGAAGAAGTTGCAGCAGTATAAATACAGCCACCAAATGTAAATTACGATTCTGTAGAAGACGATGCAAATGAAGATGAAGGAGGCGTCGTTACCGACTTGCATCATAATCAGTTGCATCAGTTGGTTGAAGTCAATTCGATCGGGGCCCACATGATGATATTACTGATGTAGAAACGGAGGATATGGAAGTTGATCACGATAATGATGCAAGTGACGAAAAACCTTCGACATCTTTTCATATTGCATCTATTCCTCCTGTTCCATGGCGTTATGTTGGCCCAGAACTCAACATTCCAACAACTGTTCCCCAACTGAAGGATAAATTAAAATGGTCGTTTTATTTAAATGGTTCGTTTTATGCTTCTTAACCGGTTTGGATTGCTCAGCTGAGGCTCATCTTTCATTTGAAAGTTTCTTCGATGAGGTTCTTCTATAATTAGTTTGCGATGAAAGCAATAACTATGGCGTGGTTTGTTCGCAAAAAAATCCAAACATTAGGATGAGTTGCGAATTTTCATCGGCATTTTGATTATTTCAGGATATAGCATGCTTCCCAATAAACAGTCATACTGGAATCGTGACAGCCGTTTGCACAACGAAATGATTTCTTCTGCTATGAGTCGTAAAAGATTTCGGGTAATTTAACGCTTCATTCACTTTACTCCTTTAATTGCAATCAATGCGCATGACAAAATGTGGAAAATACGCCCACTTACAAATCGATTGCATCACAATTTCATGAAAAATTTTCATCCAGAGCCTAATCTTTCGTATGATGAATCAATCAATGATCAAATATTTCGGTCGACGCGTTTGCAAGTAATTTATAAAAGGGAAACCGTTACGATTTGGGTACAAAGCTTGATCCTTGAATAAACCTGATGGATACTTGATTAGTTCCAAAATTTATCACGGTAGAAATCCACGTATCAATCCGGGCTTGGAAAAAAATTATGGAAAATGTGTTGCACCATTGCTTCAAATGATTCACGAGTTTCCCGAGACTTGAGTTTTTCGTTTTTCTTTGATAACCCCTTTCCAGCGGTATATCTGTGCTCAAATACTTAAAAGACATCGGCCATAATGCAACAGGAACAATAAGAGAATCACGTATTCCATATAATTGTCCATTGCCTAGCAACTAAGTATGATATGAATAAACGTAAGAGGGGAGAAATCGAAACTACTATTCACAATATTTGAGTTTTTTGACTGAATTTTTCGTTAATTTGTTAATACATATAAAAAGAAAGAGTCACTTTTTCAGTTATAATAAGTTATTTGTCATAAAATAACATAAATGAATAAATTTTTCTACAAAAACATATAATATTTGTCGATTTCCATATAACATTTTCGTATTTTATGTGAATTTTTTTTTTCAATTTTTGGTAGTGCATCGAAGCGGTGGTACCATATGGACCCACTTCATAATAGAAAGGGTTTTAGGGTGGCCCAAAAAAAAATTTTATTTTCATGTTCAGGAGTTCAAAACTATACAATCTGTGAATTTTCAATACGAAATTCGAAAAATTAGGTGTCCGCCTCGAATGGGTTAAAGGAAAATTGAAAAAAACAACTAATAAGGTCTGCTTTCAAAATTTATAATTATTTTACTGAAGGCCTACCGCCCTTGTACCCCTTTGTTTTTAACCCCCTCAATTAACAAAGAAGTGGGTGAAAAAGCACTAAAAAATTCCTCGTTGCCGGAAGAGAGAGCAATTTTTACCGACCGCATTATTTTTTCCCCTCCAACATTTCTCTGAAACATATTACCTATGTTTTCCACCCCTTAATAGGGCTCTCATCTAAAATTTAGATAAAAATATCAATTTTGTTCTTAGATAGAAAATAACTCCATGATGCAATCTCCGTAAGTTAGTTTTCAAATATCTCTTGGGAGGGCTCCCGAAGCATCCGTTTTAAAAGAGTTTATCCTATACTTTCAAGTAGGGCCCGCACCATAAGTTCAGCCTCTGTGGTCTACAGGTTCTAAATACGGCACTGGTTAAAAATGTCTTGAATTAGGAGTTGTTCTCAATTTGTGCCTATAGTGTTGATGAACCTGCGCTTGTCTATTTAATAACATATGTATGAATCGAACAAATTCAGTCCAATATATATGTGAAAAAAACAAAAAATATACGGAATTTTCTACTATTAATCCTAGATCACGGACATGCAGAACTAAATCATGGCAAATACTGCAATATTAATATAAAAGACATTTAGACTCTAACGCCTTTGTTGCACTCAAATCTTCAATAATGATTGAAGATAATGTAATCATAAATTGAAATGATATGATTACTAATACGTATTTTGTAGTCAATAATCTTAAGATTACCATAGTTTAATCATAATTATTTTCCTTATCAATTATGTATGCACGAGTGTGTTAACACATTGTACAAGTATACAGTATTCCAGTATAACTTAGCAATGGGTTAAAATTTTCCATGAAAATATTCCTTGTGTGATCTCATTACGAGTTTTTGACGACACGATTTATCTATAGAAAGCTTTAGAACTTTACAGTACGGTCAAATTTCATAAATTCGGTACCTTTGTTGATTTTATCAAAAAAAAAAAAAAAAAAACAATATATTAGCTGTGTTATTGTGGACAAAGTATAAGGGCTTGTGTAAGCACATTCTGACAATCGCATGCATTAACAAATGTGCTTAGCTTAACCCAGATAATTAAGTGTGCTTAGGACAAGCCCAGAGAAAGCGTCCGAAAAAACATAGCTATTGTTGAGAAAAGACTAAAAATTTAGATATTATAGGACCCATTTCGAACATATTCAAATATTTCATCGTAATAAAATAAAAATATTATTATTTTGTGATTTTGAGCGACCTCGAAATCTGGAATGCCCATCACCTAACACTCTTTGAAAACAATATAATTTTTTGTAAAATTTGAAATGTGTATTGTAATTCAAATCGAAACCGATTTCAAAAACAGATTTTTCTGCCCTTTAAAAGCCCATTTTGCAGCCATGTAAAACTTGCCACTCATCACACTATTTCCCTTCGCCCGCGCCTAAACTACCGCCTGTATTCACTTGCAAACTAACAAAGTGTTTGAAATAGGTCGCAATATCAAATAACAATGCACAAGTTATGAATAATTCAAATAATTCACAAATTATGAATAATTAAAAACAAAAATGCATTTTATATAATTTTTTTTTAAAGTAAAAGTCGTAACCTTAATTTATACAAACTCCACGCTTGAGTCAAATTTCATCAAATTTCACTACTGGTCTCTAAATACTAAAATACAAAATTTCAATTTACACTTCCACAGCGTTAGGACTGAAATGCGTCGTGAAAACTGCATATGCAGGGTTAATGTGTATACAGCAAGTAGTCAACATAAAATTTAACAATAAGTCACTCAACTCAAAAAAGGTCTAAACTCAATATTAATACAATAAATAAAAACATGAGCTTAAATTTGGTTACTTGGTAAGAAATTCATTTTCATATGGAAATGTTGCTATTGTTTTGAATCAAAAGTTATTTACATTTTGTGCGCCGAAGCTACATGGTATATGTGTCAAAACAACGCCAAGTTTTGTTTATTAAGCCATGCTGTCAGCTTTGCCCCCAGTGCAAATTCACGCCACCCAAGAAAAAATTTAAATCAAACTGTCGTGAACACAAAAAAAAAGTTCTGAAATTATTTGAGAGCACTTACTTAAAAAGGTTTACCGACTACTTTAAAAAAGATCGAAAAGTGGTATAAGGAGTGAGATCGAAAAAATCTTAACATATATAAAATTCAATAATTTTAAAACGGTTGACCTTAGAGACTTGATATTTTTTTTTTATTTAATTGATAATATTTTACAAATTACAGAAAAATATAACTTTTATTGTTCTAGCCACTAGTTATGAACTCGTGGACCTTTTTTGGTAAGCCTTTCATTAGAGATTTGATAGTTGTTTCAGACACCTTTTTGGAACAGTTTGTCCATCTTTTTTTAAAATCTGCGATATTTTGGGACGCCTTTTTGTGCTCTTTAAGTTTCTTTTCACAAGAGACCAATATCTCTCCACTGGTCTTAGCTCCGGACAATTTGGAGGATTGGCCTCTCTTGGTACAAAAACTACGTTATTACTTCTGAGCTGAAAAATGAAAGCATTGCTTCATTTCTTAGAAACCTCAACATTTCCAACAAAGATGAACACAACCTTTGGAGAGCAACCAAATATTTAAAGCGTCCAGTAAAAAGAAATGTCCCCATCAAGAACAGCATTGGAGTTTGGTGTAGGAGTGATTACCAAAAAGCTGAAGCATTTGGTCTGCATTTAGAGCAAACTTTTCAACCATTTTCGTTAAACACTGTTTGTGACGTTGAACAAATTACAAATTTTCTTGATGCACCATGCCAAATGGACTGGCCAATAAAACATATCTGTCCATCAGAAGTACAAACGGAAATAAAGAAAATGAACACTAAAAAATCACCAGGGTTTGATATGATTGACAGCCAAGCTATGAAAGCATTCCCTCGGAAATGTATTGTATTCTTGGCTAAAATATATAGCTCAATTCTGCGATTGAGTTATTTTCCTTCTCAGTGGAAATGTGCGCAAATTATTATGGTTCCAAAACCAAACAAACCAGAAAATGAGCTTCTTTCATATCGCCCTATAGGTTTGCTGTCGTCTTTCTCAAAGATTTCCGAAAGAAAATTTCTTCGGCGAATGTTGCCACTTTAGGAAGCAAAAAACATTATCCCTGAACATCAATTTGGATTTAAATTGAATCACGGTACTGTGGAACAATGTCACCGTGTAATAAATGTGATTTCAGAAGCTTTGGAAAAAAAGCAATATGCATCAGGTGTGTTTTTAGACATTAAACAGGCATTCGATAAAGTTTGGCAACCCGGACTGCTGTATAAAATCAAAAAACTATTGCCAGCTCCTTATGTTTTGTTAATAAAATCTTATTTGCACAATCGCTCTTTTTATGTGCAAACTCAACAAGAATCATCTAAGATGTTCAAAATTGCTGCTGGCATCCCACAAGGCAGTGTACTGGGTCCTGTCCTTTACACAATATATGCTTCCGATATGCCTATTTCTCAAAATCTTACTATTGCAACATATGCAGACGATACTGCAATTATTGCATCCAGCAAATCAAACACTGAAGCATCACGTCTGGTACAAATGCATTTAGATAAGACTGAGAAGTGGCTTAAAAAATGGAATATTGAAGTAAATGCAACCAAATCAGTACATGTCACATTTACTATGAAAAGAGGCGATTGCCCTAGTGTGCATATTGGTGGCTCAACAATACCACAAAGTAACGTGGTAAAGTATCTCGGCGTTCATATTGATAGAAGACTTACATGGAAACAACATATTAAAGCAAAAAGAGAGCATCTAAAGATAAAGAATAAGAAAATCTATTGGCTGATTGGTCCGAAATCTGAACTTAGTTTAGAAAATAAAGTTCTTCTTTACAAAACAATATTAAAACCTGTTTGGACTTACGCTATTCAACTTTGGGGTACAGCATGCAATTCGAATATAGAAATTTTACAGCGCTATCAATCAATAACTCTACGACAGATTTCTCAAGCTCCATGGTTTATAACTAACGAAGATATACACAAGGATCTCCGTATCCCAACCATCAAAGAAGAATTATATTTATTATTAGCCGTATACTAATAATAAAACGGACAATACCGCGAAGTCTAATTTAATTTATGCAATTTTAAAAAATTCAACCGCCTTAACCGACTTCGCTATTTAAATAAAAACAAATCAAAAAGTTTTATTTTTATAATTTATTGTAGATGCATTTCGACTTTTAGGTCATCATTTGTTTTTGTTTACATTATGCTTTGCGTTTTGTTTTTTGCTTTTTTGCATTTATTTGCTTATGTACAAAAAATTTCTAATGACGCGATTTTCGTGTTTTTTTGATATTGTTTTATTTTTGGATATTGTTTTTGAATCTTTGTATGCTTTGCGTATTTACATTTTGCTAGTTTGCTTAGCTTTTCCTTTTACTTACTTTTATAAGCAACAATAACAAACTGTTCCTAGTTTTAATAATTTTCTCTTCCCACTTCTGTTTTATTAAAATTTGTTTTATGCTATATACGCCAAAAATGTTAATAGGCGTACTCAATTTTGTTAGTCTTTAAATTCGTTTGACTGATGATGACCTAAAAGTCGAAATGCATCTACAATAAATTATAAAAATAAAACTTTTTGATTTGTTTTTATTTAAATAGCGAAGTCGGTTAAGGCGGTTGAATTTTTTAAAATTGCATAAATCAAAGAAGAAATTAAAAAATTCAGTGACAGATATCTAGAACGACTTAACCACCACACTAACCCCTTAGCTATTTGCTTATTGGATGAAACATTTGAAATCAAAAGACTTAAACGATATCATATTTTGGATTTACCATTTAGATTTTGAATTTGCTATAAATTGTACTTTATTATATATGTAATCAAAATTTCTTATAATTTTTTTTAAAAGTCGTATTTACTGGAGTGCGACAATTGCTGCTAATAGATTAACTTTCTAATTAATTTGCTTATTATCATAAGATAGATTGCAAATAAATACTTACATAAAAAAAAAAAAAAAAAAAAAAAAATTACTTTGGTACCACTCCAGAGCTTTCATGCCTTAGTGATATGATGCCAAATCAGGCCAAAAATATGTGGACACATTGTGGTCTCTTATGAAAGGAAGAAGTCTTTTTTCAAACAATCTTTGATGTATATTTCGGCATTTATAGAGCCCAATGTAACAAATGACTTGCTTTTTTTGCCGCAACTGCATATAGCTTGCCATACAAGGAATTTTTTAGGAAATTTTGTCTTCTTTTGGATTCTAAATTGTTCTGCGATATTTCTTCGAGCATCAACAACATAAAAATTTTGACCCGGAAGCTGCGTAAAATCTGCCAGTACATACGTCTCGTCGTTCATTATACAACATGAAAATTTTTGTATGAAATTCGATTTTAATTTCCGAACCCTACTTTTGGCGTCTACATTTTTTGCAGCACTCCTGTCTGGAACTTTTTGGACTTTGTATGTTTTCAAACCTGCATTAGCTTTAACTTTTCGCACCAAATAGTCAGCGCACTAGGCTTACCTGGCAGCTTTTCTAGCAGATGTGTTTGGAGATTTTTTCAATATGCTTTAAATTTTTTTGGCTTTCCCAATATCATGTGGTCCTTGTTTTCTTCCCGAACCAGGTTTCCTATCAATGATCAAATTCTCCTGAAACTGTTTAATAACATTGTAAACAGCTTGACGGCAAACCTTCAATTCTTTGGCCAATATTTGGAAAAACACAACAACCCAAAACAATAATAACACAGGTTTACAAAAAAAAAAAAAAAAATGTCATGGCGTTTTGACCAGACTATGTGTTTCCTAGGGACTTTGACGTCCTGAATCCGAATCCGGGGTCCGTTTTTTTCCAGAACGTCTGAGAAAAATATTTCAAGGTCATATGGGGGTCATGTGTCGTTTAGCGATAAATTCGCTAAAATTCTGAAACTAATTTTTTATCATTAATTTCTGAGTCCTTCAAAAGAATATGTGATCAAAAAGGGTATCTCGGACTTAGTTTCGCAGATATAGCCATCGGAAGATCCGGATATATCTTTTATGAAAACCGCTTTAAGTTGGGAACCCCTTGATGGATTTGGAAAATATTGGTGTCATATGAAAGGTATTTTGACAGACTATAAAAATGGTTTGAGCTTATTTTCAATTAGGTTGATAGTTTTTGAGATATGACCTTTTTTGAAATTTTGTGAAATTTTTCAATTATAACAACAAATAAATCAACAACACCAACAACTACAACAGCAGCAACAAAAACAGCAACAACAACAACAGCAAAACACCTTTTATATGACACCAATATTTTCCAAATCCATCCAGGGGTTCCCAACTTATAGCGGTTTTCATAGAAGATATATATCCGGATCTTCCGATGGCTATATCTCCGAAAGTGGGTCCGAGGTACCCTTTTTGATCACATATTCTTTTTAAGGACTAAAAACTCAATGATAAAAAATTAGTTTCAGAATTTTCGCGAGTTTATCACTAAACGACACATGAACCCCATTTTGACCTCCAGACGTTCTGGAAAAAACGGACGCAGGATTCGGATTCAGGAGGTCAAAGTCCTTAGGAAACACATAGTCTGGTCAAAACGACTTGAAATTTTTTTTTTTGTAAACCTGTGTAATAATTTTCTATATATTGTATTAGTCGGTGCTGACTCCGAATCCGATTTCATTTCTTTTCTTTTGTTTTATCCATATATCCCAAAGTCTCCAAAATTTAAAAACTTAATTTAACAACATTTTTCCGTATTTTCAATGTACAATGCCACTCGAAAAAAATATTGGGTGTACAATTTAAAAACCGGAATTTGACGGTGGATGTCCGTACTAACAAATATCGTGAAAGCTCGAACTTTATATATATGTCATTTTGAAGGTACATTTGACAGCTGTCAAAATCAGTCAACAAAACAATTTTATCTTGTGTGCATCATTATTATTTTTCACGATGAATAACTTCGAAAATTCGAGAAAAAAGACAGCATTTGCGGTAGGTTCTGTTGGGTCATTTTCTTGCAAAGAAAACTGCTGCGGAAAGTCATAGTTTGCTTGTAAAAGTTTATGGCGACGATGCTTTAGGAAAAACACAGGGTTTTGAATGGTTTTAAAGCTTCAAAAGTGCCGATTTTGACATCAAAGACAAAGAACGCCCAGGACAGCCAAAAAAGTATGAAGACGAAGAAATAGAGAAGCTACTCGATGAGGATTCGTGTCAAACACAAGACGAGCTTGCCAAATCGTTGGGAGTGACTCAGCAAGCCATTTCGAAACGTTTGAAAGCCGCCGGATACATTCAGAAGCAAGGTAATTGGGTCCCCTATGAGTTGAAGCCGAGAGACGTTGAACGGCGCTTCTGTATGTCTGAAATGCTGCTTGAGCGCCACAAAAACAAATCATTTTTGCATCGGATTGTGACTGGGGATGAAAAATGGATCCATTATGACAATCCCAAGCGCAAAAAGTCATACGTGAAACCCGACCAACCAGCTAAATCAACCTCGAAGCCAAATATCCATGGCGTCAAGGTTATGCTGTGTATTTGGTGGGATCAGAAGGGGCCGTTAAATTATGAGTTGTTGAAATCGGGCCAGACAATCACAGGTGACCTGTACCGAACACAATTAATACGTTTGAAGCGTGCCATCATCGAAAAACGCCCGGAAAATGCGACCAGACACGAAGCAATAATTTTTCATCATGACAACGCTCGGCCGCATGTTGCAAGACCCGTGAAAAACTATTTGGAAAATAGTGGATGGGAAGTTTTGGCTCACCCATCTTATAGTCCGGACCTTGCTCCGTCTGACTTTCATTCATTTCGCTCGATGCAAAACGCCCTCACCGGAATACGCTTCACATCAGAGCAAGGCATCCGAAATTGGATAGATTCATTTTTGGCCGCCAAGCCGGCGCAATTTTTTTGGGATGGAATTCATAAATTGCCTGAAAGATGGGAAAATGTTGTAGCTTCCAATGGACAATACTTTGAATAAAATATATTGTAACATTTTTCCACAATAAAGCATCAAATTTCGCTAAAAAATTCCGGTTTTTAAGTTGTACACCAATATTTGCGTTTGACATTGTTAATTTTAAATTTTAAAGAGATCAGTTAATTGCATATGAAAAGTGTGTTTCCACCGGAGATTTTTGAGGTGACGTACGGCTAACGGTTAACAGATTTATTTGACGTTTTATACATGATGAATGAGTTACGGCTAATTCACCTCATAAATCTAAGTTGAAAACTATCTATAAGCTGTGTTGCTATGAAAAAAGTTGCAGCAATAATGTTGCCAAACTATGAAAATAATTCGTATTAAAAAGTTGTAGTGTGATTTAAAACTACATTAAGGTTTTTTAATAAAAATCACATCGTTGTAGTGTAAAAAATAAAGTTTTTCTGTGTTAATTCTTCGGTGCTTTTTTTATCAGATCATAGTGAAAACTCTTATATGCCGTAGGAGCAAATGTTTTTTTTATGTTATGTTACAGCGGTTCCCAAACTGTAATGCGTATACCACTAGTGGTACATTACGAAGAGATCTATGATCTTTCTCTAAACGATTTTAGTATGCTTTGAAAATTTTATCAAAATGAAGTGAATAGTTTCCGACCCCATAAAGGCCAGACAAGCAAACATTAGCTCCTTTGTATAGAATAAGTAACCTAGAAAAAATGGTATTACTCGAAAAACACAAAAAATTCTGAATATATCTAAACTGAAATGAACTCATAAAATATTGGTTTATTCATTTCTGTTTTAGTTTGGTTAGCCGAAAATAGTTGCTTTTTTAAAAGCTTACATAAAGCTAAAATTTTAAATTAGCCGCATCCCGTTCTAAGGTTGTCACAAATGGCTCTTTTTTATAAGAAAAAAAAAAAAAAAAAAAATAAGAACCCTTTTTGAATAAGATCATTAATGCTTACCTATCTCAATATTCTCCATTTTAAAATTTGTTCTAACTATTTACCAACCTCTATATATCACCACTTGAAACTTTACGACCAAAATTGATCTCGCAAACAAATTTGCGATTACGTTACAAAAAAGTGGCTTTGAGTGAGCTCTGTTAATTGGTATTTAATATTTTAGATAAACAAAATGCATATTCTTATGTTTTGAAGTATTCCTTATCAGATTTTAGCAATAAAAATAGTATAATGGCACTTACAAAATTTGCACAGAAAAACCGATCATTTGACGTTTGTGTAGTGGTGCGAACATATGTATGTTTGGAAACCGCTGTTCTATCTAAATACTACAGGGTCCGCCATCTAACGTTTTTTTTTTTTTTTCAACTAGTGCTTATTTCGTGAATGGTAATACTTAGCTCATGTCTGATTCGACAGATAATTAGTTTTATCCTTCCGCTGAACGAATATGGTTGTGTATACGCTTGAACAACGCTTCGCTAAGTGGACCTGCGATCGACTTGCAGAAGATACCGATTTTGCCAAAAAAATCATCTTTTCAGATGAAGCTCGTTTCGATCTTGGCGGGTATGCAAACAAGCAAAATTGTCGCATTTGGGGCACAGAAAACCCGCACGCATACATTGAAAAGCCGCTGCACCCAAAACGAGTCACTGTTTGGTGCGGATTTTGGTCCAGAGGCATAATTGGGCCATTTTTCTTCGGAGTGGCCGTTACAGTCAATGGCGATCGTTATCGGGCCATGTTGAACTAATTTTTGTTCAAAAAAATTGAAGAGGAGGATATTGGCAACATTTGGTTTCAACAGGACGGCGCTACGTGCCACACAGCCGAAGCTACACTCGATGTTTTGCGCCCTGTTTTTGAAGATCGCATTATCAGCCGCAGAGCCGATGTCGTTTGGCCACCTCGGAGCTGCGATTTGACACCGTTGGACTATTATTTGTGCAGTGCCCTCAAAGATAAGTGTTACGCCGATAAGCCAGAGACAATTGACGCTTTAAAGGAGAATATTCGTGAAGCCATTGGTGAAATACAGCTGCGTACAATCGATAATGTGCTTAAAAATTGGACCAATCGTGTAGGCTACTGCATGGCCAGCCGAGGCAGCCATTTGAATGAAATTATTTTCCATTATTAACCGGAAGGATTGTACTTTCAAATAAAAAAAGAAATTTGAGAAAATATCTAGTAGTTTTTTTTTATAGAATTTTCAAAAAAAAAAAGTTATTTGGCGGACCCTGTATAAGATTCTTCTGACAACACCTTTTTTTTTATGACTCCAATAACGCGATTATTTGGTAACAATGAATGACAGTGTACGGGAAGCCAAAGAGTTAGTTAAAGACTCCTTATTTCTAAATAAAAAGAGACCGTCTACAGGAAAAGAACCTGTGAACTTTGTTATCTACAAACTTGAGTTTTTCATTTCACAATATCTAAACACCATTATTCAGTAAATTCTTGGAATTTCCTGGTGATCGAGGTGTCATTTTATTAAAATTATTATGCATTTGAATTATGCAAAAAACCGGTTTTTGATTTTGTGAAGATAAGGTCACTTTTCCTGTGAACGGTCGCATATGTAGTTTTTATTTGGCCCAGAGTAATTATATAAATATGTGAGTAAGTACTTCTATCTATGCGTAGCATGGGAAAGACCTAGAGCAAATAAGAACTACTCAAGACACTGACTTACTTATGTGGCTTTAGCAATGCTTCTATTGTTTAAAGAGAGAAGAAGACAATCAATTGTCCCATTGAAAGCAGATGTATCCATGCAATTTTTGAATACTCGTAGAAGAGTAGATGGTTGCACCAAAAACGTCACATATAAATATATATACAAAATACTTGATCCGTGCGGTTGTTAAATTTGTCAAGCAAAATCAATATTTTTTCTTCTTATATAGAGTTTAGCATACAAATTTTGTCATATCAGGAGTACACATCTTGACGTCAGATTGGTCATATTAATACTCGTACATATATGACGAAAGTTCCTGATTAAATTGTTAATTTCCAAATCTTTCTATTGTATGCACTTTGTAAAAGTTGTGATTCTTTTTTTTTTTGTCTGAAGGAGAGATAACACATATTTTTTGTTTATTTTAATTTTTGTTTTTATTTACAATGTTGACATAATCGTATGTATGCAAATCATTAGACTAAATGGAGAGCCATTAAGTATTTTATTGATATTTGCATATCATTCACAACATTCTATGAATAATTGTCGCGTGATTGTTTTTAGGTAAGAAAATATTAAATTGAGTAAAGACCTTAGCCTAAGGTTAAATAAAAAATTAAATTAAATTAAGTTATTATATTCACGAGAGATAACAGGCTTAAAATTCTACTATAGGTAGGAGCATTTGGGAAATACTGTTAATGTTTTTTGAAGCGAAACTTCTTTGGTAGCGTTAGACGTAAAATTTCAAGGCCGCGAAACATTTTTCATTAAAGCTCGCACGCCATACAAGATATTTTGATGAAATTTGGTAGGTACTTGCATAGGTGCCGAACGAACACTAATCGAAAATTGGGCATAATCAAATGAGTACCAAGCACATTAAGCCGGTTCGATTTGTATGAAGCAAAAATAAGTCATCCCGACAGTGTCTCAAAGTTAGAAGTACTCTTAAAAACGATATAATATTTTAAACAATATTTAAAAAACTTATGGTTTCATAAAAAAAAATTGGAACAAGAAATGCAACAAACAAAAATCAAAATCGTCATTTTATAAGTATGTATTTTGCAATTCTAAACCTGAACTTGGCATTAGAATTGCTGTTTCTTATATGGTTTCTGAGATATCTTCTCTTTTTATAGGGTCTAAAATTGTGTATATCGTCGGATTAAAACTACAACTAGACATCTACATATATTGATGTTTTGAGTTAAATTAACAGAAACATGTAGAAAAAACGGCTCTGTGCCCCAGTCTGATCGGTTTTTTGAAATGTTGTCCCCATCCAATTTTATATAAAGAATAAAAAGCATAAAACTGCAAAATCTCATACAAAAAACGAATTTCAAAAAAATTAAAACGCTTTTCTCTTAAAACATGAAAAATGTAGGTGTCTAGTTGTAGTTTTAACCCGACGATATAAAAACTGTTGCTATGTTTTTCTCAAGAATGGCTAAAGCGATTTTAATGAAACTTTGAAAAATGATGCGCATTAGCATATACTAAAGAATGAAATAGAATTTGACTTAGTATATAGTTAGGAAGAGGTCTATGGGCACCAGTTTTTGGAGGAAACCGAAATCATACAACGGTACTTTTTCAAACGTATTTTTAAGCTTCCGGCTAGCACTCCAAACTACGCAATACACGTGGGGTCTGGACTCCCATTTATATACATAAAAAATCTTAAGATCTTAAGATCAAATGAAAATCTCCATAAAAAAATACTTCTAGCTGCTTTTCTCGTGGTCACTCACCATTCAAAGATTGGTACGATATTTACGGTGACCATGTCTGTGTGAGCAAAATCGGAGACAAAACGATATTTATGCGAAAAAAACGGGGACAATCGGGGACAGTCGATGGAAAATCGGGGACAAATCGGAGACACATAAATATTGAAGCAAACATTGACTGATGAGCAAAACAAAAGATTTTCACCTCTAAATGTAACCTCCTTCAAAGCGCAAAAGTATCGAGGACCTCAGCGGTACAGTTTTCTTCGTAAATTTAAAAATTTAAACTTTATTAATTGCTCGTTAATAAAAAAATTTATTTCTTTTACTTGTATTACATTTAAATTGGCTTTAACCTTTGCTGTGACTTTGATATTAAATTTTATATAAAATTTATATCAATCCACAAGTTGAATTTTACCCAGATATTGTGAAAACGGCTCATAGTATTTTTTGGCAAAAAAATTATTTTCAAAATGTCTCCGTGTAACCTCAAATATTCTTTATTGTGCACACATAGAGGGTTTAGGAGGTTCAACGCTCCAGCAAGATCTTTTTCCCATATAAATTTTATATGAAAAACCTCTTCCAGAGCAAATCCTACGCATGGTGCTGCTCGAAGCTGTGTCTACGTTATATTCATAATGGAGAAAATTCTTTCCGTGGAAGTATTTGATCCTGGCAAACACAAGCTCAACAATTTTTACAAGCCAAAAAAAAAGGTTATACAGATGATTTCGACATTTCAGTTGTTAATGAAATGATTTATGAAATGATTCTATCTGTTGCGAAACTATGTAACACAGTTTAAGTTTGCATATTCTCAAGAGGTTTTAAACTTCATATTGTGACAAATAGGGGACACAAAATAAAATACAGAACATTTGTAAGTCCCGTATTTCTTAAATAAATTCCGGGGACACGTAGCCGAAATACAGAACTGTCCCCGGAAATACAGGACGGTTGGTCACCGTAACGATATTGCCAATTCATTCGGTCATACTTTGCGATTGTCAAATAGCAATGTTGATGAGTGGAAAAGCATGTTCTACGACTGCATAGCTGTAGTTGATGAAAGCCTTTACCAACAATGTATAGAAAGAGCAAGATTTTCCACGTCGAGACTTTCACTTTCTTGGCTCAAACAAGTATTTTAATGAAAATTTCAACATTAATGAAATGAGCCTTATATTTAGAGCACGTACAAAGTTACTGGAACTTAATTGCAGACCACATAGATCTGATAATAACCCTTGCTGTACCCTCTGCAACTTAAACCAAAATGAAAACACCTTCCATTTCGTTGCGGTATGCCCTGTCCTACAGGAAATCCGAAGGTGACACCTTAACAAAAGCGTGCTAACGTATAATGAATATATAAGATTGCTAAACGGAGATGAGGGTTGGGGGTCACTAACCAGCTATTTAGAGCATGCTATGAGTTATCGAAACATGTATCTTGATTGAAAATTTTGATAGTTTCTTTTTTTTTGTTTTAGCTTAACTAAAAGCCATTAAAATAAAAGTTCCTTTTCCAGATGTATTTTTACAAACTATTTATAACGTACTGATATTTAATACATCTTACGGTACTGAATTTTCAATGTATTAAATTTTTGAATTTTGTTATTTGATTTAGCTAATCTAAAAGCCTATTTATAATTTAGTCGCATATATCGCAAACTGCTTTCATTTATAATATTTGCAAATCCTTTTGTTAATTTGGTATTTTATTATCTTTTTTTTTAAAAAAAACTCTTTTATGTTAATACTAAAAGTAACTAAACTGGCAGACGGCTTTTTATTTAAGCCATGCTTGTAACACTTTATAAGTATAATTTTTGTTAAAACCATATGTATAAATCCGATAAATAAAGAAATAATAATAATAAAGTAGTGCCTTATAATGGGCGAAATCGAAAAAGTGCTACGCCTACTTTTTAACCATAGAAAATTTTGATATTTTGATTTTAATAAGGAAGACAAGCGGTGCGGTAACTGGCCGCCATGTGCCGCAAGCTCACGACTTACAAGTAACCTTTAATTAACAAGAAAAACATTATCAAAATTTACATGTCTTCACTTTGGAGCTCAGTACGAGGTTTCCGCCACACGCATGTCAACAATCAGAGCCAAAAATGGTGAATGTTGAATCTTAGGCTAGAAACAATGATGCATGATGATGTTACTTTTTTCATTGCAATATTCGAAAACTTACTCGTGCATTTACTGCAACTCACCTTTTAAGTATGAAAAACCATGCATTCATTTTTTGAGGACATCGTTCAAAAATGCAGCTATCTGCCATAAGGCTGATAGTTGAACATTTCGCGTACGATCACTTCCCGCTTGGGAAAATATAAGCAATTTTTCATATCGATAGAAACAAAAATTTCACACAGAATTGTTCTTTGAAATTTGCATAAAAAAAATTTAGTACAATGCAAAAACAAAAAAGTTACACGCGCTTTAATGCCACCACCTAGGGGCCTATCCTATGCAATTTACGCACTTAATTATTGTTTATTAGTTTTGAAATGACATGCAGCGGTGAAATGCATAATTGTCTATTTCTTTTCATAATTTACCATTTGGTTAGTATAATAAGATATAAACTATGTTATTCCCCATGAAAGATTAACTTAAGTTTGATTTCCCTGCTGGTGTAAACCATTTCAAGATTTTTTTGATGGCACCCGATTTGGCTATAAATTGGCATAAGCGATAATAGCATTATGAAAAAAGTTACTGTCAAATTGTTTTAAAAATTAAAAAAAAATGGCGGAGATATGGGACTTTGAAATTTTTAGGTTAGCTTTCTTTGAGAAGCTATAACTTTAGTTGCATTTATCCAATTCTCAATTTTATGGTGTCAAATGATTTGCCTTGAAACAGGCTTTAAAATAAAAATCAGCAAAAATAATTGTTTTCTTTTACACATAGTTTGCACTAAAAAAAAAATTTTAAATTAAGTTTTTCAATACAATTTTTTTGAATTAAAATTTTTTTAACTAAACGATAATTTGAATTTGAAAATTTTATTTAATAAGAATTTTCATTGAAAAAATGTACTAAAAAATTGCAGAAGACACAACATTTTATTGTTTTTCTGGAGGACCACTGGCAGGCCCACTCCAATTTTGGAAGGACTGGTAAGTTACACCTGTAGCTTTTTTTTACAAGAAAAATAAAAAATATCAAAAATGACATATTTTGGGAAACTCAATTTAAAATTTTTTTTTTTTCAGTGTAAACTATATAAAAAAGAAAAATTTATTTTTGCTAGTTTTTATTTTAAAGCCTGGTTCAAGGTAAATCATTTGATCCCAAAAAATTGAGAATTGGATAAATGCAACTAAAGTTATAGCTTCTCAAAGAAAGCTAACCTAAAAATTTTAATGCCCCATATCTCCGCCATTTTTTGAATTTTTGACAAAATATTTGGTAGTAATTTTTTCCATTATACTACTATTGCTTATGCCAATTAATAGTCAAATCGGACTCAATTAACAAATTTCTTGATCGTTTTGACATGGTTTACACCTGCCTCTTGACAATCTGCCAACAGAACGTTTTTAACTATTTCATGTAAATAGTATATTAAGAATACTTAGATGTAATATTTAAAATGGAATTTGAATATGAAATAAAGATCATAATAATAATAAGTCTTGGTCTCGATCTTGGTCTTGAAAAAATTTCTAAAGATTGTTGAGTATCCAAACCTTATTTTTTCGAAGTAGTTAGGTTTGAAGATGCCAAATTTCGAATTGAGATATGATTTTATGGGCGCGACACGCCTATTAACTATAAATTACCAAGAGTGAAAAGCGTTGTGAGTTAGGTACGCGTAAAGATTAACCGATCACGCCAATTTGTAAACCACAACCCTAAGTATCCAAATTTCACTCATATAGCTGGGCGTAATCGTTATTTCTAACAGACACACAGACAAATTTACCGAAGAGCCAATCAAGGCTCAACATAGAAATCTAAAAAAATCAGAGCATATTGTTTTCGACATTTGGAACCGATTTACCACCATCTCATAATGAAATTTGACAAATCGCCATTTATCGCCCACCTTAATATACATAAAGGGTTGGCTCAAATTTCTAGTTTAATTTCCTTCCAAGCTTTTTAACATATATGTACCTATGGTAATAATATTTACCTTACCCGCTGTTGTTGTTTCTGCTGGAATCACGTTGTCATGGATAGAGAAATCAATTCCTGCAACGAAGGTAGGGTCGTTCTTCCATAAAATTTTTGTTTACAATTCTAAAGGAAATAAAACACATTTTTATTTTAATTGCAATCGAATTATGTTTTGTATGTTTTCGTTTTGCGGTATTTTTTTTTGTGTTTATTTGTTGTTGTAATCTTGCAAAAGATTATTTGAAATTTTGTTTTTTTAGTGCGGAATACCTAATAACGGTTAATGTAAGAAATTTTCTTAAGAAAATATAAAACGTAAATCTTGAAATAAGCACCTGAGATCAGATTGTACACTTTTTTTGTTGAAAGACACTGTTTTTTTTTTTCACTTTTTCCTTAGAAATTGAAGAAAATCGCGTGGCTGTTGCGGCAGCCGTAACGTTACTGCGCTCGTACACCGTTGTGCTCAAATACTTAGCTCGAGCAGAGAAACAACGACGATGACAACAACAATGACGGATCGCGAAGAGCTCCAATTTGTCTACTGATTCTGACGGACTTGTGGAAATAACTGACTGACCTACCGACCGGTGATATGCCATGAAAAATTTGCATATTCGGATTTCGAATATGCGGCATGAAAGTGAGCGCTGTGCCGAATTAATTAAAATTTGTCGGCTTTTTTATTAATGACTATGAAGGTGCACTCCAACTTCTTGTTAAGTTGCTTGCAAAATGAGTACATACATATATACATTTGTAAATAAGTCAAATTTTCTCGGAGTTTTCCCTTTCGCTGTAAGACGTCTAATGTTAAACTTTTCGTAAAATGGAGCTACTGTAAAGTTACATTACTTTATAATTTTTTTTTGTTGCTATTGTTGCATTTTTTTTTTTTTTTTTTTGAGTCTAAAAGCTTTCTTTATTGAATCTCGTATTTTTTTCGAACTTACGCTTAAGTGTGCTTTTAATTAACCGCACAGTTATACACTGTAAAAAAAATGTGTGTACATATCATGCATACATACATATGAAGCAAAACACGCCAAGCGTACCAGCTGAAAATTTTTTTGTCTCCGATTTTGCTCAAATTAGGCAATATGGTAGATCCGGTGTGCAAGAACAACAATCCGGGAGGATTAAGTTCTAGTACCTTTGGTTGTTAAAATACAGGTTGTTGTTTTTTCAAAAATTTATAGCTTACACCAAAGTTGTAAATTGATATACAGTGTTGGCCAAAACCTAAGCAACCCCTGAAGAATTTTTTCTTATATCAAATTTTTTTTGAGAAAACGGCGCACGTCCGCGCGAAATGCGTTTTCTATAGGATTTTGATGAGAGGTATCTCATTTTCTTCAGGAACTTACGCTGATGTCAAATTTGAAAGAATTTTTAAAATCCCAACGACAGTTTTTTTTTTAAGTCGGGTAAAGTGATTTTTCAGTACAAAATTTTTGACCATATTTTTTTAAAGACCAAAATTTTGAAAACAGAAGCCTAAAAAAAAAATTTAAACCGCAAACTTTATTCTACAGATTTTTCCCTATCATTTGATATTAAGAACATAAAAATGTAACTGCCGTAGAAAAAGTTATAACCTTTTAAAAATGAGAGTGTTTTTTTGGTAGTTTGCACACTAAAATCTATATATGCCAGGTTGGAAAAAATTGAAATCGAACTGTTGTGAACTAAAAAAAGGTGTCAAATTACTCCTGAGCACTTACTAAATAAGACAAAAAAGTTCATCGACTACTGTTTGAAAAAGGTCGAAAAACGGTACATTTGTTAAAAAGCACAACAAAACAAAAAAAAATAGTCATTTTCGATGATTTTATTAGTGGTGAATTTGAATCTGGTCCCAGAACTGCTTTATCACGTATAGTTACCGTACCGTTTTTCGACCTTTTTCAAACAGTAGTCGATGAACTTTTTTTCAAAACTTTTTTGTCTTATTTAGTAAGTGCTCAGGAGTAATTTGACACCTTTTTTTAGTTCACAACAGTTCGATTTCAATTTTTTCCTACCTGGCATATATAGATTTTAGTGTGCAAACTACCAAAAAAACACTCTCATTTTCAAAAGGTTATAAATTTTTCTACGGCAGTTACATTTGTATGTTCTTAATATCAAATGATAGGGAAAAATCTGTAGAATAAAGTTTGCGGCTTACATTTTTTTCTTAGGTCTCTGTTTTCAAAATTTTGGTCTTTAAAAAAAAATGGTCAAAAATTTTGTACTGAAAAATCACTTTACCCGACTTAAAAAAAAAACTGTCGTTGGGATTTCAAAAATTCTTTCAAATTTGACATCAGCGTAAGTTCCTGAAGAAAATGAGATACCTCCCATCAAAATCCTATAGAAAAAAGTTTTTTGCCTTAAATCGCGCGGATGTGCGGCGTTATTGAGTTAGTTTTTGTGTTTATTTTATTTATTGATACGTTAATTATTGACAAACAAAAACTTAAAAAATTCAGGGTTTTATAAATTAAGAGTTAACATTTAATAAACAATAAAATTTAGAAACTTCATCGGACAAAACTAAAGCACCCCCTTCTTAAGATTTAATAAAAACTGTTAAAATTAATATTTAGTTGAAAATCCTTTATACTGGGTAACATAGGCACATCTTTAAAGCATAGAGGATATTATATTATAAATGATGTCCTGGGATATTCCTTCCAAAGGCTACTTTCAAAGCTTCAAAGAGATTTTTCTTGGTTTTGCAATTTTCCTTGTAGATTTTCGTGTTAACGATCTCCCAGAGGTTCTCAACGGGATTCAAATCTGGGGGCTGGCCAGGCCAACCAAGAACTTGTATCCCATTGCTCTGAAACCAGGCTTTCCAAACTTAAGTGGTATGTGTTTGGATCGTTGTCCTGTTGGAACCTCCATTTAAGTGGAATCTCTTGATTGGTGTTAGGAAGCATCACATCATTTGGTATGTCAAAGTGCATAAAACAATCCATAATTCCTTTAGTATAATGAATTGGCCCACTCCCTTGACCAGAGAAAAAGCCAGAGACCATTACAATCCATCATCCGTGCTTTACAGAGGCTTTGCAAAAATTTGGTTTCAATCTTTTTCATTTTGGTCTGCGTACTCGCCTTAATTTATCCGAATCTTTGAGTCCTACGAATCCAAGTACTACCAATTCAAGTATATTATGAAAGATTCGGGTGGAATAAGGCGAGTACGCAGACCAAAATGAAAAAGATTGAAACCAAATTTTTGCAAAGCCTCTGTAAAGCACGGATGATGGATTGTAATGGTCTCTGGCTTTTTCTCTGGTCAAGGGAGTGGGCCAATTCATTATACTAAAGGAATTATGGATTGTTTTATGCACTTTGACATACCAAATGATGTGATGCTTCCTAACACCGATCAAGAGATTCCACTTAAATGGAGGTTCCAACAGGACAACGATCCAAACACATACCACTTAAGTTTGGAAAGCCTGGTTTCAGAGCACTGGGATACAAGTTCTTGGTTGGCCTGGCCAGCCCCCAGATTTGAATCCCGTTGAGAACCTCTGGGAGATCGTTAACACGAAAATCTACAAGGAAAATTGCAAAACCAAGAAAAATCTCTTTGAAGCATTGAAAGTAGCCTTTGGAAGGAATATCCCAGGACATCATTTATAATATAATATCCTCTATGCTTTAAAGATGTGCCTATGTTACCCAGTATAAAGGATTTTCAACTAAATATTAATTTTAACAGTTTTTATTAAATCTTAAGAAGGGGGTGCTTTAGTTTTGTCCGATGAAGTTTCTAAATTTTATTGTTTATTAAATGTTAACTCTTAATTTATAAAACCCTGAATTTTTTAAGTTTTTGTTTGTCAATAATTAACGTATCAATAAATAAAATAAACACAAAAACTAACTCAATAACGCCGTTTTCTCAAAAAAAATTTGATATGTGAAAAAACTCTTTAGGGGGTGCTTAGGTTTTGGCCGACACTGTATGTTAATAACTGCTCCAATTCATTTTTAAGTGTTCTTTTTATAAAAAAATATTACTTGGTGAACAAATTTTTTTTCACAGATGGGATTTGGCCGCAAGATGAGAGTTTTTGGCTTTTGAAGACCCGCGGCAGGCAAAACTCTTTTTTTACTCAAGAGGAAGGCATCTTACGAAAAAAGTGCACAAGGCATAAAATGCTTAGAATCGTCCAAGTACTTGTGAATTTTTTTAAACATTTTTTTTTGAATAATTTTTAAAATTTTTTTTTTTTCAAAAATATTTTCAAAAATTACTCATAGAAGAAAAAAGTTTTTATTTTAACTTTCCATAAAATTCCCAAAAATTTCACAAGTATTTCTTGAACGATTCAAAGCATTTTATACCTAGAACACTAAGATCCGTTCCTCTTGAGAAAACAAATAGTTTGGCCTGCCTGTCGTTTAGCAACCGAACCCTATTTTGAGTCATACATCATTTTAAATTATGCTTTAATTTAAAGTACTTTTGAAAAAAGTTATATCTATCTGGTATTAACATAAATTAGAAGCAAAGTCATCCGAAACTTTTATAATAACACTGTGCAACATTTTTGAGATAATCAAATCCAAACAACTTCTTGAATGCTGCTACTAAAAGTAATTAATGTTGTTAGCAAAACCCAGATAGGGCTAGTTTTGCTCCAGGTCGCTTTTATAATTTTTTTTTAATCCTCGTTAAATTTCCTTTAATTCGGTAGCACACTTGTTATACCAATTGTGGTCCGAAAAAAATACTTTTCAAGAACAATCCCTTTAAACGCTCCAGTAGATAAACCCAATAATTTCTTAGAAAGGTAAAACAATTAGCTAAGAGTTAGCCCTGCAACTCGTCAGGGGTACTCACAGGTGAAATTTTTAGTTTCCGATCAAGAAAAGTATATCAAAAATATATCAAAATGATATCCAAAATTTTTCAGTGACATACTTAATTTTGATAAAAAAAGGATATCACAGTGATATACGGAATGTAACGCTTTGCGTATATCACAATGATATCAAAAAATGATATCAAAAACAGATATCAAAATGATATCAAAAAATGATATCAACCGTATTCACGATCTTGTTGCATCGTAGCAAATGCAAAATTATTTTAAATTACAAAAACAAATTCTATTGAATTTTCAAAAGCAAGAGTCTTGTAAGCAAGACCAAATTTGCAACACAAAAACCTATTGCACGATTGATTTCCAATAGTCTATTGTGACTGATTTTATTTTTTCATTTGTGATTGGCACAATTGCTTTTATGTTTTTGACAACCGTATTTGTCACAAATTGAAATTAAAATGTAAACAAATTCAATTATTTCGTTTTGGTTTAATTAACAAAGATTTCTACGTAATGTTTGCATTAAGCACATTGAATTAATTAATAAAATTGTGATTTTTTTGTAAATACGCATAATTATTCAGTAAAATTTCTTTTTAATCAAAATAAGATATCAAATAAATTTTAAATTCAAAAAATATTTGACAGCAAAACAAAACACAGCTGTTCTGAAACGTTTGCAATATCAATTTGCAACAGTGTGTGCTCACAATTATTTACTCTTGCAAATTTGCATTTGCTACGATGCAACAAGATCGTGAATACGGCTATCAAAATGATTTACAAAAATTGTATATCAGCAGCTGATACATTTTTGATATAATTTTGATATACATTTCAGATACAATGACAAGAAATTGACAAATTTTCTTGACCGGGTTAGTCTAGGCCTCCTCTATCACCTCCCAGAAGTTTCGTAACCTCATGCGATACACCCTGTATATTTCAGTTACTGTTTTTCTTTTTTAACTTTTCGAAAAAAATTTATTTATATTGAATTGCCATACATAGAAGCTGGTCCCTCGTTTAAGATTATATCCGCTCAGTGAAAGTGAAGACAAAGTGGAAACTCGGTTCTTTTTCAGCTCAGCTCAGTCAGTTTTGGTTTTTTTGAGTGTTTTTTTTTTTAAAAAAAAGTTTAAAAATTTTGTAAAGAATGCAAGTGTGTGTCATTCTCTCTGCAAGTTATTTTATATTACTACACATATTATTTTACCTAAAGATAAATAAACAATTAGAGGTACTATCCAAGTTTTTTTAAAATAATTGCTATTTTCATTGTGATATTACTATTTTTGCAACATTTTGTCGTTCTCCCGTCAAATTAACTCCGGGAGAATGGTTCTTTTACGAGAAATTGTTGTTTATTGGTTATTTCATTAGACTAGTTGAACTTATTTCCCTTTCTATGATTAACCAAGCGACACTCCTAGGGAGGAGGGAATTTTATGAGAAACGGTACAAATGCTGATTATGCTTTCATTAAACCCTACACCCACTTTCTTCCGTTTGTAACGCAGAGAAGGAGGCGTGGCAGATATAGAAAAGTATATATATTCTTGATCAGCGTCATCTCCTGAGTCGATATAGCCATGTCCGTCTGTCTGACTGGCTGGGTGGCTGGCTGGCTGGCTGGCTGTGTGTTGAAATACACTTTTTGGGAAAACTGAGCAAAATAATTCAATTTAATTTAGTACACTGCCTCCGTCGTCAAAGATAGCTCGGGGGATTGAAAACGAGCGAAACTGGTCAACGGACACGCCTACCGCCCATACAAAAAAATAAATTCAAAATGCAATTTAAGGAGTATTTTTCACGACAATGCAACCAAAATACGCACAAATACTAAGAATTGTAAGAGCAAGCTCTGAAAAAAAACTGAACGCATTCGGACAAGAGGGCGTGGCACCTCCCATATAAGCAAAAGCTTTAAAACGCTATACTGAAAGTGTTTTTTGAGATATTCAAACCAAATTTGACTCAGACACTAAGTATCATAAATGAAAGTTCTCAACAAGAATTGGGTGAAATCGGACAAGGTGGCGTGGCACCTCCCATATAAGCAAAAGTTTCAAAATGCTATACTGAAAGAGTTTTTTGAGATAATCCAACCAAACTTCACTCAAATACTAAAGACTATAAATGCACGTTCCAAACTAAAACTTGACGAACTCGGACAAGAGGACGTGGCACCTCCTATATAATCAAAAGCTTCCCATTTTAAGCACCGAAATTGGAAAACAATCATTATAGTGGACTGCCTGGTGGTTTTAGCCTAGCAGTAATGTTACAGTGCATGAATTTATACGGTCGAGGTGGGATTTTGTTTTTTATGCTATAAAAAGTAAAGTTTGGAAAAAATTTTTCTGTATTTTTGATTTGTGTATTAAGTATAAAAGTTAGTACAACACTACATTAAAAATAACACAGGCCGACAAAATTTGATCAAAGTACATACCCAGAAACCGGACTATATATTTCCGTAGGTTTTCGATGCGCTGATTCCGAATCTGGTCGCAGAATTGCTCCATCACGTCAGGTTTTTGAGATATCCTAACCTAAAAGTGCCAAAAATGACGATTTTTCTCAATTTTGAGGTTAAATAGCTCTAAGGATTTTATTTTTCTTGGAAAACTATGAACGATATTTTAAAGTACTAGTCTTCCTCTTTCAAATGCCGTTGAGTTTGTTTGAATATCTTTTTTTTTCTCTCAGATATGGCATTTTGAAGAATGCATAGTAGTAGTACTTGAAGATGACACCCATAGTTTTCCAAGAACAAAATACATGCATTCTTCAAAATGCCATATCTCAGAGAAAAAAAAAGATATTCAAACAAACTTAACGGCATTTGAAAGAGGAAGACTAGTACTTTAAAATATCGTTCATAGTTTTCCAAGAAAAATAAAATCCTTAGAGCTATTTAACCTCAAAATTGAGAAAAATCGTCATTTTTGGCACTTTTAGGTTAGGATATCTCAAAAACCTGACGTGATGGAGCAATTCTGCGACCAGATTCGGAATCAGCGCATCGAAAACCTACGGAAATATATAATCTGGTTTCTGGGTATAATTTTTGTCGGCCTGTGTAATTGTTACATTTTGCAAACCATTTTTTCTAAACTAATTTGAGGTCGCTGAACACAAAAAACGAATTTTTTTTTCCTTGGGGCTGTTGCCGAGTTATTCGATAATTTCTATTTTCGAGGTTATAGCCTCATATACATCAATATATTTGTATGACGCCAAGTCCGATAGATTTTATTTTTACACGTTTACAAAGAGAGATTAATGGCGCTTCTTACAAGTATACCAATGATTATGCTTCAAACAAAATTGACTGAGTTATAGCAGGGAAAAGTTCGAAAGCAGTCCACTATAATGATTGTTTTCCATTTTCGGTGCTTAAAACGGGCCCCATTTTGAATTTTTCTATTTTTCAACTTCATATTTCGATTCAGCGACCTCGAAAACCCCCTGAATAGCATAATTTTCCATTTTTACGCATTTTGAAACAGTTTTATTGAGTTATTCGGATTTTTGGGGTTCACGGGGGATTACAAAAATTTGGGGAAAAGCCGCTAAAAACTAATGTATTGGTTTTGTTCTAAATTTTATTACGAACAAAATGAGCTATGTCGGATCAAAATCGGTGCATGCTCAACAAAATTAGAAATAAATATCTGTTTTTACCTAATTTGCCTGCACTAATTGCGCAAAAACTTTTGGTGCCATCACCAGGTTTTTTTCGTTAGTTTTGATTAAATCATATATAATTTTTTTATTTTATAAATATTTATTTATTCATTTAATTTAAATAAATTTATAAAGTATAAAGGTACGGGGCAACAGGGCCATAAGTACCAGTAATAGAAGTATTTACATATATTAAATATCAGTTATAGATAAACTGTGTTTCGCTAAACATTATGTAATAATTTTGTAGGAATCTTTTGTGCTGCAGTCTAATAATTTTTGAATTGGTTGGTTTTTTCTTGAAACAGGACAGTCAACTAAAATGTACTGAACAGTGAGTGAGTGGTATAAAATTTACATTCCATTGGAGTGGTTCTTTCAAATAAATGTTGTGGTGAACAATGTTATTCCAAGTCTGTCTCTGGCTATAGAAATGCACTCTTCTCTGGATAATTTTGAGTTATAGTTGAGTCTCACTAAGGGAAGGACAAATATTTTCAGAGGAACGACAAATTTGGGGTGGAGGGGGCGTGGCACTGCCCATTATTTTATTGGATGCTATTTACCCATGTTTGTTCATATGCGTACCAAATCTCATTCACTTATGTCAAATAGTTTCAAAGATAGGACTGATTCTTTAGAATAAAGCCACATATTTTCATATAAATTGCATTTTTCCTACTTTTAACGCCCTGAGGGCACGGTCAAATATTTTCCGATCGAGACCAAAATTTTTTTGATTGATACTTACACCAAAAGGAAACTTTTAAGCATCTGGCAAGGTATTTAACATTTTTAATTTTTGCCATATAAAATATCGTCGGGTTATAACTATACGTAGGTACAACTAGACATCTACATTTTTTGATGTCTTGACTTAAGTATACAGAAACATGAAGAAAAAACGGCTCTACGCCTCAGTCCAGTCGGCTTTTTGAAATGTTGTCCTTATCCAATTATATATAAAGTAGTAGAGTTCCCAGGGCGTTAAAAACACGTATACGTAGGAATTCTACAAGACCGCATGAAATTTAGTTATTTAAATTGGAATGTTTAGCTAATAATATAAATAAAAAAGTTTACCTATGAAAAAGTTGTGATCTTTTTTGTTGTGCGGTCATTTGGTAGTTTTACCTAGAAAGTTTTTCGAGGTTTTTGAAACTGAGTTATTTTTTTAAATTGTGATGACAAATGAACGAAGCGTCGCAGCAAAAAAATAAAAATACCAGCTTATAGGGAATTGCTTGTTCTACAAGCAGCATATTGATTTTTTTGTACGATTTAAAGCTTAGGAGATATCTTTTGACAACCGTAAAATTTAGAAAAAAACTGTTTTTGCAAAATATTCCGAAACGATATACACTAGGTAAAATTTTTTTCTTGGATTTTGCAGAACATGCAATTCTCTATGAATGCTTCCACGAACACTTTTTCCGTCCGACTTACCGTTCATGGGATATCCCGATTTGAAAATGAAAATAATTTTGTGAAAAGTCATACGCAGTATGTCTCTTCGTTTTGCCTTTTTGGACAAAACACCGTAGTCGGTGTTGGAAACAACAACAATTACGAGAAATTTACTAGAATTTTTCTCTAGAAGTACCCGTTACAGAGATAAAAATAGTAATTTTCGATGTGTTTTACGATTAGTGGAGTGCCTAGGACTTTTAACCTAGGATTTTTATTAGAGTGAATGAATTAATATAGTTGAGGTGGGATTTTGTTTTTTATGCTATTGTATAAAAAGAAAAGTTCATCAAAAATTCTTTTGTGCATTTGATTTGTTCTTTATTTAAGCAATACTTAACTATAAAAAGTTAATACAGCACTAAATTCAAAATAGATGTAACATTTTGCAAACTATTTTTCCTAAACTAATTTAGAGTCGCTGAACACGACAAACCCACTTATTTTTTATTCCTTTGGACCGTTCCCGAGTTATTCGGACATTTCTATTTTCGAGGTTATAGCTTCATATACTTACATCAATATATTTGTATAACGCCAAGTCCGATAGATTTTATTTTACCACGTTTACAAAGTGTGAATAATGGTGTTCTAAAGAGTACACCAATAATTATGATCCGATCAAAATTGAATAAGTTATAGCAAGAAAAACTTAGATTTTTGAAATAATTTTCATATCAACCTCAAACGAAACACTTAGTTTTTCGCACATATTGTTTTTTATTTAATGGCACATTAAATTCCAAACACTTTAAGCCCATGTTGAGTAAAATCGATTGAGATTTCGTGAAGATATTAAGGATTTAATGCAATAAGGATGATGAGAAGTTGTCCAGAGCATTTTTAAAATGTTCAGCCTTAGTCAACAAATCCAATTTTTCTGCTTCCAGATCGGCCACTCTACCCCCATTGAACATTTTAAAGATGCCTTAGATAACTTTACATCATTTTTTGTAGAAGGACATTGCTAAAAAAAATATATTTAAAAAAAATATATGCGAAAAACTAGGAGTTTCATTTGAAATTGATATGAAAAATTTCAAATTTTTTTTTTCCAAGTTTTTCTTGATATAACTCAGTTAATTTTGTTCGGAGCAGAATCATTGGTATACTCATTGGAAGCGTCATTAGTCACTCTTTGTAAACGTGGTAAAACAAAATAGATCGAATTTGGTGTTATATAAATATATTGATGTATATGAAGCTATAATCTCGAAAATAGAAATGTCCGAATAACTCGGGAACGGCTAAAAGGAATAAAAAATAAATGGGGTTTTCATGTTCAGCGACCTCAAATTAGTTTAAAAAAAAAGGTTTGCAAAATGTAACAATTATTTTTAATGTAGTGTTGTACTAACTTTTTATAGTTAATACACAAATCAAAAGCACAAAAAAGTTTTCGGTAAACTTTTCTTTTTATGGCATTAAAAACAAAATCCCATTTCAACCATATAAATTCATTCGGTGTTATAGAAATCCTAGGTTAAAAGCCCCAAGCACTCTACTAAAAAGAAAGAAGTGGGAAAATTCCATTTAAAAATTAGGCGAGGAGCCGGCAATACTAAAAGTGCCGTCATCGCGGATTCTGAAATTTTTAATGCAAAATGGTACTTTACATTAAGACGAATAAGAAAAGCTTGGTCAGCATGGTTATAGCCTGGCAGAAATATTTTTAAATAATTTTGAATTATTAAATTTTCGAAATGTTTTGCCGTCATCGCGGATTTTGAGAAATCTTAATATTAATCGATGATAAATTTCATAACCATTCAGAAAAAATCCGGCCGACCAAATTTTTTTGCCGAAAATGACCGGCAGACCTATTTTAATGATGCGACAGTGGGTTGTTCCGGCAGTTTCTAAGCTCGCATACCAAGATATTTTTAAATTTTACATTAAAACACGTAAGTTAAAAAAAAAAAAAAATTTCCGTGATAACAGAGAATTTGTACCCACTGTAGCACCATTAAAATAGGTCTGCCGGTAATTTTCGGTAAAAAAAATTTGGTCGGCCGGATTTTTTCTGAATGGTTATGAAATTTATCATCGATTAATACTAAGATTGATCAAAATTCGCGATGACGGCAAAACATTCCGAAAATTTAATAATTCAAAAATTATTTAAAAATATTTCTGCCAGGCTATAACCATGCTGACCAAGCTTTTCTTATTCGTCTTAGTGTAAACTACCATTTTGCATTAAAAATTTCAGAATCCGCGATGACGGCACTTTTAGTATTGCCGGCTCCCGGACTAAATCGAATTGAAAAGAACTCAAAAGGCGTTTTTCTCAAAATAATGAAAATGTAGATGCCTAGTTGTCGTTTTAACCCGACGATATGATAGGTCTAGTAGACAGCCTAGTTACATTACCCTTGTGCCGCGTCTAGATTCTAATGGACTAATATGGATAAAAGAAGTTTCCATTTGATTCTGTTTGGATCCATACTATCCACACCACGAAACCTCTGGATTGAATACAAATCCATTTTAATCTATTTCAATCTAATCAATTCAATATAATCCATTTTAATCTTTTATGGTAATCCATATTCTCTTGATGAAAATAGATTAGTTTTACAATGTTTCCAAATCTTAGTATATTGAGTGTATGGTACTCAATTCTGAATCAAAATCTGGATCCAGAAAGATTGATAGACTACGTCTATTTGAAACCATTTCAATCTTTCGCAACAATCCAAGTTCCCTGGATTAAAATGCATTGATCCGATTTTGAATCCAAATCCATCCGAGAAATCTAGCGTTTTTTTTTCGACTTTTGACAAAATTAGGATTTTCCTAATTTTTTGCATCCGCCATCATCGAAATTACCCGAATGATGAAATTTACGAAGAAATATTGAAAAAAATAATTTAACGCCCTCTTTCATTTTAAGATAACGAAAATTTTTACATCCAAAACTTAATTTTTCGTCCACACAATTTTTGGCCGCAGACCAGTTGACGTGAAACGTCCCATCTACATTGGGCCGGGTCGATGAAAAAAATATAAAGCTTACCTTGAGAGAATCTGGGTGACATAAAAATTCCTTTTTTGGACCACTCAGAAAACAGCCAAAATGGTATTTTTTCCAAAACTTCAGCAGCTGATGCCCGATGATCAAAAATTATCGTTGTAAAAGGCTTAGCTAGGCCCACATTTTTCCCGGTGTCTTTTGGACGTCCGAGGTCATATTCGATAGTACGATTTAGTTTCTCTGGTTCATATCCCCCTAAATGAAATTTTTTTTCATAAAATTAAAGTCTTCAAAAATATATTTACATTTTGCCAACAAACAAGAAGTTATAGCAGTTCAAAGTTTTAATGCACTTCCTACATAAAAAGATTACCCGTGAGTCTAGGAGACTGTAACGTTCCATATATTTCTGTTTGGCAAAAAAATAACCCAAGCGCATCTCATCCGTACATGATAAAATAACAGATATTTTCAGTTTTTTATAAATTCCAAAAAAAAATTTTAACAAAATTTGATTTTTAGTGCAGGCAAATTAGGTAATTATTTCTAATTTTGTTGAACACGCACCGATTTTGATCCGACATGGCTCATTTTGTTTGCAATTGAATTTCGAACAAAACCAACACAATTTTTTTTTTGCGGTTTTTCCCCAAATGAATAGAAATGAATACCTGTTTTCACCTAATTTGCCTGCACTATTTAGGGAATCTTTTTATGTAGGAATTGCATTAAAACTTTCAACTGCTGTAACTTCTTTGTTTGTAAAACTTATACAGCATTTTGTTGAAAAAATGTAAGTATTTGCAAAGACTTGAATTTTATGAAAAAAAAATTTCATTTAGAGGGATAGGATCCAGTAAAACTAGGTCGTACAATCGAATATGACCTTGGACGTCCAAAAGACAAGGAAAAAATGTAGGCCTAGCTAAGCCCTTTACAACGATATATAATTTTTGAACTTTGGACATCACCTGCCAAGTTATGAAAAAAAGACCGTTTTGGCTGTCACCAAGATTCTCTCAAGGTAAGCTTTCAAATAGAGGGCGGTTTTTTCGACCTTTTTTTTTTGTATGGAGACCCGGCCTAATATGTATTCATCGATGCACCGGCGAGTTAATTAACTGATGATTTTTTAGTAAAAAACAGTCTTAATTTTATTAAACAATCAACTCGTTAAAAGTATTTATTTCAATACAGGTTCCAATAATTAAAAAAAAAAATCTTTATTTTAAAATAACCATTTCTCAAATTCCATTTCTATCCTCTGGCTTGGTTTCACTGTAGAAGCCAAGATTCATTGTCGGAACCATTTGTCTATAGAAAGACATATCTGATGCCGAAGCTGGCTGCTGACTTAAACGCTGTTGTAGTAAGTCACCTACCACAGCTCCTGTTGAAGCATCACCTCCTGCAAAACTGGTGGTTGCGGCATTTAGTGCCACCTGGGTCATATTCATATTTTGTTGCAGTTCGTGTACTTTCATGTGCATTGTAAGAGCTTCGCGCTTAGAAAAAGTAATTCGACACTGATCGCACGAGTATTGGGGCCTCTGCTCGTGTTCTTGTTGTTCGTGACGCACAAGTTTCTCTCGGCGGTTGAAGCCACGGCCACAATGTTTGCATGTAAATAACTTGTCCAAATGCAAAGCCTGATGACGTTGCAAATCACGTTCACGTGTAAAGGTTTTCGAACAAATTTCACAAGTTACATTGCGTGCATGCGTGTTTTTAGGCAATGGTTTCGGCTTATCTACATGTGGCGGTACTAATTGCGGAAATACGGTGGGTGTATTTCTACCAGTAGTTGGTCGGTTTTGCTGAAGTTGAGCTGCTAAAATGCTATGTCTATATGGGTCGGTAGCATCAGCAGCTGTTGTACTGGAATTCATAAATTGTCCTTGAAAACGTGCTGGTTGATGCAGCTGGGACTGGGTTGTAGATGTGCCAAGTGGAGCATCTGCTGCGTTTGTAATATAGGGTGGCATCCGATGACTATTTGAATCTTGGGAGAAATAGCTAGCTTCATGTTGAGTGTTTATGTCAGCATATGGATTGAGAGATACTACTATGTTTTCCATTGCTGCTGAAACGCGTTTTGGGTTTTCCATTGTTGATGTTGTTTTCGATTGATTCATAAGGAATTCAGATTCTTTTCTAAAATATAAAAATTAAATGATATTTATTAGATTTAGGTTAAATTTAATATTAAACAAGTTTTGTAAAACAGTTCTAGTTACATCAACTTAGTACATCGTGTAAGAAGCAATTTTTTATCAACCTAAAATTTGGCGTTTTTTGATTGTGCGGTATTTTTGTACAGCCTTTCATGATAAAAATGCTGTATTTTCCAAAATCGTAGCTGCTTATTTTTGGAAGATACGCCTATATGTTAGTGTGGTCTAAAATTTTAATTTTTTTTGTTATTTTGCTCTCACGGCACCAAAATCTTTTCTTTGAGGCAAATAAAATTTAGCCCATTTCAGAGAATATTTGATGGATTCGAAAAATCAAAATCCATATAAAGTTTTTATATTTTTAAACAAACAATTTTTTCCATATTTAGAACCACTTTTCGGTTTTTAAAATACTCTCTGAAATGGATCAAAGAAAACATTTTGGTGCCGTGTGAGTGCAATTTGAAGCAATTTTTTTCATACACATTTAAGCCAGTGATCAAAACCCCAGAAATTCTATCTTTTTGATACCAAAGTTTTTTTGAACCAAAAGAAAAAGTAAAACAGATAATGTAGAGCTTCCTTGATGGAGATATTGAATTTGTTTTTTTTTAAATGCTAATGGCCTTATTAAAAACATAACCAGAATAACCTAACAAAAATTGTCATTTGCGACGAATTTGCTAATTCTGAATCCGGTAATCTCTCTATTGGGTCTGGCTTTTGAGATATCCTAACCAAAAAATGCAAAAAACACCGTTTTTTTAAAAGATTTTTGAAGTTATATAAGTCAGGATAATATAAGACCATGAAACTTGATATGGTTATTGAAAGTACTGGTCTTTATCTTTAAATCCTTATTAAGTTATGTATCAATATCTATTTTTCTCCAAAATTTCCTGAAGTGGATAAACGAAAAACCGCTTTTTTGCACTTTTTTAACGTTTTAAGTTAGAATATTTTGGAGAAAAATTATGAACATACCTCGAAAAGATTTTTAAAGATAAAGATTAGTACTTGTAATAACCATACAAAATTTCATGGTCAAAGATTATCTAAGTTGTTACATAACTTCAAAAATAGCGTAAAAATGGCGTTTTTTTTAACTTTTACGTTAAGATATCTCAAAAGCCAGGCCAATAAGAGCAGTTCTATGATCAAGATTGGATTCAGAATCGAAAAACATCGGAAATTACTATTAAAAAATAAATCAAAAAGAAAAAACGTACAAATTCAATATCACCTTAAGGGGAGCACCTACGGTTTTCCGGATTTTGGTTTTTTGATATAAATACATCAAGAAAACTTTCTGCAGCCAATTTTTTTTTTTTGTTCAGAAAAACTTTAAAACTGTTTAACTCTTTTATGATCACATTAATCAAATATATGTGTTTTATTTTTCGAAAATTAGCAACTACGAACCAATGTTGAAACTTTCTAAGATTCTAAGACTTTGTAGAGCACTAAAAAGGACGGTTGGCAAATTTGAAGTTTCGCTGAAAGAAGGGACCCAGTGGGTACTTTTTTGCCTTTCGAAGTATTTCTTTTTGACCTCATTGAATTTCTGATACTTTTTTTTGTGAATTCTCATACAAACGATTGAAAGCTCTCTTCAATTTTCAGATAAACTACTACACGAATTATAAATAATTGTACATACTAACGAGCTTGAGCAGTGTTATTTGGATTCAACATTAACTATAGCTACCTGTAGTGAGCCTGCTCATGCAGCTGTAGTTTATCCTTGCGCGTAAACGATGCCGGACATTTAGAGCACTGGAACGGTTTAACCTCAGCGTGTGATCGCGAATGACGCACCAATTCTCCAGCGGTGGTGAAAGAACGTGGACATTTTACACAGACATGTGGTTTAACGCCACTATGTATGCGCATATGCTTCGTGAGATTGGTGTTGCGGGAGAAGCTTTTGGCACAAACAGGGCAAGTAAAAGGGCGAACCCCTGTATGTACTATAGTATGCTTCTTAAGATCTGAACGACGGCAGAATCCCTTATTGCAAAGTGCACAAACGTAGGGGCGTTCGTGATCGTGCATCTCTTTAATATGATAGATGAGATTTTGTCGATTTGCAGTGCGGAAGGGGCAGAAATTGCAGATGAACGGGCTGATTGGATCATGCCGTGATTCATGCTCCATACAATCTAACTGGGTTGTAAACGCCATGTCACAGTACTGACAGAGGAATGTGTTTTTTGTAAATTCCATGGCTAATGTCTCAAGTGGAAGTGAAACGGTATTTGGAGAATGTTCTGTTTTGATTGGAACATCGACTACTGCAGTGGATGTAGCTGAATTGTCATCTGCTTTTGATATTGCCAAGTGTGTGGTTGTTATTGTCGATGTTGATGATACTGCAGGTTGCTGTTGTTGAGTTCTCACTTCTTCCTCATCCTCGGCTTCGAAGTCAGAATCCATCGAGAAATCCTCATCAGAACTTTCATATTCCTGTTCTGGATCAACAACTGTAATGATACATTTCTCATCTGGTTCGAAAATTCCAGGGCAACCATTTAAGCCTGCACGCTGGGAATCAGGTGCTACATCAACAGTTGTCGTTTTTTGGAGTGTCTCCACTTCACCACGCTTTTGCAATTTCAATTCACATTTTCGTACATTTAATCGGAATCTTGTGAATGCTTCTACCATATAGAGACAACGTTGACAAATACTGTTTGGAAAGTCTGATGTTCGTTCATACTGAAATGACAGAAATTTTGGCATACATTGAACAATTTTCATAATCTGCACTTATTTTACTTCTCGTATAACATTTTTTGAAGATTTGAGTTAAGTATACAGAAAAATAAAGAAAAAAAGACTGGTCTATGGTCACCGTAACTATGAGCAAAGATCTTCCATTTTAGATAAATTACTATTCTTGGCTTAATGTTACTTGATCGACTGTTGTTGTTTTTTTTATTTTTTTTTGCCCAAATAGGGCTTTGAAAATTAGTCACAACAACAACTACAACAACCTCTGAGCCGATCTACTTTCGTAGATATAGCCATCGGAAGATCGGGATAAATCTTTTATAAAAAGTATAAGTTGGGAACCCTTGGATGGATTTTAAAAATATTGGTGTCATATGAAAGGTATTTTACCGGGCTATATAATTGCGCGACAAAATTTTTCAATTTGAGTCATAGTTTTCGAAATATGACAATTTTTCAAAAATTCACCCCATTTTTTTCCCAAAAAAAAAGGCATTTTTCCCAAAAAATGTGTCATTTACCTATAATTTTAACAACTAAATTAGAAAGCCCATTTTATTTCCTTTCATTCGATATGCAACATGTATCTGAAATTGCATTGTTAATATATTTTTATAGAAAAAAACAAAAATAGACCAAATCAATTTTCTTGAAATTAGTAACTTTAAACAACAACAATGCCAGAACAAACAACTACAACAACAACTACTACAACAACAACTACTACTACAACAACAACAACTACTACAACAACTACTACAACAACTACTACTACAACAACAACAACTACTACAACAACAACAACTACTACAACAACAACAACAACAAAGAGAACCAGCTACTTGTTCAAGCGAATATTTAAAAAAAAACTTGAAATTTTTAGAAACTGCAAGAGCAACAGCTATTATTATTTAAAAAAATTTAAAATTTTTAATCATATAGACTGATCCGCGGCCGAAGGCCGCCGCGAAGCCGGTGTTGGATTTTTGGGAGTTTAAAATCCTGAGCTGCGGCCGCAGGCCGCCCACTTACCCCTACTCTTATATAAAATTACTGTTATTGTTTTCAGATACATGTCGTATATCAAATGAAAGGAAATAAATTAGGCTTCTTAATAAAGTTATTAAAATTATAGGTTAATACCATATTTTTTGGGAAAAATAACGGTTTTTTGCGAAAAAAATGGGGTTAATTTTTGAAAAATTGTCATACCTCGAAAACTATCACTCAAATTGATTTTTAAAATCCATCCAGGGGTTCCCAACTTATACCGATTTTTATAAAAGATATATCCCGATCTTCCGATGGCTATATCTCCGAAAGTAGATCCGCTCAGAGGTTGTTGTTGTAATTAATTCCCAGAGCCCTATTTTGGCAAAAAAAAAACAAAAAAAAAACAACAACAGTCGATCAAGTAAAATTGTTCCCTATTCTTGAACAAAGTTCATAAAAATCAACTGCATACTTTTTTACGAAAAATAATGAAATTTTTACTATGTTAACCCATTCAGGACCATAAGCAACTTGGAGCATATGCAACCATTTAAGTTATTTAGAATGGTATATTGGGCGTCTAAAAAACATATTTTAAACTAAAAGACATTTTTTTTTTAGTTTATCTGGGATTTTCTGGGACATATGTGCCCGTATTGTCGTTATGGTTTTTCCACAAAAAAAGTAAAGTTGATTTTTCTCCTACAAACTGATAAATATCAAAATGAATCACATTGGTTCACAAATATTCTTAATTTTTCGCTTGGGACACATATGTGCCTATGGTCGTCAAAGGGTTAAATTTCTTTAAAAAAAAAAATCGTAGTATCGATGTTTTGCTTTAAAAACATAGAAAACATCGCGAACATCGATTGTTTTCCAGCTCTATTTTGAGATGTTGCAATTAATTCCCAGGCCCCTATTTTCGCCCCCCAAAAAAAAGTGGTTAAAAGTAAAATTGCTCTTCCACCAATTTGATCAGAAATTCCGCTGCCCGTGGAAAAATTGAAGAAAAACTTCGCAACTGCCGCCAACTTCAACTTCTTCAACATATCGCGATTTTCGTTAAAAAGTAGAAAACATATCGTGATGTTGATCAACATCACGATATGTTTTGTACTCGTTACTATCGTTACTATTCACAATGTTGCCATGAAATTCTGGAACTTTAACAACAGATATTGAAACGTAATGTTCCTTTTTCCAATTTTTTAGTTAATTTACGTATATTGCGTTTAAAAAGCAATTAAAATATTTTTTTTTTCCTACACTTGGTAGCAGTTTAATGCAAAATTCTTTGCACCTTCGAATTTAAAGGGTCAAAAAATTCTACACTTTTTGCTTTTTGAATGCAGCATTTTTTAGAAACGAACACGATTTATTTTACAAGTCAGAATTTTTTTATTTAGAAACGAACGGAAAAAATGCGACATTCAGAAAGAGGGCAGAAAAATGCAGATTTTTTTTTGAGAAACGAAAACTCTATAACACGCTGACTCTGCGAGCAATATTCACGAAATATTTTTGGCCAAAAAAGCAAAATATTTAGTGGAGACACAAAGTATTATACAATACAAATTTGTCCACATGATGATATAATTCTGGGGACTTTTGACAAAAGGGTGTCCCATAGTTGACGCAATATTTGAACTTAGCGCCATTCGTTCGGCGTAGTGTTATGAACCAAAAGAAAAAAACAATTTGACAGCTGATACTTTAAGATTAGTAGAAATGTATGGAGAGATTATTCAGCGCTGCATGAACGAAATTGAGCCACATTATTGAAAAGTAGTTAATCAGTTTTTAGGCTCTCTTGAAAAGTTGCCAATTTCGAGTTAGGTTGTTTTGTCAAAAGTCCACAGAATTATAGAGGTAGTTCTAAATTGTCAAAACGAACAAAGCGGAGACAAAATTGGTAGCAAATTCTGTCAATAAGAGCAAAGCGGAGAACGAAATCAATCAATCAAATCGCCTAAAGACTACCGTCAAAATCAGAAACCTGTAAAATTGTTGTTGTTTTGTTAGTTAATTTTGACAGTAGTTGCTACCAAAAAAGAACAAGAAACGTGTCAGTTACTGACGTTACCTTGTTGATTGTGTCATGGCTAGCGCCAAATTGTCAAAACGTGCAAAGCGGAGACAAAAAATTAGCAAGACATAAAGGAGACAGCAAAATTGTTGATGTTTTGCTAGTTAATTTTGACAGAACTTGCTACAAAATAAGAACAAGAAAGGGCCCACATCATGGTTGAATTACCCTATGGCAAACATAATTGGAGCTTACGATGAATTTCGGTCAAAATTAAAACGAACACGATTGTAGGTAATTTAACACGACGAATTTTGCAAACGATGGAGAGTTCAACTATTGCACAACTATCTAGTTGTAAGCAGGCTATAAAATTACTTGTTTTTATAGCTTTTTTTTTGAGATCTGGCATCACTTTTGGTTTGGAAAGAAAGTTTGCTCATGATACAATTAACAAGGTAGGCCTTTCTTGTTCTTCCTATTTTGTAGGAAGTTCTGTCAAAATTAACTAGCAACACAACAACAATGTTGCTGTTTCCATTATGTCTTGCTACTTTTGTCTCCGCTTTGCTCGTTTCAAGAATTTGGCGCTACCTCTATAATTGTATCATGAGTTTGTTTTCGCGCATGTTTCTTTTCTTCAAAATGGCGCATTAAAAAATTAAAGAAAAAACTAAATAAAATTTTACCTTAATTTGAAAGAAGTCAAATAAACGCTGTGCTAGTGGAAATTGTTGCTCATCTGTTTGTTCCTCAAAAATGTCAATGACAAAATCATCCTGCTTCAGACAAAGCCGGCACAAATTAGTATCTGACTTGGTTTCCGTTGATTTCGCTTCTGTATTTTCCATTTCCACCATTTTCTTCAAAATGGAATTTCACGAATTTTTGTTGAAATTTTAGTTGCGGTCGCTGGAATTCAGTATCGAAAATGTGGAAATTTGGACGTGTTTTTTTAAACTGCTTTATGTTTTTATAAAATATTTGCTGAGAGGTAGTTTAAGAAAACAAAAAACACGATTCTACTATAAATTATGACAACCTTTGTTCTTGACTGACGTTGAAAGACTGGGCTATCGACTGGAGGCGAATACGACCGAAGCCCCAGCCAGCTGTTGTGTTGCTGTCTGTATTGTTACTTTGTTGGTGTTTTTTTTTTTCTTGTTTCCTTGCAATGGCTACGCATCAGATTTCCTCGCAGTAAAACCAGGGTTCTTTTTAAATCTTACAGCTTATGGTTGGATAAATTGCTTCTTCTATTGAAGGTTGATTTTTTTTTTTTTTTTTCAGAGGAAGTAACTTAACAAAAGTAGTTAACAGAGTTGGTTTTACCTACGCATAAATTCGCTAAATTTTAAAACTTATGAAAACCGCTATAAGTTGGGAACTCCTGGGTGGAGTTGGAAAATATGAAAGGTAATAACCTATAAATTTAATTTTGGCCAGGGCAAAGGTAACAGCCTTAGATCTTCCGCAAATGTAAAGGGTTTGTTAAATGAAACAGATGAAGATTAAAAATGTTCACTCAAAAGTTTGTACTAAAATTTACAAATTTTCTTATTTATTGAAAATGCTGAGCTCTAGCCGTATCAATAAAAACAAATTTTATATTGTTTTTATGTATATTTTATTTTTCGATATTTCGACTTAAATTTTAAGTCATCATCAGGAATCACTAATATAAAAACAAAATAGTTAATATTAAAAACAGAAAAAATTACAAAAATAAATTACATATTTAAATTTGTCGACCGACAGATACAATTGATACGATTAAAACAATACAAATTTTCTTATTGTTAATTAAACCTTTAAATTAAAACTGCTGTATTGAAGAAAAAATTGAAATCGCACCCTCCCGCAAAATATGTTAATTTGCTATGAAATTTTGTAAGTTTTCATTACTAAATAGAATAGAATAGTCAATGTGTCCGTTTTTGTGGGTTGGTTCACTTTCAAATTGTTACAAATTTTTTTCTTCGTATTAAAAAACGAAACAAATATATTTTTCAAAGATAAAAGAATGTAATTTCAAATATCGTATGCGCCACATTTCAATTTATACCTTCGCCAAGAGCGATAATAACGTATGCGCCATAAATGAGTGAAATTGGCACAAAACCAATTTAAAAACGCATATATTATTTATAGGAAATGTCTATACGGGGGTACTCGCGTACGCGAAAACTCAATTAGCGTACGCGAAAACTCAATTAGCGTACGCGAAATCCAGTGAAGTTTTTTCCCCCGGGGAACTTGATTAATTTATGTACTGATCCGCGGCCGAAGGCCGCCGCGAAGCCGGTGTCGGATGTCTGAAGGGTTTAAATCCTGAGCTGCGGCCGCAGGCCGCCCACTTACCCCTACTTTTATGTAAAATTACTGTTGTAACGAAGATGCGTCCCGGGGGAAAAAACTTCACTGGATTCCGCGTACGCTAATTGAGTTTTCGCGTACGCTAATTGAGTTTTTCGCGTACGCGAGTACCCCCGTATAGACAGACTCTTATTTATATTATATACTTTGCCCTTGAATGGGCTTAGGCCACTTTCAAATTATCTGGCTCATATGTCCAAATGAAGAAAATCAACTTTTAGCCTCAACGCTCGGTTGAATCGTAGAAAGAAAATTAAAAGCTTTTAAGAGATAAAGGCTCGATCTCCTCCGTCAAAAAATAAGTCCACTTCATTTATTAAATCTTTAGACAGCTCTGCGACTTTTATTTTAAATTATCTGGTTCTTCTGGTTTATCGTTGACCTTTTTGTCGCTCTAATAATATGGACAAAAGGATTTCTAATAGGGTTTTTTTTTTTTGAAAAAATGTTACCTGTTTGAAGTGTAACATTTTTTTAGTTTTGCACTCTACCCTTATAAAATGTTGCCTTTTTTTTAAATAAAAATAGAACAAAAAATTTCACACAAATCACAAATAAATTTTCTCTCACAATTGCGACATTTGAGGAGTGATTTTTCAAAAGGGCGTAAAACCACTTCCAACCTCGAACAAAGCTAAGAATGCCATCGCCATTACCTTGCTAAAATGCATCCTCTAGTTCAAAGTTCATCACAAAAAATATATTTTTCCAAGATAAAATCGTGATCAAAAAGCGCATTTCAGAACAAAAGGTCTTATTTCCATATAGTTTCATACAAATTTTTAGAGTTTGATACAAATAGACGTATTTCGAATAGTGGCCAAAAAAACTTTTAATATTTTTTATACGCCCCAGGCTATATAGGTGCTAACATACCATGCCTATAGACATCAGCATACACTTCCAAATGCTGAAATAAGAGTGATTTGCAAACAAAAGGGCTTATTCCCAAACGTTTCAGAACAAAAGGGCTTATTTCCAAATGTTTTTTACTTTTTGCGACTTTGGTCAACTCAATATAACACTGGAGACATTAAAAAAAAAAAATAAGTTATTGCAAGCGGCCCATAAAAGTTTTTTGTCATCACTGAAAATTTGTTTAACATGGTTTTACGCCCTTTTGAAAAATCACTCCTCATTTGTTTATATCTGTGGCAACAAACCAGAGTAGCTTATGTCGAAATTCGACGTTTTGAGATATTGACTATTTTGTGAAAAATTATTTCTGTTCCGGAGGAGAATTTAAAAAAAAAAAATCATAAGAAATCCTGTATTTTTACTTAAGACTTTCTGTGAAAATTTTTTTTGATAAAAATAGATATAATTTAATACATTTGAATGAAATTGAATTGAATGTTTGTACATAAAAAGACAAAAATAAAAAACTTTAAGGGCCAATTTCACAGTGTGAGCTTAAGCGTAGTTTATCTGTTGAGTGTAGTTTAACGTAAAATTTCATTTTCACAGTCATTTTAAATTAAGGGCCGCTTAAGCGCCAGTCAATCGACACTATAAATAGTTAGGGAGGTTTAAGCGGCGTTTATGTCACAGTTGACTTTGTCAAAAAATAAAAATTGAAAATAACTAAAAATTTATTTCAAAAATAAATTTCTTTATTCAAATGAAGAATTTTAGAAATTTTGGGGAAAAGACTTTTCGTGAGTTCGTAATATAAATGTTAAATATTTACTAACTTTCATAACTCCCAGAAAGAAGTCTTTCACCACTTGACCAGAAAGCTTTTGCTGGAGCCATCAGAAGGATTTGCCAAACGTGGTGCATTGTATCCGCTCCAATATTTTCATTATGAAACCATTCATTGTGGGATATGCTGTCTATAATCTGATGAAAGGGCACACACGTTTGCTGCAGATAATAAGCCGTGTTACACGAAAATTTTCACGATTTAATTTATATATATATTCATATCGACACATCCAACGTAAAAGTTGGTAACTCGAATTACCAACTTTTTTCAGGACAATGATTTTCGAAATCAGCGCATTAGACTCCATCTTGTGTTAAATTTTGGTACCTCTAGCTTGAAATTTGGAGGGCTGGGAGCGAATTTTGAAGTTACAACCTAAGTATATTTTAGTGATGTCTCCATGCAAAAACTTGACAACTTAAGTTGATAACTTATGCACGGGACAAAATTAATAAATTGCGTTGGTAACTTAACTTACAAAGTTATAAGTTAATTTTTCTTTAAAAATCAGTGGTTGTAAGTCCTACATACCAACGAAGTCTCCGCAAAATATTTTTTAATGGTAGTTGGCAAGTTAAGTCACCAACTTTTCTCAAGGAACATTTGGTTGCTGAAACAGAACATTTGTTGGTAACTGGAGCTACGAGTCATATTAATCATTTTTATCCAGATTATAAGTTGAAATTGTTAATATCTCTGTAAATCAATTTGGAATGGTAACAACGATTTAATAGTCGAAGATTTCAAAAGTATTTATTCAATTTTTGTTTTCGGTTTTCTTATGTATGTGGAAATAGCCGAAACATAGGTCACCAATTTTCAAGTTAATATTTATAGCATCGGTTGTTGTTCATTGCAAATTCGACAGAAAGGTTCGTATTAATTGAAAACGTACTAAATTGATCAAATATATACTTTAAAAAAATCAGAAAAATACCGGGATCCATCGCGATCAATCCCGGAATTTTCGGGACTAAAAATGGCCGTAATCCCGGAATGACATCCCTAAAGTTTTATTCTGCTCTTTTTGCTATTAAGTACACTACTCTGTACTACTTTCCACTTTCAAAAAAGAGCTTGTGTGTTTATCCACGACTTTCCCTTGGAAGGATATGGCCATTCTAAGATGACTGGTGTCGAATAGCAAAAATCTTCGAAGAATTCAAGTGTTGATAATTCGCTAACAGCGATTTCTTCAAGTTATGTAATTAATTTAGTTTTATCCATTTATTTGGCATTTTAATTTTGGCGCATTCGTACTACACAAATTGCACAAAATATTCTAGGGCGCACTAATAAAATCATATCACGTAAAATTGTAACAATTGTGACGCGTCGCGACAAAAGGCAGAATAAGCCAGAGGTCAAATTTGAGTTTTTGATACCATTAGATAAAGGATAAAATTGACGATGTTTGAGTTCAGAATAATTCAGTTTAAAGTACGGACATTTTCGAGATAAATTTAGTTAAGGTTCGGTAAAAACTTAACTTTTAAACTGTTTAGCGATTAATACGTCAACTAAAACCCAGATATACATAGGTAGGTTGCGTTTTGTATGAAAAATCCATTACATGAAATTTCGATCTAAACTCATGTTTTGTCCGCTACTAAAAATTTTATTCTGGCAATGTAAGGTCCTTTTTGTCACTACGGGTCACAATTTAGTTTTAAAATTTTGCTTATAAGCACTGAATCAAATTCAATCCAAACTTGGTCTGAGTTAAATTGTTTTTTTTTATTCTTTGATAATGTTGCACGTGTTTAAATGGTCACGTTTATTATAAAACTGGGTGTAAAGAAATTCCTATTGACCATAATCGACATCATCAATTATGATCATTCATCTGCAGTAAAAACAGAAAAGGAGAATCAATCTTTTTTTTTTGCTCAGGTACGAATATCACTTGCACTTAATTGATTTTATTGAACGTTAGCCTTATGGTCAATTTATGGGAACGCTACGAATTGTTTATTGCCTTTAAAAATAAATTTTTTATTCATTCAACTTTACAAATTGACTTCTAACGGTTTAAAAGTTGTTTAAATTACACAGTGCAACACAAAAAATGTCACTGGGGTCTCATTAAGTTTTTCTGATAGGTTATGAAAAATAAAAAGACACGTATTTAACCGAATTCGTGTATTAGTGACTTTTTTAATTTTATGGCTCCTCAAAGTTTAAAGTTCGCGTTTAATATGAAATTTTGAGATTTTATGCTCATGTCCTTACCTTTAATTTAAGATATAGCACTTGAGAATCGGCATGGTAGTTTTTGTTTTATAAGCAAAACTGTAAAAATTTTGCTATTTCAATAGCTATGTTCCAATGGTAGTGGATCTGATCCGGATCAGATCTGAACTCATTGGAACGCACATGGATTCAATTTCAAAAACTTGGCAGCACTGACAAGAATTGACAGAAATGCCAACTCATGAATGTCATTTAAATTTTGTTTATTTATTTATGATTTTTGAAATCAAAACAAAAAAGAAAAAAATGCGATTTATCTCATGCCGTAATAACATGTAGCTTTATTGCCTATGAAGTCGATCTATTACCTTAAAAATTTATGGATATGTGTATTTACTAGGATTCCTTGCGATTCCAAATCCGTTAAGACGTTGGCCATCGCATATTTTTACTTTTTGGAATTTTCAAATTCATCCTTACGCCTGGCATATGCAGACAGAAAGGCTAACGTCTCCTCCTTCGACCAAAATCGCTTTTCAATGAAAAAATTTTTATTGAATTATTTTGGCATCTTAAACTTTATGTGCTGTTACTTACACATTTGCAGGCAATTCAAAAAATTTTTTCTATTTAAAATTTTAATAGTTTCTTTCTCTGTATATTTTTATTTTGAAATATTTTACAAACATTTTTGACGGTCAATGTCAAACTGTCAACAAATAAGCCAGTGCTACCAAATAAAACCAGTAATTTTCAGAACACTTCCATGGATCCAAAAAAGATTTCCGAACGCATTCATGGATCCAGAAAATGGAACCAAGATCTGAGCTGGTTCTGAATTTGTTTTTGTTTTGCTTGAAAGTGAATCTGATCCGGATCAGATCTGCTGCCATTGGAACACAGCTATTAGCTATTAGAAGACTTTGTGATGATTTTTTTTTTCATTTAAATATATGAAAAAACAAATAAAAAATACATTGAAAATGGTTTTGCTTATCCCAGTTGCAAAAGCCAGCATGCATGCTTTGCAGCATTCATGAATCATGCATACATTTCTTAGCAATACGGAAGATTTGAGGAAAAAAAAGTCTCAAATTAATTCAAACTACTTAAACCTGATTTTGAAAACAATTTTCCTCTCTAAGGGCCGGTTTCACAATGTACAATTAAGATATTTTTAAACTAAAGTTTACTAACGGAAGCTATGGGTATAAACTATCCGTTAAATTATTTGGATTTCAATAAATTCCACTTTTTAACTTATGGTTAAATAAATATTGTGAATAAATAACTAATTTCCCCTTAAAATGTTTTCAAAAAATGTAAACATTTCAAATTTTTTCATATGAATTTCAAAAAATATTTGAATTTATTTCAATCTGCCAGTTAAATTTTAACTGAAAAAATTGTGCCAGTTAAAGTTAACTGAACGTTAGAGTTTATTTTCCGTCAGTTAATAAATAACTTCACATTGAGAAAACAATTTTATTCAAACTTACAGTTAAAGTTTCAGTTAAACGTTAACTGGACATTGTGAAAACGGCCCTTGATCACATTTACGAAAATACGATATAACATAAAACTCCTTTTGAAATTCTTTTGTACTCCTGAATCGTGTTTAACTTGAGTTTTTATATGAAGTGAAGTGAAGTCAACATTTTTTATGTCACAAAAAATAAAAATAAATCGATCAGACGCTAATGGCAATTTGCTCCACATCATCCACAATATCACTGGTGATATGGATTGTCAGAGATTCGGTGAGAGAGTGCGCACCTCCAGTTAGCATAAATCATCTGGAGAATCATAAGATAGTAAATGATATAGCGCTGATACATCTCAATCGTAGAGTGGATTTCAAAGGTAAACTTCTAGATTAGTCTAGTAATTTTCGGAGGATGAATTATAATGTTAATAAATTTATTTTTAGAGCATATCAGAGCAAAAGCAATATCAGAAGAATTAAGAGCCACAATAATTATCCAGCGAGTATTTTGCTTCGGATTACGGTCCGAATGAAATGGTAAGATTTGATTTTTTTGGAATATATTGTTAATTCTCTTGTGATGTTTGAGATAGTTATTTTGAAAGTGGCCCAAGTCCATTAAAGTGCAAAAGTAATGGCATATACATTATGTGCCATAATAATCTGTTTTTTCGACCGATATCAATTTTTAACATATTACCATCAATTTTACACCATGAGGTAAACTTTCCGTGAAAGTTTCTTTTCTAACAGCCAATTCACATTATGACATTGCTTTTGCTCTCGAATGGACTTAGACCACTTTCAAAATAACCGGCTCATTTAATTATTATTCTCAAGCCATTTTTTTTTTTAAATTCCGCAATATTATTTTGTATTTATTTCACAGTTTCTACTTCTGATGTCCTAAAGTATACTGTAATGCCACATAAAGATTTCTCAGTATGTCAAGATATCTTAAAACGTGCAAATAAATATATCACCAATGTATCACATTTGCTCCGCGGGTAAAGAGTTTCACGATTCTTGTTGCGAAGATTATGGTGGTGCTGACATCATTTTTTTTATTATAACGTAAAAATTTCAATAATTGTAACTATTAATAAAAATATTTATAACGACAAATCTTACCTAGTTTTTTAAACGTAAAATAGGGTTTCCATGAAACAATCGTTCAAAAGCATGAATGAATCATGTATGGAAACGAAAACCTGAAGAAGTTGTCTTTTAGCTACAGTGAATCATGTGTAATAGGGTTGTCATGAAACAATTGTTGGAAAGAATGCCAGAATCATGGATAGTATAGAATAGAAAATATGATATATGTGTTCTAGAGCATGAGCAAATCATGAATAGAAAACATGATTGTAGCATTCCAGATCATTTTTTGACCATGCATGATTTCCTATGACATGCCTGTACAAAAAAGAAACGAACGAGCATTTAGGACGGCATGCATGCCAAGCACCCCAAAGATGCATGATTCATGCTTCTATCATGTTTATTTTTGCAACTGTGATAAAACAAAAAATATCATGCGGATTCTCAAGTGCTATATCTTAAATTAAAGGTAAGGACATGAGCACCATTTCATAGTCAGATGGTTTTTTTCATAAAATCTCAAAATTTCATGTAAAACGCGAACTTTAAGCTTTGAGGCATTAAAAGAAAAAAATCACTGATACACAAATTCAGTAAAATACGTGTCTTTAAAGTTTTCATAACCTATCAGAAAAACTTTATGAGACCCCAGGGACAACATTTTTTTTTTCATTTTGTTGCACTGTGTTATTAGATAGCTCCCTAAAATATGTCATATCATCACCTGAATACTACAACTAGGTAACTACTAAATTATCATTTTTGTGATTAGTGGCGTATGATATTCTTCTTAGTTTGGTTTACAGTCTGCAACAATCAAAGTACTCAAGTGGTTATGTAGTTATGAGAAATAACAAAACTTGAAAAATTCAAAAATCACTGTAAACTCGAATCTCCAAAAATCTTAAAATTGAATTAGCTCAAAACTATAAAATTGCAGTTACCTAGTTGTAGTATTGATGTGACGATATGAAATCTCATACGAGTTGTCAAATTTGGTAAAAGAAGTGTTCTTTATTTCAGTTTTCAAGCCATTCGAATCATTTTAAGGCTTAAATACTTTGTTATAACTAAAGTTTTTTCAAATTCTATAGTAATATGTCCCGTGAGTGATAATGGAATGCCACAAAAATAAAATCTTTTCATTAAATTTAAATTTGACGTGAAATATCCTATGTATATACATACAGTGTCGAATAAAAAAATTGGGTCATTGTTGAAAAATCATTAAAAAGTTCGAATAATAAAAAAATAATACTGCAGCAGCTAATATTTAGTATCATTACCCTTATGATTAATCACTGCTCGACATCTTTTCGGCATTGAGCCCACCAAGGCCTGGCAAGTGCTTTTCGGAATATCGTACCAAGCTTGTTGAACTTTTGCCCACAACTCCGCCTTGTTTTTAGGTTTATTGGTCCAGTTTTCTCTCTAACTAAATATTTTCCACAAATTTTCGATTGGGTCCGGAGATCGCGCTGGCCAAGTCGTTATTGTCCGAAATCCATTTTTTTGCTAGACGCGAAATGTGTTTTTGGTCGTCACTTAGCTGAAATTACCATTTTATTGGCATGTTCTACTTAGCAAATGCAAGCATGAATTCCTCCAAGATATGAACGTAAAAATTTGCGTCCATTATTTCCTTGCTCCAGAACACAGGCCCAACATACTGCAAAGAAAAAAAAAATTTCCACACCATTCTATTACCACCTTAATGTTTGAAGGTTTTGGTGTTATGGCGAGGGTTATATTCTGTATTCCTTGGACGTCTTATCCAAGTTATTCATCACTATCAATTAAATTAACTTTTGTTTTGTCCTACAAAAAGGTTTTGCGTAATTTTTTTCCGTTGACTGGGCTGTCGCATTTTCCTATGTCTCTTAGTCAGAATTGAGACTTTCCGTGATGATTTTCAGAAAAGATTTTTTTCCACCAAACGCCGCCTAACAGTTCTGGTAGATACTGGAACTCCAAACTCTAACTGGATGACTGCAGCAAACTAAAAAAGTCTCCGGCATGATACGCGTGCGAAATTAATATCATCTTTTAGTTGTTTTCGTGATCTACCGGAATTTAGTTGCTGTCTTTAGGCAGCATATGATTACAAACAAACTTTTGAGATCTTCCAATTATTTTGGCTACTTGCCGTTGGCATCAGAACTCACTTTGTAGCTTCTTGATGATGGAACGCTCTTCGTTTCAGCAATGGCCCACTTTTTCCTATTTTTGATATAATTTTTGTTTACAATGTCATCTATTATCCAAAACGGAGATCGAGTGATAGTAAAGCTATTTTGCAAAAAAAGGACTAAATGATAAATTTAATAGAAAAGAGTAAGCAATTTCGTGCGTCTTCTACACAACCTCAAAAATCGTGTTTTTTTGTAACTTTTGGGGTAGGATATCTCAGAAACAAGATATAGCGATTCTGATGCTATATTCGGATTCAGCGGTGACAAGTTCATCGAAAATGGCTCTTTTTATTTTGAATTGTTTCTACTTTTTTTTTTCAAAAACCCTTTTCTCGACTTTTTCCAAAAAACTGTATATATGTATCTAAAGTGTTGGTTTTTTTCTTATTTCAATCATTCACAAATTGGGCCATGTCAGAGCAAAATCAGTGCTTGTTTAACAAAATTATATAATTTTACCTAATATGCCTGTACTACTTTGTATTTGTATTCTCCTTTGACTCCTAGGAGGAGCGTAGGGCCTTCACTATTGATAACTTTAAAAAACTAAAAAATTAATAGTAAATTGCGCACTGAAATTTTTTTTGCTTAATGTTTTTAAAACCACTATCGAGGCCTTACGTCAAAAAGGTGACCTCCTCACCCTTGCGCTGCAGCCGCCATCTTGAAATATGTTTGATTCAATTTATCTCGTTTCCTGTTGGTCGAAAAGAAAAAATTTTAAACAAAAATTACAGGCAATAAAATTCTACGTATTTTTGATCTCGGACACGGTATCAATAAGTTGATATTTCGAGCTGTAGAGGCCGCCAAAGTTACAAAAATCCGTTTTTTCCATTTGCACCCACTAGGTGTTGATTTTCCAAAAAGTTGTGATAAAATAATTTGTAGCGCTTGCAAAAACAAACAAAATAATCCTAGCCATAGAATTCATGACTGTGCCACTTTTATTGATGGTTCGCCAATTAAACGATTTGAATGTGCAAAGAAAAATTCTCTTTGGAACAATTAATCTGTCATTTTTGAAAGGGGATATGTGTCACTCGGCAGAAAATTATTTTTTTTTTTGCTGTTGTGGCGATGGCACTGGTTGGTCTTTCTCTTTTCCAAGTACACAGAATACTGCTTAATATCAATGTTAGTTAACCCCCATCACTAAAATCGCACTAAAATAAGATTTACCAAACTTATAACGGTTTTTCTTAATTAGTATTTCTTAAATTAAAATTTTGTCAAACATCCCCTTTCAAAATTACAGATTCAATTGCCTGAAAAAGTGTCATTCTGTTTCGCAGTGCAAGAGCTCAAACTGCCGAGTATGCAAATGTCTTCATTATACTTTATTGCGAGGGGCCTAACAAAAGTTCGATCAGTAGAATTGAAAAAAACTGGAAAATTTTTTTTAAATTTATAACTTTATTCTTCATTTTTTTGTATTTTTTCAACGTAATCGCCATTTATTTTGATACATTTTTGAAGTCGATAAATCCATCTTGAAAAACAATTTTACAATTTCATCGTTAACCGCATTTATTATCTCCTCATTGCTGTTGAAAGCTCTCCCTCTCAAATTTAAATTTTATTTTTGGAAACAAACAGAAGTCGCAAGGCTCTAGATTTGGGGAATAAGGTGCTGGATGAATTTCTTCGATGCCTAAAAGCGCAATAATATCGGTCGTTTTTTCAGCAGTGTTCCAAAAAATTTTGGAAAACTTTTGGTAAGCAGGTTTCAGTGTACTACTTAGCAGTGACTGCCTGACCTTTTCCGAAAGGAATAGCAGCTACAATTTTCTCTTTGGTGAAGTAAACTGACATCATTATTTTTGTTGCTGACTTTTCCTGTGGTGGATTTGCACCTCTGGGCTCCATACCAGGCATTGAAATGAGCTGCAGTAATACCCGATTTCTGCAGTAATAACTTCAAATTTGCAGTAATAACTTCAGAATATTTGAAAAAATTGTAATAATGATATTTGTTATTTAATATTAATATTTAGTAGAGTAGAACGGGGCAATGTCGTGCACTCAACTTTGACATGCTCGTAAAGCCGTACATCTCAAGCGAATGCGACGAGTAAGCATCCGATCGAAAGATAATTTCGTTGGTTACATCCATGTGTAACAACATTTGTGTAGCGAGAAATTGTGTTTGTGTAAGTGAAGAATAAAAAAGTGTGCACGACATTACCCCCCTCAAAATTTGTGGGGTAATGTCGTGAATTGTTTTCCGAGTATAGTAAAGCTATCAAAATGTGTGAGAAATGATAGGTAGTGGTTCTATTAGAGGATATTTAGCATTATCATACAAGTGTGAAGTATATAATATGTTGTGTAGAGTAGAACGGGGTAATGTCGTGCACTTAACTTTGAGATGCTCGTAAAGCCGTACATCTCAAGCGAATGCAACGAGTAAGCATCCGATCGAAAGATAATTTCATTGGTTACATCCATGTGTAACAACATTTGTGTAGCGAGAAATTGTGTTTGTGTAAGTGAATGTGCACGACATTACCCCAATGGTCGTTTTAAAGGTCAACTTCGATAACTCGGTGAAGCCCAAAATTTTTTCGAAAACCAAATACTTCTTTCCTTTGGCAGGATATTTCGTTTCAGAAAACACTTACCTGGTATATTTTCCCGCAAGGAAAATTATTTTTCTGACCCGATGAAAAAACACTTTTATCGTCCCGAAAGCATGCGTTTTGAAAAAAAGGTTGCTCTGTAGAGACGAACTGGTGAAAATTGCTAGTATTATATGCATAAGCTCAGTAGGCCAGCAGGTCCCTACATTACGAACAGTTGGTAAATCATTCAATTCTTTGGGCTAAAACAGCCAGTGCACGACAATACCCCCTGCACGACATTACCCCGTTCTACTCTATTAATCACTTGAATAAGCCATTAAAAAAATTTTGTTAAGAAATTCCAAATAAAAACAAAAAAAATTCTGCAGTAATATTTTTTTCTTATTTCAACCCCTGCTCCATACCATGGATTGATGTTTGGTTTCAAGACTGTACTTGTAAAACCATGCTTCATCACCTGTTACAGTTTTCTTGTTAGACTCTGTTTTTGAATTTTTCAAGAAAATACTTAGCAAAACGCAGATGTGCCTCTTTTTAAGCATCACTTAAAATTCTAGGATCCCATCGTGCAGATTTCTTAGTGTATCCAAGATCATTTTTTAATATTCGCGATACAGCCATGGCAATCAAGCCCAGTTCCTCAGCAATTATTTCCTGTGTCAATCTTGGATCTTCGTCATTTTTAAACTTCACCAGCGCTACACTTGCATAATAAGTCAAAGATTTTGGGCGGCCTTCTCGAGGTTCGTCATCCACAGAAAAATGACCTGTCTGGAATCTTCGGAACCACTTTGAAACAGTCACGAGGGATGGCGCATTACCTTCAAATGCTATTTGGGATTCACTAAATATTTCCACTGGCTTGAGCTTACGTCGAAATCCAAAAAGAATAAACCGAATCTCTCGCTGCGTTGGCACTTTAATATTTACTGACATTGTTTCACGAATTTTACATTTTCTTTTCTCCATTTCGACCGATCTTTCTGAAAGTTAAAATAATCTATCGTAAGGCTTTAACAAATAGTACGCAATTTTTTGATTTACTAAAAATTTATAACATCACATCTACTAAGCGAAGTTTTGTTGGACCCTCCGTATGCAGAACTGAGTCTACAGGTTGTAGTCAATCACCAGATACTGCTAACTTAGAGAAGCAGCCTTCCAACACTCAATCAGCTTCAACTGCTGGACATGTAACTGCTAATAACACAGTGCCCAGTAGATATTGTAGGTCAAGTCGAGTACTTAATTTGCCTATACCTAAATATTGTAATACACCCTCAAAATCTTAAGTTAAGCTTAAAAAACTTTTTTTGGGTTTTTGTGCGCTTAAAAATTTGTGACTCGGTTATTCCTTAACCGATTTTGCATTTTTTCACTGATTTGGAAAGGAAAATTTATGGTTTATACTTTTAGTTCAATGGAAAAATATAGAAATATTTAAGTGGAATGTTAGATTGAAAAAAAATTTTCGTTTTTTACATTTTAACGTCTTTTTTAAGCAACATAAGGCATATATATTTTAATTTATTCGTAAAGAATATACAACTCTAAAAAAACTAACTGATACTTATTAAAATTGGTTGAAAATTTAAGATGTTACGATTTATTATAAAATCTTACTTTATTCGAAATTATAGTTTTTAACTAATAAAAAATGTTTCCCCAGTCTTTCCCGTTTAAAAGGACTAACTTAATGAAAACGAGTTTAAGTGATCCTTAGTACAATTTTGTTTACAATATTTTTTTAAATCATCTTAACCCATCAGGTCCTGTTTTTATGGGTCTTTTTGACACCTATTTCTAAAAACTTGGTCATAATTTGTTAAAATATTCCACGAAAAATTTTACTAGGGGGCACCAAAAATCTTTCTTTAAATCAGTCTTCTACTTATCTTTGAATGGAAAAGATCCGGTAAGCAATTTCAAATAATGTGAGATATATAAAAAAATCATTGCATTTGCAATTTTCAACCAATTTTGATAAATGACGATTGGTTTTATTGCAAATTATGTACACTTAATGAATAAATTAAAATTTGGTTGGTTCCAGGAAAATCCTTTTGGTATTGATTGCAAATACATATCATAATTGTGAAGTGTGTTTTGTTCGTTTGGCGGATTTCAGAATGTGACTTGAACGAAACGATTGTAACTTTGCTTCGATCCTCTGCAAGAAGTTTTCATCTTCCTCTGAACTTTTAATTAATTCCTGACAAGCCTAGACGCGTTGGGAAACTCAAGGCAACTCTTTGCTCCTTTAAGTCACTCATCCTAAAATCTACCAAACGAATAAAACATACTTCATAAAACAACTGCAACCAATGATGATATTTGCAATCAAAAAACTGCCTTATAATCAGCTGATCTGTAGTAAGAAGGCGATTCCTTGGAACAACGCTTGGCAACCAGTGTTGCTAAGTAAGTTTCAACCACGTTTGTGAGTGATTTAGCAACGTACCACACAAATATGATCTTGGAGCGTTGTTAAATCCAAATCAGCAACGAAACGTAGTTAAAACTCTCACGAACGTGGTAGAAACTAATTTAGCAACGCAAGTTATGCTTTTTTTCTTTGCTTTGTGTACGTATTTTTTGCACAGCCCCTCTTATGTATTTTCGATTGATTTCTGAGCAATTCATCACACACTTTTGGTATCCAATCAATGTAGTCCCATGGGCCTTATGTCTTTTGAAGATCTTCTGATCATTCAATAAGTGTCCAGTTGATTTGTCCACTTGCGGTTTAGTTAACCTGTATCGTCGATTTCGTCTTGTTTCATTTTTTTTTCCTCCTAGATATTTTTTTTAGTCCACCAAGGGTATTTCCTTGCATTTCTAATGACTCACACATACTTAAGCATATAATTTTCAGGAATTTGTATTCTTTTGAGGAAATTTTAGAGGAAATATTTAACAATATTTAAAATTATTTGAAAAACATTTCCAAATTAATATAATACTTAGATTAGTACTAAACAGTACTTAAGACTATGTTTGCTTACAAAAAAACAAAAGTACACTCTAAAAATTAAGTACAAGTTTAACTCACCTTGAGCTTTCACTAGTCAAAATATTTTGTGAAAGTCTAACAATAAGCCAAGTACAATTTTTTTTTATATGACTATTGCTGATGATAATGCAATAAAAAATTAAAAGCTTGCTCGGACAACTTCGTACATTCTTAATTTTATGAAAAATTTCAAAATTTTAACAGGTTCTAAACTGAATATGCGCAACGGAATATCATAATGCACCACAAATGCGCTCCAAACAATAAAATGCCATGGTTCTGCACATTGTCAGTTACACTCTTGGGTTCGTATTTCGCACATAAGTTATTTCTATCTCGGCGTTTTTTGAACAGACCATAGATTTTTGCTGTAGCCGTGCATATAAAACACTCACGAATACACGAGAGCATTCGTATTATCTTACGATTGATCGGTTTCTACGCTTCACAGGCTTGCTATGGGAGCAGCCTCCGAGAGAATATTTTTTCCTTTCTTTCTATTTTTTCCATTGTCAAGGTATTTTGAGACGCCTTCTCTTAAAACATGTGTTGTGAGTTCACTAATCACCCTACTGATTGCTGTCCCTTTGTTATTCAGCATTGGACGTATGCCGCATTTAACCCACAATCAACATTTTTCTTTGTACCATGAATCAGTACAGAGTTGGAGTGCACATGCATTTCCTTTTGAGGCCGAAAAATAATTTATAAACATTACTTTTAAATTAGCACGATTAGTTTTTAGCTGATGGTGGATTTCCTTTACTGCATGCATAGTAAAAATTATTACATTAATATATTTGGAGTAATCTGAAATGCTTGGGCTTTTCGGTCACGATTGGTATTTATGCACATAAAACGAAAATTTCTTTTATTTCATAATTTCCTCGGCGTTTCGCCTATGGATTTTAGACTTCTTCAGGAGAATTTTATTAGATGAAAATCTACACATATGAAAAAATATTTTGTAAATTAACATAAAATTTAGAATAGAGCACATTATCTTGTTTGTCTTACAATTTTGTCTGTCTACATGAATATATATATTTTTTTTTGAATTTGAAAATTAAAACTGTGGTGTGTTTATGTAACTCTGCTAAACTCTACCGGTAGAAAACAAGGGTTAAGTATATCATGCAACTCACCAATTGATATCTTTTTCCATTCAATTCAATTTTGTATGCACGTTCATATAAGACTCAATAAAAAATTCAATTTAATTCAATATCCAACTCAATTCAAATTCTCAATCGCAAAACTTTAAACTCAACGACTATAATGCTGGCGAGAACTTCTGTATGTATGTATGTATGTATGCGAGAACTTCTGAACTAGTAGTAAATACTTTACTCAACTCACCACACTTCTATGAACTCTGTAGTTGAGATTGTCGTCATTGTGACGTCACAATCTCAACCAATTGAGAAAAAAAGTAGAGAATGGTTACATAAACGGACCACTGGAAACTAAAAATTGGAAATTTTTTTTTTTTGATAAATTTAAAATTTAAGTTGCACTTAACTTTAAAGCACCGCACTGTAGTAAAGATTGATGTTGTCGTAGTCCTTAGCCATAAAATCTTAAATAGCAGCTTGAAACCCTATTATTTTACTTCCAAGCCCAGTTCAAATTATATCGATATATTTTTTTTTCTTCGAATTATTCTAACCTGAAAAGGTGAAAAAATTAAAAATTCCACGTTTTTTCGATATTTCAGCTTATGATATCTCGAGACAAAAAAGATATCGATATAATTCAAACTGATTTTTAAAGTAAAAAACTAAGGCTTCAAGCTTGATTTTCAATCCTTCCAGCTAACTTTTACAACGAACCCTCTGTACAAAATTTCGTCGAATATCTTAGTTTTCCCGTGAAATATATTTCCACGGACACAGATAGACGGACATGGCTATACCGCCTAAAGAGGTGACTCTGATAAAGAATATACATATATACTTTTCTATACCTGCCACGCCTCCTTCTCTGGATGTGTGGATCTTGCGACATACATAATTGAAAGTGCGATATTTTTGTGAATATACATAATTCAGTCTTAATATTCGGCATATTTAGGTCTCGATATTTTCGGGACGAAATTTTTTACCCGGGGGTATTTTGCATATTCAACCAAATCCAACAAAAAAATGTGCTCGGGGGTTTTTGGGGTCACTGATTAGGAATCTGATGTTAGATTTTTAAAAAACAAAATGGTGGACTCGAAATGGCACTTTATATCTCGTTTAAAAATTTATTTCAAAACTTTAACTTTGAAAGAGTTGTGTGCAACGGTAAATTGATCTACATAAACATGGGTCTTAGATTCGTTTATCGTGGAGTATAAGCCGTACAATAATATAAAAATTTTATCATTTCGGTCAAGCAACACATATTGAAACTTGGCAAACAAAATGAGTAAATTTTCCTATCGGCGCCTCAGAAAAGTTCGTGTCAAACAAAAAACGCTAGAAAAGGCACTTCAATTTTTTTATATGTGATAGAAAAGGTTTCAACCATCCTAAGCCAAAAAAAATGTTGGCGGTAAATCATGGTACAAATTAGTTCTGCGCCTTTTCATAACCATTGCTAACTGATTTTGTGAAATAATATGATTTTAAATTAATCACAATTATCAAAAAAGTATAACTTTTTGCAAGTTTTAAGTTTAAAGGTTCGATAATACTATCTTTTACAAAAAATTTCATATTCAAACATTCAAATCGGTTCAGTTTAACGGTAGCCACACAATTTTTACAGTGAACACTTAATTTTTACTTTCAACTCACAGAATTTTGCGTCCGAGAAGCGTACTTTTGGAGAGATCCCTAGAGCGTTGTCTTTCTTATCGATTTTTGAGATCTATGAATTACAATTAGGCAATGCAGTCCATAAAAAGTAAATTTAAAACAACTTTTTTTTCGACTTTAGGCAAGATTTTAAGGATTTTGAACCAGTGTCTAGCGTTAGAAAACAATCACTGGGACAAACCCATGATAATAAACACGTTTTCGGTTTTTTTTTTTTTTTTTTTGATAATATCGAAAATTTGCGTCCATTCGCATTTTCCATTCAAATTACACAACTGTAAAAAGTACCTTCCGTTATGGAGTTATTTTTTACTTTTGTACTACAATGTATGCAAAGATATCACGGAACCAAATTTTTCAAATGGCCGTTTCTCGAAAATTTAAGCCAACTTGAGCAAACTGAGCCAAATGGTTTCTTGTTTGGCCTATATTTTCACCCCGCAGCGTCAGATCCAAAAAGACTTTTGAAAAAAAAAAACATTTTGTTCCACAGCACTATGGGAAATTTGAACATGTTTTCTGGCCAAAAGTACAAAAATAAAGATATTGAGCTGAAATCTCTGGAAATTTTCTAGGAGTGTAGACAACATCATATTTTAAAATTGGTCAAATTAGACAACTGTCATGCCCCTTTTTCAACCTCTTTTCAAAGAAATTATTATAAAACATTTTTTATTGAAATTTGGCATGGTATATTCATATTTTCTAAGTATATACACACACACAAATGTACATATATTAACAAAAACAGTAAAATTACAGAGATCTAAAAGCATTCTATATTAAAAACTAATTTCTTCAAACATTACATACACTGAGCTAATTTAAAAACATAAGAAAACGTTATAAATTCATTAGTAAAATACATATTAAAAGCTCGAAATTTTCCAATATATTCTCGAACTTTGCGTCTATTAACGTACAAATATCATTACTTTCTGCTTCATTTTCATTTTCTATTAGTTTGCTTAAAATTTCTTCCTTATTATTTTCAACGCAACTTAAAAAATTTATGACTTCTAGTGCAAGTAGCGGTCGCTTTCGTTCTTTTATCCGTTTACTTAAAGAAATGCTGGAAATGACGGGATCTGCAGTATTCAAAGTTCTATGAAAAACGTCAGATAGATTTATTGTTTTGTTACATTTGCGAGCGTAATGCAGTCTATCTAATTTAAAAATTTTAATCCGACACTCATCTGCGTCTTTTCCAAAGTATCCTACCGGAAGTACCATATTTTGAATAATTTCCTTAGAATGAATAAGGACTTTGTGTCATCGGATACCAGGGATACTTTTTTTATGATATCAGCAGTCTCAAAACAAAATTTTTCAAAGTATTGCAAATTTAGTAGATATTGACATGATATACGATTGGTTTTTCCACATTTTTCTTTCAAATGTTCAAACGAGTTCGATCTATCACCTGTATTCAAGAGATTTATCAAATGATTTGAAACTGTTGACTCTTTGTCTTCTTCGGCTCTCCAGATATCGAATAAGTCTGCATTTCGTATTGAGAAGTTGTCTGAGAAAAATGTCGATTAATAAAAAATCGCAAAAAGCGCAAACAAATTTTTTTACAGAAGAGTTAAAAATTTTATATTTATATAAGTTAGAAAGAGGCCTAGGCTGGGCTGTGTTTTTCCGGGCTCACAAAAACTTAAATTTAAAAAAAAATTTTACGATTTAAAGCTCACTGAAGAAAACGTAAATTTCTTTAAAACCACTATGCGAAAAGACAAATTTTTTTATATACAGAGTAACTAATTTCAATTAGTTCCCGTTTCCATTTTAAATATTTTTAATTAGCTTTGAGTTAAGAGAAACATTCACTTTTTAATATATGCGAATTTTTTGAGCGAGGATAAAAACTTTAAGAAAAAACTACATAAGTATGGGGATTTTCTCTCGCATGTATTCACATTTGAATAGCATACTTAAAATTTTATTTTTTAAGTGTTTAAAATTCGACTTTTGGCCAACAAACAGGGCAAAATTTCCCACAGTGCACAGCGTAATTCAAAAAAAAAAAAAAAAAAAAACCTGTGAAACTTTCTTGTTGTCGGTGAAGTCTTTTTTACTGTTTGGGCTCGATATGTACCTAATATAATGGGCGGGATAATATTAAATTTTCAAATAATCCAGCACTGTTTCTCTTGCTACATATTTTGCATGCCATTCTTTGATACCTCCTTCGTGCTCTCTGTTGCGTCAATAAAGATGCGGCCATGGGATTTCGAAGAGGTCACAACATTTCACGCACAACTTAAATTCAATCAGATTAAGGTAACAATCAGAGTAAAAAAAGTTTAAGACAAATAATGATTAGTTGGGATTGATTTTGACTTTTGAATCACGTATGTATAGCTGTTAAATTAAAAATTATTAACCTTGTCCAAGGAGAGGGGAGGAACCTCGGCAAACGGAGAAGTGTGGGGAGAGTAGCGGGGTCAACTCCAACAGAAAAATAAAATCTTCAAAATTGTTTAAAAAAGTAAAAAAATGGTGAAATAGAAAAATATTCAGGCATGTTCTGAAATTCGATTCACTTCGGAATCGGAATTAAATCAATCTTCGATAATTAACACCAAATCGGATTTATGTTTCGGAAATTCCATCTCATTTGTCGCAATGCAAAGCTCTTGAAGATTGATTTAATGCCGACGTGAATCGATTTCAGAACATGCCTGATTGTATTGGGTGCTATTCTTGATTCCGTTCGATAAGGAAATTGTCGTGGAAAGAAATATCGTTCGATATTAAAATTACTATTCTTGATTCCGGCGATATAGGAATATCGAAAAAAAATATTGGGTATCCTGAAATTAGGACATCCCTGACAATATGACAGATGAAATATTGTACCGGTTGTAAATGTTTCTTCTTTTCCAAATAAATACATGGGGCAATTGAAACTATATGGTCCATTTAACACTCCACTTTTATTTTTTTTTCTTATTCTGATGAGTTATTTATCTAAAAGTGAATCAGAATAAAGATGAATTTTTTCCTTTATTGAATGAAGTAAAATGAAGTGTTTTGTTTTACAAATTAAGCTTTTTTTTGTAATAAGACGCAAAGGTAAAGGACTCGTTATCAATTGAATCGGTCATTTTCAAAACCTCATAGTCCTAGAATTATACAGAAATCAATTAAAACTGTTTTATTTAAAAATAAACGAGCTTTAAATATAGTACTCGAGTTCTAAAAGATTAAATAGTCGAAAAAAACTTCATGGTGTTAACAATAATAATAATGAAAAAAATCTGAAAAACTATTCTTGACTTATGTTGTTTTACCAAGAAACGGGGGAAGTGCTAAAAATTTAAACAAAACAACTTAATACCATCAATTCTAAAACTTTCCGTGAAATCAAAACCCAATTTTATTCATTTCTAACAAAATGTCAGCCAAGTCATATTTTGATATTGCTTTTGCCTCTTTATGGACTCAATCTACTTTGCTATGATCGACAAATGACTTGCGTGATATTTATACAGAACTCGCATTTATCTTTAAAGAAGCGTTTGTTTGAGCCAAAAAAAAGTGGTTTTATGTGGTTTTTAACCAATTCAATTGCATTTACTCTGGTCGAAACCTATGCTGAGCTTATGCTATGGACGTTGAGTATGCTGAAAATATGCAATACAAAAACAAAATCCACAGTGACGACGACCACGACGAAGTTTGCATTGGAAGATACTCGTATATTTTGAAGAAGCTTGCCATTATATCTTGCATCTGTCAGATCGTCGTCAGACCTCACGTCGTAAGGTTGCGCGCGACGCCAAAAATCGCACGAAATTCAAAGCACGGTATGGAATAACGTAAATAAGCCAAGTCGTAGAGATTTCGTATTACTTTGTCCGATTCAATTTGTTGTGATCATTGTTGTTGTTTGTTCTTAATTATGTGATCCTGTTTGCTTTAGGGAAATCGTGACAGTTTGAAAACAAAATCGATGAATGAACAAAACGTTAAGGCTGAGTGTCGATCACGGCCTTAAGTGATTATAACTACTTATGTACATACATACAGTTATTATGTATGTAATTTATGAATTAAGGTGATTTAAATTAAATCAGTGAAAACGTGCAAAAATTCATGGTACGTGTACCTACATTAGTTTTGAAAAATTTAAAATATTAATTAACAAAAATAAAACTACTGAACTATGTACGTACCAATCAAAATTGTTGCTATTGGAAAAAATATAACATAAAAAAATCCACCAAGACATTTGAAAAGAGGAGTAGCAGATTATTACCTACGAACATACATATAGAGCAACATGTTCTAATTTTTTGATACTTTTTAACATATCCTTCTACGGGAGTAATTTTTTCATCGAGGAGATATAGATAATTTTGTCATTTTTTGAATTATTTGAGGAGATATGATAAAAAAAAGTTCACTTATGACATTTCTACATTGAGCTTTAATTAAGATAATCCACGGTTCTCGTAAATCACTCCCAAATGAGATCTTATTTTGTTTAACAAAATAATAACAAAAGAAAAAAAAAACTGAAGCAGTTCATGGTAAAAAAATTAATCAACTAAATTATGAATTCCGGGCGATAATCTTCACTGCGAAGTAACTCCATTCCGCATAAAGAAAAAAACAAATATTTGAACTAATTCGGCGAAAATGTATTTCACAGCAGGGATGTTGAATCAGAATAATAAAATATGTTGATTAAGGTGGTCGCTAAATGGTTTTTTGTTGAATTTCAATGATGAAGTGGTAAATCGGCTTAAAATAACAAATTTTTTTTTCAAGATTTTTATGTTGACCTTTGATTGCCCCTTTGGTAAATTTGTCTGTCTCTCAGTTGAAATTACATTCACGGCAAAATGGAAAAGCAAGGTTTATGAAATTTAGTACATACAGATTACAACAATGTTACTAGGCTGTACCGGATTAAAAATGGGACGTGGCGTGAGGAGGTAGGCGTGAACATTAATCAATCATGCCCAGTTTTGATCCCAAACAGTCCACGATCATTAGTATTATATGTACCATGCATATAGCTTTATTCGTTTGGCCGTAGTCGTAATTTCAACAGACGGACAGACAAATTTACCAAAGGGCGAATCTGAAAAAATCAGGGACACTTTTTTAACGGCCACCCTAATGCAGATGTATAATACGTACTTGAAAATTCTTTACTTTTTCGATGCATTTTACGTTTTGCAATTTTATTTTTGATTCTGTTGTACACTTTAGGACTTCGATCTTTCGGCAAATAAAATAAAATTTATTTAAATTGATTGAAAATTAAATTTTAAAGTTTTGCGTGCTATGTAGGAATTTTTGAGGATTGTTGTCCTTTGGGGTATTCTGAAAACTAAGAAAAAAGTTTATATAATCTATTGGGCTGTTTTAGATAATTACGATCTTGCAAATTTAATGAAATATCCATATTAAACAAAAAAAAAACCTTAAAAAATAAATTCAACAAACAAAAACAAAAATAGTAATTTTAGATGTATTTTTTGATGCTGAATACGATCCAGTATCAGATTTGCAATCAGAACCTAAGGGTGCAAAAAATATAGTTTTTAACGCTGTTTTTGAAGTTATGTAAGAAACTTGTGTAATTTTTGCCATTAAAATTGATATCGTAGTCAAAGGTATTATTATATGTCTTTTTTTCTGCAAAATATCGTAGCCCAAAACATTAAAAAATCGCAAGAAACATGGATTTTCGTTTTTTCAGTTAAGGATATTTCAGAGGAAAGAAAAGATATTGATACAATTCAAAAGGTTTTGAAGGCCAAGATGAATACTTGTAAGCATCATATCAAATTTTATAGCCAAAAACTGTCCTGTCTTGTTACATAACTGCAAAAATAGCATAAAAACGGCATGTAATAGCTTATAAGCTAAGACTCTAAATTGATAAATTATGAATTTTAATTCAAACGAAACATGAGTAAAGATAATTTTGGAATTGGAATTGCATTTTTTGCTCTTTTAGGTTCGATTTTTTTTTTATTTACTATGGAAATTTCATTAAAATTTTAAAAATGAGATTTTTCAAAAACACTGACGGATTATTTGGATTTTTTCTCAGTGTTCAGAATACCCTAAAGAACAACTTTCTGCAAGAATTTAAACTCTGCACGGATGTCTGGATTTGGGACGCTTCTTCACCGCCTTGATATATAATGCATTTTCGATACTATACGAAGCTGTTGAACTCTCCTTGTTGTTCGATACTATTTTTTTCTCGGCTTCTATGTTTTTTGATATTATGTGTAGTGATAAATCAAAAATGCGAATTTTAAAGTAACTCATTTAAGCAGCTCTCTCCACTCAGTCGTTGTTATGCAATTGCATGTGGGACTGCCAATGAAAGGTTTTTTTTTATATATATTTTGACTGGATGCTGACTACTGCATGGAACCTGTAGTGTCTCCGGTGTTGATAGCGTACACGCAGTGGTCAAGTTTTCTGTGTGTGTTAATTGGTCAGATGGTCTGCTGATCAAAAGTTGTTAAGCTTTTTGAAACGAAAAGTGTATTTATTTCAATTCAAATCAATTTATTAAGAAGAAAATATTTTTTTATCTACAGTGCTGTCCAAAACATTTGCAACCAAAACTACTTGAAACTGAATCACCAATTTTCGGCCACTAAAACAGATGCAAATAAAATACTTGGTATGAGGTTTTATGTCATTTATATTGTTGTTTATAAAACAAAAATAAAAAGTCCATACATCACTAATACAAAACTAAAACTTAAGTGCAATATAAAAATGTATCGGTATTGGCTGTGCAAAACATTTGCAACTATTAATCTAAATTAAAAATTAATAACTAAAAATATCAATATTTAATGGAATAACCCCAGGTTTTTATAACAGCAGTGCATCTTTTTGGCATAGATGCGATAAAACTATTTTCAAATGAGTGCAGAATGTCCTGCGATCGTTTTTTAACTTCATTAAACAACTCATCCTGTTTTCTAAATTTTTGATTGCATAATAAGCACTTTGAATTGTACCGATTCCTTGCGCAGAGAAGCATCCCCAAATCAAGATACTACAACCTCTATGCTAGACAGTTCCTCTTGTATATTTCGGGCTTAGCCTTTTTCCCTTGGTCTTCTCATAAGACTGTTACCACTCGATCAGCATAAATTAAAATTGAACTCGTCAGAAAAGATGGTAAAAGTCTTGTGAGAAGACCAAGGAGAGAATGGCTAAGCCCAAAATATACAAGAGGAACTGTCTAGCATAGAGGTTGTAGTATCTTGATTTGGGGATGCTTCTCTGCGCAAGGAATCGGTACAATTCAAAGTGTTGAAGGCATAATGAAGTCTAATGATTATAAAGACATACTATAAAATACTAAGATGCCATATGCAATTTGGAAAATGACACTAAAATGGATATTCCTACATGATAACAACCTTAAGCACAAGTCGAAAGTGGTAAAAGATTGGATAAAATGGCGAAATATTGATGTTCATCAATGCCCAACGGAATCGCCAGATCTAAACCCAATCAAATAGTCAAGTCACGAAAATGCATTGCTTATTATGCGATCAAAAATTTAGAAAACAGGATGCGTTGTTTAATGAAGTTAAAAAACAGTCGCAGGACATTCTGCACTCATTTGAAAATAGTTTTTTCGCATCTATACTAGAAAGATGCACTGCTCTTATAAAAAACAGGGGTTATTTCATTAAATATTGATATTTTTAGTTATTAATTTTTAGTTTAGATTAATAGTTGCAAATGTTTTGCACAGCCAATACCGATACATTTTTATATTGCACTTAAGTTTTAGTTTTGTATTAGTGATGTATGGACTTTTTATTTTTGTTTTATAAACAACAATATAAATGACATAAAACCTCATACCAAGTATTTTATTTGCATCTTTTTTAGTGGCCGAAAATTGGTGATTCAGTTTCAAGTGGTTTTGGTTGCAAATGTTTTGCACAGCACTGTATATATGCATTACTTTATGTGCATTACTAAAATATTAAACAAAAGTTCAAAATAACTTAAGAATGTAGATAACTTTTTATTTTTTATTCTGAATCAAAAAAAATTTGCTTTGGTATGTTATTTTTTAAATACATACAGTGTTTCAAACGACTAACCGGACAGAGCGTATAGCTTCTTTTGAGTGCTTAGTATAAAGGAATAGGAGATTTTAGTTGCAAAAAAATGATGCAGTTAATTTTATTTATTATTCTAGTTTTGGTCGGTGCCAATAAAATAAAAAAAATGTTGTTCTAAACGCATATTATTAGCGATAATTTAAAAAAGCTCACTTTTAGAGCTCAAACGTCTAACCGGACACAAAAAAAATAATACTAAAATTTGGCACTTCCATAATTTGTTGATAGTCCATTAGCATTTATAACAGCTTGCGAACGATTTTTCATGGATTTTATTAAGTTTGAGCAAACATCCGCTTGAATGTCGTGCCATTTTTTGACCAATTCTTCCGTAAGCTGAGTTATGCTACGGATAGTCCTGCTGAAGAGCTTCTTGCTCCATTCGGACCATAAATTTTATATCACGTTGATGCCAGATGATTGAGGAGGCGTTTACAATTGCTTGCGACAGTTTTGTATCAGCCATAATTGCGCTACATGGAAAGAATGCTTCGGGTTCTTATAATGGTAAAATGCAAAAGTCTCTTCAATGCCATGTTTTTTAGCGTTTTGCTTAACTTTATCTTTCGAAATGTTAAGGTAACCAAACTCATCCATTTTATCGATAAACACTAAAATTGAGACACCTGCAATGGACTTTTAGCCCCAACGCACTACAAAACAGCCACATGTTTCACTGTAAAACGAATATTTTTAATATTAAATTCAGTGTTTGGTTGTTGCCATACATTAGCTTTGCCATTGGAATCACACAAAAAAACATTTCTTTTGTCGCTATATCAGACCTTAAATAACACATATTCTTGTAATTATTCCCATTTTTGTAAATGGTAAAGCTTATGTATGGCGACAACCAAACACTTTTGCTTATGCGGGAGTTGCTAGACCCTTTTGTCCCTTTGCAATTAACGTTTTTAGTAATTGATTAAAATTTGGCTGGGCTATCTCAAAAAACGCTTTCAGTACAGCTTTTTGAAACTTTTTCTTATATGGGAGGTGCCACGCCCTATTGTCCGAGTTCATCTAGTTTTTTCTCAGAGCTTGCATTTATTAATCTGAGAGTTTGAGTGCAATTTGGTTGTGTTATCTCAAAAAACGCTTTCAGTATAAACATTTTGAAACCTTTGTTTTCATGGGAGGTGCCACGCCCTCTAGTCCGAATTCGCCTCCTTTTTGTTCAGAGCTTATAATTACCATCCCTAGTATTTTCTTATGAGTATTTTGCGTCTGTTATTGCAAGTAATGCTCTTATTATTGCATTTTGAATATATTTTTTGTATGGACGGCAGTAGTGTCCGTTGATCGATTTCGCTAATTTTCAATCCCTCGAGCTAACTTTTACGGCATAGCCATCTTGCTTAGTTTTCCCTAAAAAAATATTACTACAGACAGCCAGCCAGACAGGCAGACATAGCTTCATCGACTCAGGATGTGACGCTGATCCGAATCCCATCTTGAGTCATACATCATTTTAAAGCTTATAAATTATACTTTAATTAAAAGTACTTTTAAAAAAAGGTATCGAAATGTTCAAAGAATAAGGCTATTTTATAAAATCCATTTGCCTAAAAATTTATTATGAAATTTTTGTATCTCTGAAGCTAGAGCTTCTTGCGTACGCCCTTGATTCACGGATATTGAAATAGAAAAAAGCGGATTTTGAATGAAAAATAGAAATCCAAGAAGAAAAACATAATCCGAAAATGACAATTATGCTAAGATACTAGGGGGTATAGTTTTTCAATGTGGTATAGTCGCTTATCTCCGATTTGGGTAAGAACCTGTGAACGTCACTGCTTTTATCCTGTCAGAAAACATGAAAAACTAGGGATGTGTTGCTGTCATACACCAAACAAAAATTTTCCGATGTCAGTTGAACGAAACGTAAGTCGCGTGTGGTTGATTTCTTTCCGGATTTTTTGCAAAAAAATTTTGTTAAGAAAAAGTTGCTTTTTGGTGAAGTTTTATTTATATTCAATAAAGGTAAGTGCTAAGTATTGCGAAATAAGTGTTTAACTATGTATGTAAATTCACAAAGTTTCCCATTTTACATTTAGAATTTTGTATTTTCTAAAAATTGGCCAGTGTGGTATAGTCGTTATTCGCTAATATGGTATATGAATATTTCTTGTCATTCTTAACATTATTTGATTGGTGTTCATTTTTTAATAAGAACTATGAGTTTGAGAACCAATGTAATGTTATTATGAATTTATTTCATACCTTTCAAACTTTATATTTGGGTGTATGGTTAAGTATACCACATTACCCTACTTATGTATATGTACCACATTACCAGCCCACTTTACTAGTACTGATCAGTATATGTACCACATTGCACTACCATATATAACACATTACCTGCCAACTTTTTGAAAACGGCTTTTTGGACTTTTTTCAGACTTTGCTCAATAACTTTTTTTAATGAAATTGCACACATTTTATTGAAATATATTCTGTAGCCAAAACTTCAATGATCAGCATGGCTGAATTTGATTTAACGGTTCTCTTGCAAATTTCAAAAAAAGATTACCTATACCTATTCCCCTATTATATAAAAATTACAATTCACAAAAATCAGGTCCATTTCAACACATTTATATTTTTTTAATTTTAGTCTTTTTTAAAGGGAAACTTCAAGGCTTAAATATAAGTTCAATATTTCTTAAAGACTTTGTTCTTCTAAACTGTGCTGTTTCTGCTAATGGCGCTAAAGCTCTTAAAAACTCAAAATATAATCATTCATGTTTCGATTTAAAATTAAGTAAATTAGAGTAGATAGATATTTATTTATTTGTCTTATTGTTGGTAAGTCTGTGGGATAACCAAGAATTTCCATGAAATGTGTACAGTAGATATGCATCTACAGCAGAGGTTTCCAAATTAATTTGTTTTGCATTTTATCCGTTTTGCATAAACCCATTGAAAGTATGGAACAAAAAAAAAAAAAAAACGTACTTGTAGAATTTATATTACACTGTGGAACAAAATTTGGTCAACAAAAGTTTACTCGGATCTGACGCTGCGGGGTGAAAATATAGGCCAAAATAAAAGACCATTTGGCTCAGTTTGTTCAAATTGGCTCTAGTTTTCGAGAAAAGGCCGTTTGAATTTTACACCTTGAACTATGTGGTTTTTTCGATATGTCTCGTAAGTTAACTGAGTTTTATTGCATTTAGTGGTGGCGTTTTGTTTGTCTAATTCATATCTAATCTTTTACTACCAAATAAGTATTTCGGATGCACTTTTGCCAAGTTAGAGCACAAAATTCCCAAAAAAGTGATATTTTTCGCCTTTTATGACATTCGGCTCAATAGTAATCACCCGAGTGGTGGATTTATGCCTTTTAACCTATAGCTGAGATCCATACGAACACTTTGATATAATATATGTGGCATATGGGCAAAAATTTCTCAAGTGAGCCACCTAAGAAATCAAACGTAAAAAAGGCTTTAACAAAATGATGTTTTATAACAACTAGTAAAGATTTTGTAAAAATGTTTTTTTTAGAGATATTTAGCATAGGTCGGGGAATAAAATGGTGTTTTTGATTTGTAAAAAAATGTTTCATTTATTATTGAAAATCCCTATTTCATATAGGTACATAAAAATAAAGCAACTTCTTCGTCTCTGAGAAAACTATAAAAAATAGGTAAGCACTCTCCACTTATCAAGAAACTATATTCCAGAAAAAAAATTGGGGTAATCAATATTGGTTAAAAAATTATTAACAATATTGTGATGTCGTGCAAGTCTTTTTTCAGCATTAGAGAAAAACAAGGCATCCTACGAAAAAAATGTATATGGCATAAAATGCTTAGAATTATCTAAGGAATACGTGTGAGTTTTTTTGGAACATATCAAATTTTTTTTTCGGACCTTTTGAAAAATTATAAAATGTCTCAAAAAATTCTGAAAAAATTCACACATATTCCTTAGATAATTCTAAGCATTTTATGCCATATACACTTTTTTCGTAGGATGCCTTGTTTTTCTCTAATGCTGATAAAAGACTTGCACGACATCACTATATTGTTAATAACTTTTGAACCAATATCGATTACCCCAATTTTTTTTCTGGAATATAGTTTCTTGACAAGTGGAGAGTGCTTACCTATTTTTTATAGTTTTCTCAGAGACGAAGAAGTTGCTTTATTTTTATGTACCTATATGAAATAGGGATTTTCAATAATAAATGAAACATTTTTTTACAAATCAAAAACACCATTTTATTCCCCGACCCATGCTAAATATCTCTAAAAAAAAACATTTTTACAAAATCTTTACGTTTGATTTCTTAGGTGGCTCACTTGAGAAATTTTTGCCCATATGCCACATATATTATATCAAAGTGTTCGTATGGATCTCAGCTTTAGGTTAAAAGGCATAAATCCACCACTCGGGTGATTACTATTGAGCCGAATGTCATAAAAGGCGAAAAATATCACTTTTTTGGGAATTTTGTGCTCTAACTTGCCAAAAGTGCATCCAAAAATACTTATTTGGTAGTAAAAGATTAGATATGAATTAGACAAACAAAACCCCACCACTAAATGCAATAAAACTCAGTTAACTTACGAGATATATCAAAAAAACCACATAGTTCAAGGTGCAAAATTCAAACGGCCTTTTCTCGAAAACTAGAGCCAATTTGAACAAACTGAGCCAAATGGTCTTTTATTTTGGCCTACATTTTCACCCCGCAGCGTCAGATCAAAAAAACTTTTGTTGACCAAATTTTGTTCCACAGTGTTATTCTCATTTCATATTAACAAAAAAAAAAAAAAAAAAAAAATTAATAAAAATTAAATACCCTACACTTTAGCATTTTGAAACTTTTGCTGCTCCTACGGTCCTTTCCCTGCTTTATGAAAGCAAGATATATGAGGAGTAATCGAACAAAAAGTAACATTTCCATGTTTCCTTTTTATTCAGAAATCAATAAAATGTGTTTAAAAAAGGTACGATATTTTTTAAAAAAAATATGTTTATGCACAAATATACACTAAAAAAACTGCCTTACAATCGCATTTATACACATTTGAAAACTTTCATATTAATGGAGATAACTGAGTTTGAAATTTGGAAATGTTACCTTTTGTCAAGAAATGTTGGAAATGTTACTTTTTGATAATCATTAAACTGAAATGATACCTTGTGGGAGCAATAAAAGCAACTGAAAATGTTCGACAACGACTATGGTTAGTGATTAGTATTAAATAGGTAAATGTAATTTTTCGTCAGAACTACAAAAAAATTATTAGTGGAGTGGAAATATTACTTTTTATTCAGAAATCGACGAAAAACGCGGTTTTCTTGGGAACCGTTATTCTTTGAACCACCAAATTCAATTGGAATATGTAGTTCATAGATTTACATACGATTCTTCAAAAAAAAGCAAAAAGACAAAAACTGGAAATGTTACCTTTTGTTCATTGGAAATCATTGACCTACAACTTTTTTTTTTTCCATTCATTGCCAGGGACCCCTTTAGCGAAACGCTTTGGGAAACGCTGATATATAGGAACATAGGAACCATAGCACACATTGATGTACAGATTCTGCCTGAGGTTGCAAATTCATGGGATAATCATGTAATTTCGATAAAACAACACAACAGCAACAACAATTTTAAACGCATGTTGCTGTAATTTTGTTGTACTTTCCATGTACCCATTACCATAGTTGTTGTTGCATTCGTTGGGGTGTTGCTAGTTATTTACGCTCATCTTCATTTGGAAGTCAATTCAATGCATGAAATCGTGAACTCTAAGAATCTTTGATCGCTGATCGATGATCCGCTTACATCGATTTTGTTACCAAGTACTTTTGAATTTTACTGATGAATAAATTAGGATAACATAAATCGCTATTATTTTCTTTAGATTGCTGCAAAATGGCAAAAAAACATGAAACTCAAATACAATTATTCTAAGTATTGAGGGTATGAAACAAAAAGTGTAAGTCCCTGGAAAATATCGAAATTTATTGACCCGGATACAGTATCAAAAAATACGTCGAAATTAACTACTTCATAGCCATTTGAAGGAACATGTCACCTCGAAGTCAAAATTTGACTAACTCAAGAAACGTCAGTTGTATGAAAAAAATTTGAATAAATTTGCAGAATATTAATTTCTCTACAGACAACTTTTTTCTAGGGCGGACTTTGGAGGTATTCTTCAAAAAATCTGTTTGCAGCATTTTAACCTTGGGCCAAAAATTTTCCAACTGACCTACCTAAAATTTTATAATCAATTGATTTTTCAATATTCCAATGCTCTAATGCGCAATTCAAAATGATGTTATTTACGGCTTTTTGCTTTTCAGGTGCCGATATACTATCAAACATATTTTAAGATTTTTATATATGGGCATTTCCATAGTAGCGGTTGCGACAGTTTAAAAAATAAGCTTTAATAAAGTAACGGGTGGGCCCACAAAAAGTAAGGGGTGCGACATCGTTAAAAAAAAAAAAAGAATATGTATATTTATATCGATTATATATAACAGCAGGGTAAGGGAGGGAAATATGGACCACCCATCTTTCTTTTTTAAATAAAACCCAAAATACATAAAACAAAACAATTTATTTTATGTCATTCAGTAAAGGAAACAATTTGCCTTTATTCTGATGCACTTTTAGATAAATGTCTCATCAGGATAAAGAAAAAAAATTAAAAAACTGAAAATACTCAAAATGAAGATTAAAAAAAAGTGTATTGTAATATGGACCATATAGTTCATTTGGTACAGAAGTTGCATATAAAATGTCACTTCCACATACGTCATATTTTTCATGACTCCAAGAACGTCAGATTACACATTCAACCCAAAATTCGCCACGGCGATCTTCTGAGTAAAGGGTATTACATTATATGCATTTTTCATCTTTTTTCCCTTTGTAGTTAACGAATTACATATAATGACCATCAGACTCGTCATGAAAACTGCAACTAGATTCCCCATCTGAAAAAGATGATAAATACATTTGTTTTTGAGGCTTTTTTCTTTGGTGGTCCATATTACCCACAGCGCGTGTTGGTGAAGGAAGTGGTTTTTTATCAAAAAGTCTTGTGGCTAATGAACAAATTTGTGCTCATAAATAATAAATAGTATTCACTGACTTTATATAATTAACCATTTATTTAAAAACGCGATGTCTTTAAAGTGAAATAATGAAATATACTCACTAGAAAAAAATTATCACTGATCTTTTTTTTAGAAAAATCAACTTTACAGAAACATGCGACTTCATCAAACGCTAAAATCGCCCTATTATAAGCTTTAGGTATTAGCGTTAAGTTTGAACATGAATAACGGTAAATCCTATGTATGCAGTGGGAAATAACCGTGTGGCCCATATTACCCGCGTAGTCCATATTTCCCTCCCTTACCCTACTAAAAAGAAAGTATAAAAAAATTCAAGAAAGTGAGCTGAGATTTTTTTAAGGTCATTTAGGGGTCACTCAAGGTCGATTTATGCAAAATCTCGGCATGATGCGGTGTTTATTTTATGTTGGAAATGAGTCGATATATCAAACTTTTCGTCTTGAATCAAGATATATAATAAAATAAAAATTGGAAACTTAGATCAATTTTATACTGATTTTTTTTAGTTAAAATACCCGCAAAAAAAGGATTTTCGAAATTTCACGCCATTGTAAGACTCTAAATCTTAATTTTCGTTAAAACTTGTTGTTCCAAGGTCATCATGAAAAGGAACCATTTTTTCGAACTTAACCTATTTTATCCTGTTGTTTTGGATTTTTTACCCACCTTAAAAAAGGGTTATAATGGGTTAAAATGTTCCAAAAAATATTCTACAAAAATTTTCATTAGGGGTCACCAAAGACGAAAAATGCTTAAAACTTCAGAATAATGAGTAAAAAAGTACAAAATACACAATAAATCGTCTCTATACAAGTGAAAAGTATCTACTAAGTAAATTTTTCAAGTTTTGAGATATTTGATGTTCAAAAAATTAAATTTTTTTGTTTTGCTTATAGTTTTATGATGAAAATAGCCACTTTTTAACAGACATATGGCTAAATGGGTCTTATGAAAGTAAAGACTATAATATTTTACTTAGACCAGAAATACCAAATAGCTCAAAACTTGGGAAAACTTTCTAGTACTTTTCACTTGTATAGGGTCGAAATATGAAAACCCAGTGTGCCAGACGGTTCATATCTCCGCTTTTTTATCCGTTACGGATCCGCTACTGATCCGTTGGCGGGAGAGATTCCCAAAAAAAATGCGAACCGTCTGGCACACTGGGAAATGAGAAATTTTTTTCCTTCTACTCATTTCTTTCATAGTGCATTTACCATACAAAATCTTTACACAGAATTATTCGTAATCCTGGGATGTCAACATTATTTTGAATATTGTGTCAATCATTTGAAAACATGTCACTACCGTCGTCATGCAGCAACAGCGCAAGTAAAATACAAAATACCTACACTTTAAGTCTCACAATCACTTACCAGACTCAAAAGACAACGCGAAGAATACCGTGAAGCCCTATGTCGTCCATCCATCCATCTCGCACGCTTCGCTCTCTGACAATTCAAAGTCTATCTGACAATGCGTCTGCACTGCAATTTGGAATCAATGCCAATGGTTGTGAATCGAAAACAAAAAACTTCCAAAGCGAATCGTCTTCAATGCAAAAGCAACAAATGGGGAACACTGGAGATTTATAAGAATTCAAACGCAGTTGGATTTTGTTCGATGGCTTGTAGAAAACAACTTAACTAACTGATTTGTTGCCACAAATGTACCATTGTTGTTGTTGTTGTAGTTGTTGGTGTTGTTGTGTTGTTATTGTCGTTTGTACAGCAAATAATAACGATGACATTGGGACGTTAGTTGCCGTTTCAAATGCATGGATCCGAGTAAAAAACGAATAAAATGTATAACTTCATATACAAGTAGAGAAAAAAAAAACCCATTTAACTTAACTTATTACCATAGTTTGGATGATGTATCTTTACTGTTGAATTCATTTATTTTTTGTTCCTGAGCAGGGCTTATCAGTATAAGAATAATTTTATATGCGAAATTGCTCAAGAAAATTGAATGGGGTAACATTTTATTTTAAAATTTACTACTACAAAATTTCGAGGCATAGAATTTAAGGTAGGTGAACCAAAGACAAAAAACAAATAAACTCTTGTGAGTGAATATCGAAATATGCCGAAAGTTTTTCAAAACCATCGAAAAATTGTTAATAGATCGAAAAAGTTTTAAATATGTTAAAAAGTAGAAAAATTCGGATAATATTGACAAGTTGTTGAAATGTTGAGAAAGTAGAAAAATGTTGAAATAGAGTAATTTAGGGTAATGTGGTTACCTTTTTCTTTTTACCAATTTCTACCAAAGTAATGGTAGTAGGTAAGCTTGGTCAATTTATTTGTATAAGTTATTCTATTGTTTTTACTATTATATAATTTATAAAATAAAATATTAACTTCTTCAAGCGTGAGGCCAGATAAATTGACAGTATCTAAAAATAGCTAAAAAGGAAAAGTGTCGGGTATTGTGGCTCACCCTGCCCATTTCCTAAAGGAGTACCGTTATTCGCAAATTTTGTTGACTAAAAGTCGAGTAGTAATTTTTAAGATTATATTTGCTATGAAATAGCTTTATATTCTTATTAAATAATATTTTCTGGTAAGATAAACCAAATTCATACTAACATGTGAATAAGTAAGAAGGGTTATCGAATCATACGTAAAATAGTACTTCACATTACTCAAACTCGGGTATCCTACACATGCAATTAGCTTTTTAAGGTGTAATAGTAGTCAAAGTAGTCCACATTACCCGAAAACATCACGTTTTTGAAATAATCATTGATTATATAAAAGAAATGTAAAATCAGACTTGCTAATGCATTTTTTCGTTGAATAATAGATCCTCAATTGCATTAGAGTTATTTGAATTTTAGAAAACTGAGTTCTGAGGAAGTAACTTAGTTATTCACCAAGTACTACAAATAAGTCAACTTGACCTCACAGCATATGCTAAGAATTTCACACGAATAATTAGCATTATAGAAAAGCCAAAGAGCGTAAAGAATATGTTTTTAATGTGCACAAATAACCAGAATTGTTGTGCAGTCTTTAATATGAGAAATAAAAGGGTGCACCACATTACCCGCATAGTCCACATTACCCTAAATTACTCTAATAATAGCCCAGGCAAATTAGCATAAAAATTGATGTACAGACCTTAGATACACCATTACAAGTAAACTGTCAAAAGTCCCCATTGATCCCATGTGAGCTAAAAAAGTTATTCAAGGCCAAAGGTCACAAAAAATAGCTTTTTGGAAATATCTCGCCAGCGGTAGCTTCTAGAGAAAATGTTCGCGCGCAGTTTTATAGCTAATAAAATTTCCTATAAAAATGGTGTGCGAATCGATTTCATGCGATTTATAGCTTAGAAGATATTCTTATTTAAATTGCGGCAAAAACTAGTAAACTGAGCGTGCCGAGTATGAGAGCGCAAAGTGATGTGTTGAGCTTTAAATTTAATTAACTTATGAACGGTGAGTCACACGTAAAAAGTGAAAATATTGTTAAAGGGAATTGCTTGCTTTACAAAATGCATGTTTTTTTTCTTTTGTGTGACTAATAGTTTAGGAGATATTTTTTGACAATCCCAAAATTTAGAAAAAAAACAGTTTTTGCAAAATATCTCGGAAAAGATGTGCCCTAGGAAAAATTTTTTTCATCCATTTTGTAGTACATGCAATTCCCTGTGGCGGTCCCTACGAACACTTTTTTCGTCCAACTTACCGTTCAACAGATATCGCGATTTGAAAATCATTCAAAAATCAACTTTAAAATTATTTTGCAATACACACTCGTATGCCGCAAGGTCTTTGCTTTGCCGTAGCTACGTCGACTGCGCACATTATCGTTTTCAGGGTTGTCACATGGTATTTTTTTAAGTAGGTACCCGTGTCTCGTGGCTTTTCTCCAGCACGTCAGATTTTTTTTCAATCGATTTTTGAAGTTTTTTAATCCACTGTACATGAAAAAAACAAAAATAACGTATTCTTGTGTTAAATCAATGCAAATAACTATATGATCCTTACATTTGAGGTGTATCATGTGTTGAGTAAACTTATGCAGGATATTACGAGGAATATTTTTGTAGACAATTGGTGGCTCTTTTAAACAAAATGCTTCAGGGCAAGTTTTGCCATTTCTAAAAGATTAGGCAAAATCGGAAGGGGTGTGGCAGAGCTTGTTATGCTAGGCATTGAATGGCTGAATATGCAGTTTGTGTCGAGAGAACTTTTTAGCATAACTTTTTGCACTTTGGTCAAAGTTTTCATATTCCAAATTTTTCTCGCGTCACTGCCCCTTTTCGAAAAATGGTTCAGAGATAGTGATGTGGTGATTTATGGCTGCTTCGAAACTAAGCTCTAAATCAGAGCGTAAAAAACATGATTTGTATGTATGTATGTATTCTCCTTTAACTCCTAGGAGGAGCATAGGGCCAATATGAAATCTCTCCATTTGTCACGTTCCTTTGCGATGACTTTGATCTCTTGCCACGATTTTCCCGATTCTTGAATTTCCTTTTCCAACGACCTTTTCCAGTTGGTTTTGGGTCTACCACGTCCTCTACTGCCTTGTGGATTCCACTCAAGGGCCTGGCGACAAACTTCGCTGTGTGGTTTCCGGAGAGTGTGACCAATCCATCCCCATTTGCGCAGCTTGATTTCGTTTGCTATAGCCTTCTGTTTGCATTTTTGATGTAGCTCGGCATTTGATATAGTGCGAGGCCACCAAACCTTTAGTATACGCCTTAAGCATTTGTTGACGAATACTTGCAGCTTGTTCGTTAGTTGTTCAGTAACAAGCCATGTTTCGCACCCATATAACAAAACCGATTTCACATTCGAATCAAAAATGCGCACTCTCGTTTTGGTGGATATAACGGATGAAGACCATATTTTGTTCAGTTGAGCAAACGCGCCTTTTGCTTTTGTTCGAAAACGTGATTTGCCATACAAAAAAAAAAAAAATCTAATTCTGCCGAGATTTGTTTTAAATCTGCGTATAAATCTCAGTAGGTCTTAAGATTTTCCAAATGGAAGATAAATGGGTCAATCTTTGGTTATCGATTAAGATTTGGGTTGACATCTCCCATTTTTTCTGAAAATTGGTGAAAAGTTAGTATTTGACATACATATGACTGTGTTAAAATGATTTTCCGTAATTCCAAAAACAAAAAACTCCAAGATGGCGGCCATAGGAAGTTCAATGCAATTTTTGGATACTTGGCTTTTTATCTGATTTTAATGAACTTTTCAGGGTTAGTGTCAAAAAGCATGAGCTTTTGAAAAAAAAAAAAAAATTACACTGAACAAAAAAAAAATTTTATTTAAGATGTAAAAAAAACTTTTTTTCTTTTTTAAAGCCAATTTCGGGCTTGAAGCACCCTTTTTATTTTTTCTTAAATATTTTTATTTAAAAGTAAATTTTATCATAATTTTTTGCAACCCTCAAAATTGTGGTAACTTTTACAGTTTTCAAGTTATGACTTTTCGTGTACCACCGACCGGACGGTATATTTTTTCGGTGGCCCCTAGTGAAATATTTTTTAGAATATTTTTGTAGAATATTTTAATCCATTATAACCAAGATTTTGAAAAAAAAAGGGTTCCAAAAGACCCTTAAAACGGGATATAATGGGTTAAGATGTTCTAAAAAATTTTTCCTTGCTTGATTTCACGCTAATTTCCATAAACATATTAACCCATTATATCGCGTTTTTATGGGTTGTTTTGACCCCTTTTTCCAAAAATTTTCTAAAAAAAATGTCACAAGGAGCCACAGAAAAAAATACCGTCTAGACGGTGGCAACCCTATATGGTAGTGCACGTGCAACATCATCTAAAATAAAATTTTTTTTTCAATATCACTTTTTTTTTTCGAAACCTCATACTTTTTGACACTAACCCTGAAAATTTAATTTAAGTCAGATAACAAGCCGAGGAGCTACAAATTTTCAAATATGTATGTGAGTATCCAAAAGTTGCATCGAACTTTCTATGACCGCCAACTTGGATTTTTTTGGAATTTCATTTTAACACAGTCATACACACAGAAAAAAAAATTGTATTTCCAACAACTTTATGTTTTAATTCAAGAATTTTTGTTGGTTGAAATCTTCCCAACAACTTTTGCTCTTGTTTTAAATACGAAATTGTTATGTTTTTAATAAAACGAAAATTTCTTGAATCAAGTAAAAAGTTGTTCAAAGTTTAAGAACGACAATTGTTGTTTTAAAAGCGAAACTGTTGACAATAATTAGAAACAAAATAGTTGCACGAAGAATAAATGATTGAAATGTTTGTGGTTATGTTCATAAGTATTTATTTGCCATTTATCTTACCGCAATAGAAATGATACAAAATATAGGACATTGGGTGCTGTATGAGATGAAGCCGTGTGCGTGTGGACTGTTGCATCAACGGCAGAAAAAGAAATGTTCTTTGCACCTTATCGTGAGTGGCAATAGAAAATGGATACAGTACGATAATCCCAAGCGTAAAAAGTCTTGAGATAAGTCAGGTCCATGCATCGACATCGTCCGCACATCCGAATATCCATATGAAGCTTTTCTGCATATAGTGGAATCAACGGGGTGTAATTGATTATGAAATTCATATGCTGCCAGAGAGATAGGAGAAAGTAATGTTGAAAAAAGGGCAATAATTTCAGTCAAATGTTTCTTACCCTCATTCGTTTATTGAGCTTTTTTAAAAAAAAAACATCTAGATCTTATTCAGGAATATAAATTGCTTATTTTTTGTTTTGTTCACAAAACTGGTGTTTTATGCTTTGTATTTAAAAATATTTTTCATATTTTTTATGACAAATGCGTAAAAATATTAAATATCAAGAATAAAATTGTTGGTTTAAGAATAAAATACTTATTCCAACAATTTAGAAATAACAATTTTTTGAGAGTGAAAAATTGTTGTTTTAACAATCTTTTTTTTTCTGAGTGTATGTATGTTATATACTAACTTTTCACCAATTTTCAGAAAAATCGGAGATGTCAGCCCAAATCTTAATCGATTATACAAAGATTGACCCATGTACATATGAAGAAGAAAAGAAAAAATCACTTTCGATTTCCCGCTTATGACATTTGATGTCAAAAATAAATCTCTTTGGGCCGTGGGAAACGGAAAAGTTTTAACGATGAGATTTATGAATTCTTCACAGCTAACAATAATATAATAGCCTGTTTCCAACGAAGATTTAGCTGTGCTGAGATTAGTAAATCATATTGTTAAATCCTAGCCGTTTCCGCCGGCCGAAATAGATTTATTTCAGTCAGTAAATGCCAGGAGCAGTAAAATTCAACTTGTATTTCATTTTCTTCTTAATATTTATCTTCCATTTGCTTTGTGTTTATGCCAATCGTCAAAGTTCCAGGGGTGTCACAATCGGTAGCCTTGTTGTGATTAAGGCACAGATTTAACTTAAATCCCAGATTTATTTTTGTATGGTAAATCATTGGATCAACGCCCAGATTAAGAGCTAAATGCAGAAACTGCCTTAAGTCCCATTATAAATCTTCGGTGGAAACAGGCTATAAGGGTGTCGAAAAAAAATTCCAATCTCAGATTTTGCTGTTACGTAAATTTTATTCAGAGCATCTGAATTTACAAATTTGTTTCAGTTGTTATGCAAACAAATGTATGCACAATGTGCTTGCTTTACCCTATATGTATGCGAGAGTAAATGCAAAAGGATAAACCTGTAATTGTGCTCTTACGAAAGTGATAAAGATACTCTATTTACATTGCTACTCGAACGATCCGCTTTTTACTTTGATCTGAAATAATGAATGGTCTGGTGACATTAGATTTGTTGAGTTGTGTTTCGATTGCATTAATCAAGTTAACAAATTCAATTTAGTAGATTTACTTGGCTTTCGTTGGCAAATTGCCGACCACTAATTTAAATTTGCCATTTTATTTAAATTTCAAGAAAACTGTTTTTTTTTTTTTTTTTGACAAAATTATTGTTTTATGTGCTTGCATCTGGACTAACAGAATTATTTGAGCAAAATTGAATTAACAATTAACCGATTACACATTCGCAACAAATTGAAATTGAAACCAAATTGAATTTGATCTCGCCAACTTTTTTTGACTAATTCATTGTCGCTGATTCCGAATCTGGCATTAGTTTTTTCCTATCAGGATAACCCGGGCCTCAGGAGAGATAATTATTTTATTTAAAAACTATTTTGCTTGTTTTTACAAGCGCTAAAAATTTTATAGTTCCAACATTTTCAAAATTAACACATAGTGGGTCAAAATGGAAAAAAACTGATTTTTTGTAACTTTGGCGGCCTCCACCGGTCGGAATATCAACTTATGTATACTGCGTCCGAGCTCAAAAATACTTAAAATTTTATTGCCCGTAATTTTTGCTTAAAATTTTTTTCTGTGCGACCAATAGGAAACGAGATAAATCGAATCGAAAATATTTCAAGATAGCGGCTGAAGCGCTGGAGGGATGAGGTCACCTTTTTGGTTTGCCAAAAAACATTAGGCAGAAAACATTGCAGTGCGCAATTTTTTCTAGGTCTTTTCACATTTCTTTACTGTACTATTACTCGAGAATTAATTGAGATAATGACTGCATTTACAAATTATTGTGTTTGTTTTTCCAAGCGCTACAAATTATGTTGCCACAACTTTTTGAAAAATCAACACCCCCCACTGCTTTTCAGTCTTGCTAATTTATAGTTAAAAGTTGTTTCACGCCCGTTTTGAAGATAAAATCATCTCTCGATTTGAATTTTGGCATCTTAAAAACCCATCTGCTTTGGAAAAATATGGTTTTGAATACTCAATATGTCTGAAAATTTTTTCAAGACCAAGACCAAGACTCATTGTGCAAGAACAAGACCAAGACTGCTATGGTCTTGGTCTTGGTTTGCTCATCACTAGTTAGAAATGCACTTCAACTTTGAATTATACACCACTAGAAAAGTTTCTTTGTGTAGATGTGCACAAAGTTAAAATTATTTTAATATTTTGCATTTAAGCCAGGTAAAATTAAATGCAAATTTTTCAATATTAACAACGACAAAATACACGGTCACATAAGCCTGAAAAAGTTTAAAGTACAAAGAGAAAGACGAAAAAGACCAAAGCACTGACACATGTTTTTTTTTTTTGCTTTTCTTTCGTTTCGCTGACATCGCACCAGGGATGACAAATGTGCTTTTCTATTTTGTACCAAATAGCAAAACAGGACTAAAAGTTCCTAAAAGTACTAAAACTTCAACAAATCCAAGTTTTGCATTAAAAAATAGTTTTATGGAAAGAAAAACAGATATTTTGTAGAAGTGTGTAAGCAAATATAAATCTACTTATATATTGAAGACAACAATTTGCCCCACCGTTTATACCTTGTTAGAAATGGAGCACGACTTTGAATTATACACAATTAGAAAGGTATTTGTCTGTAAATGTGCACAAGGTTAAAATTATTTTAATATTTTGCCATTAAGCCAGGTTAAATTAAATGCATATTTTTCAATATTAACAACGACAAAATACACGGTCACACATAGCTGAAAAGAGGATACAGCACAAAGAGAAAGACAAAAAGCTGACTGACACTCACTTCATGTTTTTTGTTTTCTTTTCGTTTCACATTTGTCATTGTAAAAGGGATGATTACTGAGGTTTCCATTTTGTACCAATCATTAAAAAAGTACTAAAACTGTCCGAAAAGTACCAAAATTATTTAATACATTTGTGGTCAAATTTTGACCATTGGGCGATTCTTATATCTTTATGAAATTCCATTCGATTTTGCTCAGCACAGGCTTGCTATAAAAAATTTATTTAAAAAAATATATGCCAAAAGCAAAGGGTTTCATTTGACATTGATATGAAATATCGTAAAATATTTGTGAAATTTCAAACTTTTTCCTGCTATAACTCAGTCAATTTTGTTCGGAGCATAATCATTGGAATACTTATTAGAAGCGCCATTAGTCACACCATAAAGCGATAGGACTTGGCGTTATAGAAATATATTGATGTATATAAAGCTATAACCTCGAAAAAAAGAAATTTATGAATAACACGGGAGCGGCCCCAAGAAAAAAAAAAAATAAATAATTGCGTTTTTCGTCTTTAGCGATCTTAAATTAGTTTAGAAAAAATGTTTTGGAAAATGTTACAATTATTTTGAATTTTCTGTTGAATTAACTTTTTAAAGTTATTGCTTAAATAATGATCAAATCAAAAACACAAAAAAAAATTTTCTTTTTATACTCTACACCCAGGGTATATTCGTTTTGTCCTTCCGTTTGTAACGCAGATAAGGAGGCGTGGCAGGTATGGAAAAGTATATATGAGCCGTTCAAAATGACAATGGTGCAACTCCAAAACGAGGCAAAAGTCTGTGTGTGAAAATATTTTTTGTCTTCTGAGCACAGGACCATGAATTGATCGTTAGCTTGAACTTATAAAATTTTTTTATTTCTCAAGTATTCAATTGATAATAATTACCAAATCATGTAGTTGGCGGAAACATAGGAATTTATTGAAAACCGATAGTATAGTAAGTTCGGGTAATGTGATATAGGCATTTTTGTGTTTTTTAAATTACACATAGTTTTCAAAACATATCTGCTATCACTTTATGTATTATGTTTCATTGATGTATTGTGCAGCATATTATGCTTTTGGAGTTCTTTAGCGTGAACCAATCTTAAGCTATTTCAACAAAATTGAAAAAAGGCAAAAAAAGATAACAAATAAAATTGGCGGGTAATGTGATATACTACATATATCCCATATCCTAACAAATTGCATTTTCGGCAAAAAGATCATCGTGTTATAAAGAAACTTTAGTTGTGGAACTTTTACTTCAGGTAAGGAGTGATAAACATTACTAAAATCACATCTACAAAGCTTTAGCTCATTTTTCATAAAAAAGTTGGACCAACAAATTGTTAATAAGGAAAAACGTTTTAGATTTGGGCCAAAAGACCATCGTGCCAAACATTTTGCATTGCAAGTGGAACATCAAATATTTTCGGTGCCAGAAGTGCACTATATCTCATTACCCGAATTTCAGTTTTAAAACAATCATGTTATTTTTGAAAAACGCACTCCAGCAAATAAAAAATTCAATTGATTTATGGTTAGATATATTCACCCACTAGCAGAATTTAATATTCCGGCTAAGATATCATTTTTAGTTTAAGCTGGATCCTAACATAAAGCACACGCAAATAAAGTTTTGATTCACTGCTAAAATCGATTTTACCACACTGAAGGCAGAGTAAGTAAAGGTGGCCGCTCAAAAACTTGCAGTACGTTTCTTTTTCAGTTACTGTGGTGTTGACGAAAAAATCATTGCCGAGAGTTGTTTATTTAAGGAGATATGCTGGTATATCACATTACCCGCCTATATCACATTACCCGCCTATATCACATTACCCGAAGTTACTCTATTAAGTCGATTTTTATTTGAAAACCTTGATCCGCTAACAGTTCGATATTTTTCAATATCATCCCATCCTTATTGAAATGTCTCTGGTGTTTGCTAGGGCGTTTAATATGGGCGATTCCTCAAAAAGTCGAAATTGAGACTTTAAATATTAAAATAAAGTTTTCCTCCAAAGACGCAACAACATAGTAAATGTAAGGAAAATAAAAAATCGTGAATTTTTTTTACTTTTCATGTAATTTCCCTAGTACCTAAATTATATTTTTAAGCAACATATCCGTACAACGGTAAAGGCTTTTTTATTATTATTAAATTTTCTGTTCCTTAAATTTACGTCAGTGTAATAGAGCTTTAAACGATCTATCAATGTAATTTTTTAAACTCCTAACTTTGGCTACATCTTACATTCTTTTCAATAAATCTTTTGAGCTTCACTTACTGTGAGTCGGGCTGAGCACTGCTATGTGACTTCAGTCAACAGACAATGCTGTAGGTATTTATTTTACAGGAAATCGTTGTAATCTTTGCCTCATTGCTAGACGTTTGAAATTCTCATGTTTGCTCTTTTACTTGGGGGAACGTGATACTACGAATCAGATCATACAAATCATATGAAGGAAACAGTTTTATGTGAATATTTTCGCGAAACAGTAATAAATATCGTAAATTTTTTCTTTATATGTCACTTGGGAAAAGCAAAAAAACATTTTTTTTTCATTCCTTAACATAATGGCGCAAATTCATTGAGGTTCTGCTAAGTTGTTGCAAAAACTTTTAAAATAGAAAAAAAAATTTTTTTTCAGATAAAACTTAGAAAAAATGTCATGCAATGTTAATAATAGAATATTTCTGGCTGGTATGAAAAAAATAACAGTTGCTTCAATTTCAAGGTTTCGTGTAACAAAAATTTTATATTGCCCTAGATTAGCAACATATAAAATATGTTTCGATTTGGAGTACGTTGAGTGAACTATGCCATATTAATGATGCCACATACAACAAGTTAGTTTATAAATAATATTTTATGAAAATTTCCAGTTTTTGAACTTAAAAGTTGTTCAGTTAAGTTCGAATTTAACATTTGTCTGATTACATATATCTCGAAAATGGCATTTTCACCACCTCGAAACTACTTAGTAATGTTGCACAATAAGTAGCTTTATGTTTGTCGAAATTTCAGATATTGAAGATTCTTAATCGTAAACTTAATTCAAGCAAACTGAGCTCAGTAACCATAATAATTTTTATGGTTTAGCTCGGTTTTCGAGTATATTTGAGTAATATCACAAATAACGTGCCATATGGGTATTTTTTCGGATAAGTCTACCGAGAGTGAAAATTTAAATATGTTTTGATTTGTCCACCGGTGGTTACGCATAAATATTTAAATTTATGTAAACAAATAATACATATAGCTTTTCTCAGCGGTTATCCACAAAAAAAAAAAAAAAAAAACGGCTGCAAAGATGAAATTTTCTTCAATTTAGTTTTTAACCAAATTTAATAGTCATTTCTTTTTATGCCATTGAGGAGCATTTAAATGCCCGTAGCTTCGTCTGTCTTCTATACAACCTCAAAAATTGTATTTTTAAATATTTAAGGTAGAACATCTTAAAGGATATATGTATCTACGACCAGATTCGGAATTAGCATCGACAAATACATCGTAAATTTCTATCGAAATTTTAAAGAAATAAAAACTAGCTTATTGTTGCCCTTGGTTAGATAAAATGTTAAAGCCATTTTTGTGTAAGTGATGTTTCTGTTTAAACAACAATTTTTCGAAATTTCACCATACAGAAAACACTAAATCTTCACCATCAGTGCTGTCGTTTACACTTCAATTGAAGTGTTTTGCTACTTTTTTATCAAAAACACTTCGCCACTTCCCCTTTCATAAAATCACTTCACTTTTTCTTGAATACAAAATTTGCCTTAAAATTTGTCTATTCTTCTATGAGAGTTCAGTAACATACTTTTTTGTATGCCCGAAGCCTGCCCTGAGGGAAAAATAAAAAAATAAAATACTTAGAATCATTCAAAGAATACGTTTAATATTTGGGTACATTTTATAATTTTAAAAAAATTGGTCAAAAAAAAAAATTAAAAAAGTTCCAAAGAATTCTGAAAAAAATTCATACGTATTTCATAGACTATTCTAAGCTTTTTTTGCTATATACACTTTTTTCGTAAGATGCCTTGTTTTGAGTAAAAACCGTTTTTTCGACCACATAAACAAAATTTCCATGTTCGAGTGGCCGGCCATATTTCGGTAAATTTTTGACCTAAGAAATTTTTTATTTATTTTTTTCATATTTTTTTGAAATATATTTTTTTGAAATTTTGTTACATGTAGCATAAAAATGAATGAATTGAATAAATAAAATTGTATTTTTTGTGTTCACTTCGCTGATACTTCACTTTTTCAGAATTTTACTTCGCAACACTTCACTTCGCTCAAACTTTTCAAAACGACAGCACTGTTCACCATGAAATTACGCAATAAACAATTTTCTAAAACATCGTAACCTATTAAAGAGTGTGTCGAAAGCCATAACTTATCGTGTGTCGAACGAATAATTTTTTTTGAATCTCGTTAGCTTTTCAAAATATATAAGATATTATATTTATTCAAATTATTCATTTTCAATTGTTATAAATAAAAGTACTTGAAAAATAATTGAAACTTTTCAAAAAAATCTATTGTGGACTTTCAAAAAAATAGCATCAGATCTCAAGGTTCATCGTAACACTATTTAAAAAACCATTAAACAGTATAAAGAGATTTAAACATTGCACGAAAACCTGGATCAGGAAGAAAAAAAGGTCTAACATATATTGGTAAGGCAAAAGATGTCGAACAAAACTTTTGAAGAGCACCGAACAATTGTTCAGAACTCCGGTTTGTGGAGAGAAATTGAAGAAAAGGGAATTGAAAAACACAAAAAAGTTATCCCGGGACATTTCTGACTTTAAGTGTAAATGGACCAGCTCCTCCAAAAAGGTAAAGGAAACAACTATTAAATCGTTAATAGCAGGATTCCCGGAAAAGGTGGATAGATTTATAAATTTCGATTAATAATCCAAAATTTTAATGTTTAAGGAATTCATATAATATATTAATAAATTCACATATTTTTAAGAATTTTAAAATTGAACGGTTTAAGTTTTATTTAACTTCAAGTGTGTATAAGTTTTTTCGACACACTCTGTAGGTACATACTTTTTTATGGGTCAGTAAAAAAATAAACTGGGTTATAATGGGTTAAAGTTTTTTACAAAAATATTCTACGGATAGTTTCAATGGAGGTCACCAAAGACAAAAAAATGCTAAAAACTTAAGGATAATGCCTAAAAAATGTAATAAAATGCAATAAATAAGAACCATAAAATAATTCACTGAATTTTGTTCTTTTTACGCATTATTCTTAAGTTTTAAGCATTTCTTGTCTTTCGAAATGAAAAATTTGATATATCACGCGAGATTTTGCATTGCTTTGCGCGACTTCTAAATGACCTTCAAAAAAATCCTCTGCTCACTTTTTCGACATCTTTCAGATTTTTGGGGGTAATCGTTGAATTTCCAAAAAATATATGTTTTTTTTTAAATCAGTCTACTATCAAAGCTTACGGAAAGTCAATTGCATCAAATTTCCTACGTATTTTGTGTCTACTCGTGCTGTCAAACTGACTGGCAAATTTTAAACAGGTCTTAAATTGGCCACTACAAAATCTATGCCGATTTTGAGTGGCGTATGAAATGCGTAATAAGCGTAGTTAATGAGCAATTCTAGCAACCATTCCATTTCAACTTTGTGTATCATACTACTCATATAGGCCACAAAGTTTCCACTTTAGAAAACAAATTTTTTTTTTTTACCATTTAGCTTGATGGTAATTTGAAAGGATAAACAGACATACATACACATATGTGCGGATTTTATAATTCGAAAGTTTTCTGTCTGTATTATGTGAAAAAATTTAGTAGGTGAATGTCGTCAGTGTTGGGCCACTTTTTAACTTTCCTCTGTATCTTTTTTATTTATTTGAATTCTACCAAATTATTTGCTTTATTTAAAAGTGCGGACCTTTATCTATAAAATACCTTTAGGATAACTCGCTGCGATTTCGGAAAAAAAATTATTGACGAAACTAAAAAAAAAAAAAAGTAGTCAGGGTTGGGCCACCACCAAATATCGATGAAATATGTACCAAAATAGTGTGTAATGAATATGTATGAAACTTTTTATTGTTTTTTATTCGATTATACAAAATTCCGATGAGAAATCTCCATAATAACATTAATCTGAATCGCAATTTGGGCATGCATAGTAACTTTTTGTGAGATTGATACTTCAAGTGCACGTCAATGCATGCGATTGAATTATTTCGATTCAGACTTTTTTAGGCGTTTTCGAAGCATCGCGCATCTGTTAATATTTACGTAACCCTTCGCGGTTCTCTGGGGAGGTTAAGAACGTGCTTTCCATCGGGCGGCGCCCCCGATTAAATTTCACTGATATCGCGGCCGCTTGCAGAGGCCCGACCAATGACAAAATCGTAGAAAGGGTGGACTCATGAGACGAAGAAGTCGAACTCCGAGAAGAAGTCGATAGTTCCTCGTGCGTTTCACTCGTTGCTTTCTCGTGCTTGCCCATAGAACTCGCTACTTTTCCGTTCGTGTCAACTCTGGGGGTATCTGTAACTGTAATGTTAATGTTCTGTGTTCCGAAAAACCGATTCAGTGATGTTATTTTACTGATTCTAAATAAAAATTGATCTTGCCCAACCCTGACTACACGAGTGGCCCAACCCTGACGACAAGCGTGTTTTTCGACCGCTCAATGCTACATGTGAACAGGTTAGGGAATCGAATTTTCCCTTTGGGAACTTGATAATGGTTCACCACTTAATGGATATATACTTACTTTTTCGGTGGCATTGTTCTTTTCCATGTTTCGAGTAATTTTTCACTGCTTTTACAAAATTTTTTGAACTATCGAAAACCACACGAAGGCGCAAAAATTTTTACTGACAATCCCGGTGACAAGTAATGCTTAAAAAAGTTTTTTCACAGATGGCAGCACGTGTCATATACGAGAAATAGCAGTGGCCCAACCCTGACGACATTTCCTTATAATAAATTTTCTTTTGTGCAAAATTGTTGAATCTTTGATTGCGTAGTAGAGAGGGATATTCACGTTCTGTTCATAAAAGTAAAAGAGAAACAGAGCACAGTACCAACAATTAAATATCTTGGGCCAGTCATATAAGTATTCAACTTCTTAGTTAAAGTTAGAATGCTGTATTTTTGAACAAACCTTTGTTTTAGCGTTCTAAGGAGGTGATACAAAACTTTTTATCTCTTACAATACTTTTTTACTAAAAATTTAACATATCAAATCAACCAAAAACTTTGATTTTCCACCCTTACCATCTCCGAATTTCCTGAAAGTTGATTTAGCTGTTGAATATCATCAAACAAAAACTTGAGCATAATTTTGGAATCCTATCTTAGGTGGTTCTCAAAATACAGGTTCATAAAGTTCGAAAAAAGTATCAAAAAACTGTTAAAGTGATTAGCATTTGCAAGCAATTAACATACATATGGGTGATTCTTAGATAACTGTGCTTTTTCGAGTTATAAAATTGGCAGATAATTTTATTGGATTTTTGCAAGTTTCTTCATGCTATCTTGTGTAAAAACACTCTTAAAAACTCATCTTTCAAGAAGATCAACTACAAGCGTGAATTTACGGTTTTGAAGTCGAGATTAAGAAATTTTGCTGCCACGTTTTTGACCAAATAGCCACGTTTGTGACATTTTAGCCAAAATACGGAAAAATGATGGTTTGGAAGAGTTTTGATGAGAGTATATTGCATTTAATGACAAATTTACACTTCAAAATTAATTTGGCAACAATCCGGTGGTCCATTTTTTTATCCCCTACAGCCCTAAAGGTCAACTATGGTTTTCTGCCCTCTATTTTTATAGCCGTTTATGGTGGATTAGGATCTTCTAATTACGAATCTGATCTTGATTTTTTTCCATTACATCAGACTCCCGAGTTATCCTTGCTCAAAATCGAAAAATAACTGTTTTGACATCTACTTAACAAAAACAACAACAAGTAAAATTAATTTTTGTCAGTGGATTCAGACAGCCAAATTTATTATCAACAAGACAAAATTCCGGTTTTGCAATTTAATTCCCAGTTTCCGAGTCATAAGCCTTTAAAGAAAGGATACCTCTCAATAACACACGAAGGATTTTTCTGGACCGAAAAATTAACACAAATGCTAAGTTTTATAATTTTTATCAATGATATGTTTTATCACAAAAATTTTGAGCCCTAGTAGACTGAAATCGGATGAAAAAATTAAGCTCTATAATAGATTTAGTGAATGAACAGATGAAATGTTGGTTCTGTTAATTTACAAATCAGTAATTTAGTAGGCTTATTCACTAACTCCAGAATAGAACTGTCATTTTTCATGCGATTATGGTTTGCAAGGTCTCGAATTTTTTGTAATGAAGTATGTTATTGATAAAAATAGTAAAACTTGAACTTTTGCAATTTTTCGGTCTCGAAAAATCCTTTTTATAGTATAGAAAGATATCCATATTTAAAACGCTTAAAACGATTAGGGTATGACTTGTTGATAATAAATTTGACTATCCATATCCGTTTACAAAAATTAGTTTTACTGGTTGTTGTTTTTGTTGTATAGCTTTAAGTAGATGTCAAAACAGTGATTTTTTCACTTTTGAGCAGGGATAACTCAGGATTCTGATGGTCTAGAAAAATTATTGTATTAAAAACATAATTAATAGCCTTGGTACTCTGCCAACGTCGTCAAAGTTAGCTCGGGGTATTGAAAATGAGCGAAATCGGTCAACGGACACGCCTACCGCCCATACAAAGAATATGTTCAAAACGCAATATGAGGAGCATTATTGTATTATTTTAGGGATGGTAAATACAAGCTCTGAGCTAAAACAAGGCGAATTCGGACAAGAGGACGTGGCATCTCCCATACAAGTAAAAGTTTCAAAATGCTATACTGAGAGCGTTATTTGAGATAGTCCAACCGGACAAGAGGGCGTGACACCTCCCATACAATATAATTTCTATACTTAATGCGTTCTTTGGGATTGTGCAACCAAATTTCACATATATACTAGGGATAAGGAGTGCATACTGTCAGCAATAACTGGGCATATTAAAAATCTACATTTTAATTTAATTTATGGTTAATGGAAATAGTGATCAGTAGGGTGGGTGGTTCAGATGAATACTGAGGATGACTTATGCAAGCGCTTATGCTACCAAATTTCACACACATTTTTTAATTTTCTCGGGGAAATGCATTCTATAATTTTGCCAAATCTAGATAAGAGATGGTGAAACGTTCCATTCAAATCTTCAAACTATGTACTTATGGATTTAGTTGGAAATTTAATTGTATACACACCGTATTAAGAGGATATTTATACCCTACACCCAGAGAAGGACGCGTGCCAGTTATAAAAAAGTATATATGTTCTTGATCAGCATCACCTCCTGAGTCGATATATTCATGTCCGCCTGTCTGGGTGGCTGGCTCGGTGTCTGCCTGTGCGTGGAAATATTTTTCACGGAAAAATTAACGAAGATAATTCAATGAAATTTAGCACAATTATTTCGTCGTAAAAGTTAGCTTGTGGGATTGAAAATGAGCGAAATTGGTCAAAGGACACAAAAAATATATTCAAAACGCAATATTTAGAGCATTATTTGCGATAACGGAAACAAAATACTTAAATACTTAGGATAGAAAAATAAGGCCCTGAGCAAAAATTAGGTGAATTCGGACGTGGCACACTCATATAAGCAAAAGTTTGAAAATGTCATACTGAAAGCGTTTTTTGTGATAATCCTACCAAATTTCACTCAAATACTAAAAACATTATATGGGCACGGCCACGTAAGACGAAGCTATACAACTTTTTTTTTTCTTTAAATATCCCACTCATTGTTGTTTTTTTTTTTTTGTGTGGCTGGCTGGCTGGGTGGCTGGCTGGCTGGGTGGCTGGCTGGCTGGGTGGCTGGGTGGCTGGCTGGCTGGGTGTGTGTGGAAATACATTTTTTGGGAAAACTAAGCAACATAATTCAATAAAATTTGATATTCTGCCTCCGTCGTAAAAGTAAGCTCGGGGGATTGAAAATGAACGAAATCGGTCAACGGACACGCCCACCGCCCGTACAAAAATTATATTCAAAATGCAAAAATAAGAGTATTATTTGCAATAACAGAAGCAAAATACACATAAACACTAGGGAAAGTAACTGTAAGCTCTGAGCAAAAACTAGGCGAATTCGAACTAGAGGGCTTGGCACCTCCCATACAAACAAAACTTTCAAAATGTTATACGGAAAGCGTTTTTTGAGATAACCCAACCAAATTACACTCAGACACTCGGATCTATAAATGCAAGCTATGCGCAAGATTTAGGTAAACTCGGACAAAAGGGCGTGGCACCTCTCATATAAGCAAAAGTTTCAAAATTAGTGTTTTTTGAGATAATCCAAACCAAATTTCACTCAAACACGAAGAACATTTATCGTTACCTCTGAGCTTAAAGTAGGCGAAGTAGGATTAGAGGGCGTGGCACCTCCCATGTAAGCGAAAGTTTCTAAATGCTATACTGAAAGATTTTTTAAGAAAACCTAACCGAATTTTACTCAAACACTCAGAACAGTAAATGCAAGCTCTACGCAAAATCAAGGTAAGCTCGGAGGCGAGGGCGTGGCACTTCCCATATAAGCAATTTGTTCTTATACTCTCCTAATAATATACTTGAAATGCAGTGTAGGGTATTTAGTTTTTGGCCAGGCCAAAGATACCACCCTTGCTAGTTATTGTATCAATGCAATTTTGATTACCTCAGAGAGAAAATATTTGAAATTAAGGATTTACATTAATATATTGAAGGAAACCCAGTTTCTTATGCATATTTGTTGGCTATGAATTGTACCACGAAAAAAAAAAACATAACGTTACCAACGAACGCGGAAGTTAGTGGGTAAAGTATTAAAATGCATTCACTTTTTTCCAGTATTTTCAGTCTAGTTTCTGAATCCATTTTAAGATTATCTAAATAAAGCATCTACCATGGTGAACATATCCACTAAATATGTATAACGTTGCCAACATTTTTTAATCAAAAATCATAAGTTAGTTTTCTACTAAAATCTCTTTTGTATCTACGCGATGAGCTGTGTTGAAAGGGGTAGAAATTCCTTACAATAATTTAAACCAACCAATAAGAATATTTCGTTCCTGACAAGCTTTTTGGAGCATCCCAGACAGCCTAGTAATATTGTTGTTACATGTCCCAAATTTCATGCATCTAGCTTAATCCGTTCGACCACATAAAAATCTGAAAAAACTAGAAAAAATTTATTTCGATTTTGTTGAACACAGACTGGCGGCCAGACGGATACATGGAATTTGGTACTGATAACGACAATATCTCCAAGCTGCCTGAGACTGCTTGGACGTGATCGATTAATTTTCATGCATACTTCCCATACAATGTTTCAACTAGCCAATATGGGAGGTAGGCGTGAACATTAACCGATCACTCTCATTTTTAATCCTGATCAGAAGATGGCTCTCAGTATTATCTGTACCAAGTTTCACGCAGACAGCTTTATCCGTTTGGGAGAAATCGTAATTTCAAAAAAAAAAAAAAAGATGTATCGAGGTCTTGGAGCAAAAAATTTGTAATGTAGTGTAAACGAGAACCTTATAAGGAATGAAATTTTCATATATTTTTCATCTTTATCGATGTTTTGAGTGTTTGGCTGTATTTGCTTCAATTTATTTATGGATATGCATAGCGTTACCAACGCTTTTGCATAACGTAACCATTGTTGCTTTAACGTCTATAAATCCACCAAAATAAATTTTTTCAGCGCAATTTTAAATTCAATCGTAACTTTGATCCTTTATCTCCAACTTATAGAAGGTGCTCGGGAAAATACACTACTAGATTCGTAGACTTTTCAAAAAATGTGCACTAACCTCGAAAATTGCTTTTATAAAAAAATAACGTTACCAACGGCACTTATACTCTTATAACTCCAAAGCCATAAGTGATAGACAAAAACTTTGTTGCTATGAAATATTAGTCTCAGGGAGCTTTATTATATGCATTTAAGATATTGTGATTTTAAATTATTTTCTAAGAGATATGAGCAAAAATACGGTGACCGTGCTCATATATGAGCTCTAAGCAGAAGCTAGGCGAACTCGGACAAGAGGGAGTAGTACCTCCCATATAAGCAAAAGTTTAAAAAGCTGTACTGAAAGCGTTTTTTAAGATAATGAAACCAAATTGCGTGCAGATACTTGGAATATTTATTGCAAGATCTTAGCAAAAAATAAGTGAATTCAGTCAAGAAGGCGTGGCATCTCCCGTACAAGCAAAATTTTCAAAATAGTGCAGTGTAGGGCATATAATTTTTTGGACAGGCCAAAGGTAGCACCCTTACTAGTTTTTTTTTAACTAAGCGGAGGAACTGTCTGGAATAGATCCATATATTTTATATATAACGTAGCGGACATTAAAAAAAATTGCTCGGGAGCTAAAAGTAACAGCGAAATCTGTCTCGAGAGCATTGAAAATATTCAAGGAGCATTAGGACTAAAGCCTTTCTTAGGATGAGGTTTCTACTTTCTTTTGGCCTGACCTACCCTTTTGTCACTATAGTGAAATGGCATTGGAGGTGGTTGCTAAAGATTTTCAAGAAAATCCATTAATTCCTTGTCAGAAAAGTTAAAAATATCTTAAAATAAAAATAATAAAAAAGTACAAATATTCAATAAAAATGGGATGGGAATTTTTTCAAACGTAGTCTAGTAACATATTATTACATATTTACACTTTTTTTATGATTTAAAAATTTGTAACTAATTGATGAATGATTTCGACTTCTTTGTTTTTAGCCTATGATAGCAAACAATGTGAGTTGGTAGAAAGGTATTTTTACCAGCTTTTTAAAAGGGTGGTTCTACAGGTACTTCTTGCATGCTTTGTGTTTTTGAAATGCTTAGCACAATTTTCCCAATGTTGTTCTAGAATTAAGTGGTTTTGAAACATTCAAAACCTTGAAAACATGTCATTGTCTGCAATTTTATTTATTTGTAAATTATTCTTTCAAGGGCACCGAGCATCGGCATGATTGCAGTACAGTTCCTACCACAGTTTAATGAATACTTGAATTAAAAATGACATGTTGCTTCCAAAGCAAACGTATACAGACATTGAAAGATCTCCATTTTTATTTCCGGAATTACGCAAAAAAATTTTAAAGACATCAAAACATAAAAGCTATTTCGCAAAGTTAAAATTCAAATGTAGTCTTAAAAAGACCAACCAACCAGAGTCAAAGCAACATTCCGCCGCATCATATGGTAAATACAAAAAGGGAATTGGAAATGCAAAACATGATTCATTCGACGCCAGTTCCAGTAGAAGTTATGCAAAAACAACCGAATTTTTTGATAATATTCCTGATTTCAATGAGGAAATCTTTCATAATTTCAAGTTCAAAGCAAAACGTTCTGATGGACAAAGCAACTGCACCAACGATGAGGATGACAAAAGCGAAACCGCACAGTCGCTTTCTAATGATGCCGATGCGTTACGCGTGTGCGAGGACTTCCTGTGGCGACATCGCCTTCGTCCGGATTCTTTTTGCAAACACCATAACGCATTTAGGTAAGTTGTGGCTTATTAACTTCAAATAAACTTCATTAACTTGTCTCAAATGTCTTGACTGTTTCAGCTCAAAAGATTCAACACCAGTGCGATTGGCGTTACGGGAGTCTAAAGAGATAAATCTGATCTCAAATGGTGTCTACATTCCAGCCACACGTAAGAGTTTATCCTCGGCTGAGGTGAGACGTTTTAAAAAGTCTTCTGCAATTTATGCGGTGCCGGTGGTAAAGTGCAAGGAACCGTGCAGTAATGCGACATCTACAACAACATCAACGTCAACATCAATAGCAACAACGAGAACAACAGCGACGAGCTCAGGTGAGAGTTACGCAAATAATTTTCAACTGCAGAAACATGTTACATTTTACACTTCGAATGGTCTTCGGTACAAATGAAAACACAACATTTTAATAAAGTAACTAAAGTTACAAATAAAAGCCAAGGGATAGATTTAAATAGCCCACACATAGGCTAAAAAAAATTTGATTCGAAATACGACCACCCGCGCGTTTTTTCTGAATTAGTTTCTTCCTTCTTCCTTCCAACTGTTTTCGAGAAATCCCAAGGTCAAAGGTCATATTACTATATGCGGTTTTTTTTTTTTTAAATATTTCACTAACGACTTTTTCTGCAGAAGAACTATTTCGTCGAAACTTTTTGACATTTTGACTTCCTTTTTCCATAGGTTTTGAAACATGATCTTTCTAACGCTGTTGTCAGAATGCATCTATCTCCTTTAGTTTCTGAGATACGGAGTGTCCACCTTGCTCCATATGTCATGTTTTTTCTTTCTTATTTGCTTCAAAGCCAATTTTTAAAAAGGTAAATGATTCAAGATGGGATTCAGGCGCTTTTGGCGTGGTAGGCAAAACGTCTTTTTTGCTCAAGAGAAAGGCATCTCTCATCGTCCAAGGAATACGTGTACATTTTTTTCTGTTAATCAGTTTTATTATTTATTGTTTTGTCATCTAATCTTGATCTAAATTTATTGTAGGTTGTAGCATAAGAGAAGCATTTTTCTGACTCAAAACTTGTTGGTTGAATTGAAAGATAATTGAAAGTTTTTTTGGAGAAATAACCCATATCACCACCATTCAAGGGCGTACGCAGGATTTCAACTAGGGGGGGGGGGCCAAACTCAAATTTTGCAAACCTTTTTTTTTTTAAGAAATTTCACTGTAAGAGCTGTATATTTTTGTGCACTAAAATATTAAATAAAAGTTTATAATAACTTATGAAGGTACTTAGATAACTTTCTAAATAAAAATTTGCTTAGTTATGTTATCTTTTAAATACATATCACATTTCTAAACTAATTTGAAGTCGCTGACTCCAAAAAATGGATTAATTTTTTTTTTTTTTCGAGTTGCCGTTCTAGATATAATCGGCACTTTCCATTTTTGAGGTTATAGCTCTAATTTTATAAAAAAATATTTCGAGAAACCCAATTTTGATCGAATTTTTTTAATCACTATTTTAAAGAAAAATGTTCACGCTTCTTTTAAATGTATCAATAACTAAAATCCTATTCAAATTGGCTGAGTTAAAGTTAAAAGTTAAAGCTGAGCGAAAAGTTCATTTTCATAGTAATTTTTTACAATTTTGCCATATTTTTTATATTTTTATTTATAAGTGTATTTAATTTTAAATGTTTTAAGCTCAAATTTACTAAAATGAGATCATATTTCAAAAAGTTATTAAGGTTTCAGTGAAGTAAGACCATTTTGATTTTTTATCGGAAAAATAAGCAGGTACAATTAACTGGGTCGATTTTAATGAAACGAAAAATTGTATAGTGTTTAAAATGGGTGCCGTGACATAGTCCCCACGGACATAATCCCCATTAACGAAATGGGGATTATGTCCGCCATTAATTTGGACATAGTCCCCATTTCTAAAGTGGGGATTATGTCCGCAAGTGTTTCGAACATAATCCCCAGGAAAAAACGGACATAGTCGCCATAACGATATTTTGTTATTGACAACAGCCGCAGCTCAGGATTTACAACTCCCAAAAATTCCAATACCGTTTCCGCGGCGGTCTTCAGCCGCTGATCAGTCTATAATATATCCAACACCTAGTTTGCTCGCCACAGTAATTTTACATAAGAGTAGGGGTAAGTGGGGGGCCTGCGGCCGCAGCTCAGGATTTAAAACTCCCAAAAATCCAACACCGGCTTCGGAAAAAAATTTATAAAACACTTTGATACTTTGAACGATTTTCAGCATTTTAAGCCTTATACATTTTATTCGTAAGGGCCTTCCTTTTGAGTAAACGAATGCTTTTCCGACAACGTAATTGAAAAACATAAAAAAATCGACTTTTGGAACCGGATATTATCTATACTACCTGCACAAAAAATTTGGAATTTTTTAACGCAGCATTTTTTGCAAAAACATAGTCTTTAGTTTTAAGCAGCTTTGGGTATCCCTTCTGAGAAGAAAAAAAAGTTATGAGCAAAAAACATTTTTTTGTACCAGTTTATTTTTTCGATAAAAAAACGAATAGTCCTACTCCCGTGAAACCTTAATAACTTTTTAAAATGTTATCCGATTTTACTTTCAAATTGTTTGCAATTAAATAAATAAATAGTATAGTAAAGATAAAAAAAGTGCATTTGCATAAACTATTGTCCAAAAATCGTGTTTTATTTGGCTTTAATATGAAAAGTTGTAAAAACTACTGTAAAAATGAATGAATATGATATATTTGTAACTCCCCCTGCCCCCCCCCCCCTTGCGTACGCCCTTGCCACCATTACAAAATATATAAATTCTTTCATAAAATCATCAGATAAATTATAAGACTTTCTGGAAAACAAACTTTTTGAAGTGATATTCAAAACTAGATTTAAATTTTTTTTCAAGTTTGTTGCTTCGTTCACTTTAATTTTATAGCTATTGCCCCCAATTTCGCAAGAAGTTTCACTTTCAAATCTAGAGAGGATACATTTTATCTCTATTTTAATAAGATCTAAGGATGGAGCTTCACAGAAGTCATAGTTTTGTTCATAAATATTATTTGGATTTATTAAAAATGGAAAAATTCTATTGCTTTGAAAAAAAGTCTTAAAGAAGAAATTCCGGAATTCGTATCGACTAATCCCGGAATTTTTGGGACTGCAAAAAGGCCGGGATATCGGGACTGAAATCCCTATATGGGAAGCACCACGCCATTTTATTATTTTAAATAGATGGGAGATCTTTTTGTCAAGGTTATAACAGGAAGGAGTCTTATTCTGAAAGTGACGAAAATGTGAACAATAAACAAAATACAGAAGATCCAAATAATTTAAAAGAAAAGTTCCAAAGAGCTTTTGCAAATTTTACCCAAAGTGCGAACAGAAAAATTTATACAATGCACTATGGGAAATTTGAACATGTTTTCTGGCCAAAAGTACAAAAATAAAGATATTGAGCTGAAATCTCGTGGAAATTTTTCTAAGAGTGTAGGGAACATCACATTTTAAAATTGGTCAAATTGGACAACTGTCATGGCCCTTTTTCAACCTCTTTTCAAAGAAATTATTATAAAACATTTTTTATTAAAATTTGGAACGGTATATTCATATTTTTTAAGTATATACATACACACAAATGTACATATATTAACAATGACAGTAAAAGTCCAGAATTGTAAAAGCATACTACATATATATTAAAAACTAAGTTTTTCAGACATAACATAAACTGAGCTAATTTAAAAACATAAGAAAACATTATAAATTCATGAGTAAAGTACATATTAAAAGCTTGAAATTTCCAACATATTCTCGAACTTTGCGTCTTTTAACTTACAAATATCATTACTTTCTGCTTCATCTTCATTTTCTATTAGTTTGCTTGAACTGACTTCCTTATTATTTTCAACGCAACTTAATAAATTTATGACTTCTAGTGCAAGTAGCGCTAGCTTTCGTTCTTTTATCCGTTTACTTAAAGAAATGCTGGAAATGACGGGGTCTGAGGTATTCAAATTCTATGAAAAACGTCATAAAGATTTATTGTTTTGTCACATTTGCGAGCGTGATGCAGTCTATTTAATTTAAAAATTTTATTTCGACACTCATCTGCGTCTTTTCCACATTATCCTACCGGAAGTACCAAATTTTGAATAATTTCCTTAGAATGAATAAGGACTTTATGTCATCGGATACCAGGGATACATTTTTTTATGATATCAGCAGTCACAAAACAAATTTTTTCAAAGAATTGCAAATTTAGTAGACATTGACATGATTTACGAGTGGTTTTTCCCCATTTTTCTTCAAATGTTTGCAAAAGGTTTTAGACTTTTCACCTAAATATTCCGCAAACGAGTTCGATCTATCGCCTTTATTCAAGAGATTTATCAAATGATTTAAAACTGCTGACTCTTTGTCTTCATCGGCTCTCCAGATATCGAATAAGTCTGCATTTCGTATTGAGAAGTTGTCTGAGAAAAATGTCGATTATAAAAAAATCGCGAAAAAGCGCAAAAAAATATTTTTACAGAAGAGCTCAAAATTGGTTGCACTACATATTTATATAAGTTAGAAAGAGGCCTAGGCTGGGCTGTGTTTTTCCGGGTTCACCAAAATTTAAATTTAAAAAAAAATTTTTATGATTTAAAGCTCACTGAAGAAAACGTTTATTTCTTATTTATTTATTTAAAACCACTTTACGAAAAGACAAATTTTTTTATATACAGAGTAACTACTTTCTATTAGTTCCCGTTTCCATTTTTAATATTTTTAATTAGCTTTGAATTAAGAGAAATATTCACTTATTAATACATGTGAATTTTTTGAGCAAGAACAACAAAATTTTTATTTTTTCAGAAGAAGAATCTTTGATACTTGTGTAGCTGTAGGATAAAAACTTTAAGACAAAACTAAGTATGGGGATTTTCTCCCGCAAGTATTTACTTTTGAATAGCATACCCAAAACTTTATTTTTTAAGTGTTTAAAATTCGACTTTTGGCCAACAAACAGAGCAAAATTTCCCACAGTGCAATGTCTGAAGCTTAAATAAAGGAAGTGGATTTATTTTCTAATGGAGGAGATCGATGCTATTATTTCCACGATTTAACATTTTCTTTATTTATATGTTATATATACAGGTGGTTGGGAATCGGTAGAACACCGGAAAGTGTAAGAATTCTAAACAACTTTCTTTGTTCTATTTTTTTCATTTTTCAACTTATTGCCATTAATTTCACACCATCACAAAATGTCAGCCAATTCATATTATGACATTGCTTTAGTGCCTTAATGGACTTACTCCAATAACTCCGTTGATTTTGCGAATTTCAAAAAAATAGATCTAGCAAAAGATATTCGGAATAGTCCTAGAAATCTTAAATTTTCCGGTATTCTATTGATTCCCAACCACCCCGTATACATAAGTAGCAAATTTCGATCAAGATTGGGATACGAAATTCTGAGCGTGTTCATTTTTTAAGATCTATTTTGAAGAAAAAATCTAAAAATTAAGGGCGATACATACGTTTCCATTTGAATTTAATTGATCTTATTGAAAATGATGAACACTCATTGTTTTAAAAACATTCGTTTTTATTAAAGATTTCCCGGGACTGATCCAGGGATTGCGTTTCAAAATCCCGAAAATCCCGGAATCAGTAAAAGGCCGAAAATTGGCATCCCTAGTACGAACCCGATCGCACAAAATTCTCTTTCACGTGTGGTTCGTAATTTTCATGTTTAATGATTTTATAGTACGAAATAGTTTTGCTCTTTTCTACTAAATGCATTATCATTTAACACTACCCTTCGTCTTCAAAGTGGTCTTGTATGATTTTCTGTACAATGTTATGATTTATTTAAAATATTATTATGAAAAATAAAAAATGACATATCTTTTATGATATCATTTAAAAATTTTTAAAATTGTAATTTTCAAAAGAATGTCGACAAGGTGGCTGCTTATGATTCGATTTCAAAACCCTCTATTCCGTTTTAATAAGTGCTAACGGGTAATATCATATCTTTATTGTTTGAGTCGTTGACATCTTAATTTAAATTTTTTTCTTACATAGTAACGCATTAATATCAGTCACTGTACCAAATATTTCTATAAAAGCCTAGCCTTAAATTTGAGAAATCTATTGTTTTCATAAAGGGTGTTTTTTTTAGAGGTATAGAACTTCGAATTGAAATAAAACACAAGAAAATCGTTTTAATGTCCACCAATTTGGCTTTATTGAAAGGATAATTTTATGCCATTAATGTTTAAATATTGGGTGTACAACTTAAAAACCGGAATTTGACGGTGGATGTCCGTACTAACAAATATCGTGAAAGCTCGAACTTTATATACATGTCATTTTTAAGGTACATTTGACAGCTGTCAAAATCAGTCAACAAAACAATTTTATCTTGTGTGCATCATTATTATTTTTCACGATGAATAACTTCGAAAATTCGAGAAAAAGACAGCATTTGCGGGAGGTTCTGTTGGGTCATTTTTTTTGCAAAGAAAACTGATGCGGAAAGTCATAGTTTGCTTGTAGAAGCTTATGGCGACAATGTTTTAGGAAAAACACAGTGTTTTGAATGGTTTAAACGCTTCAAAAATACCGATTTTGACATCAAAGACAAAGAACGCCCAGGACAGCCAAAAAAGTATGAAGACGAAGAATTAGAGAAGCTACTCGATGAGGATTCGTGTCAAACACAAGACGAGCTTGCCAAATCGTTGGAAGTGACTCAGCAAGCCATTTGGAAACGTTTGAAAGCCGCCGAATACATTCAGAAGCAAGGTAATTGGGTCCCCTATGAGTTGAAGCCGAGAGACGTTGAACGGCGCTTCTGTATGTCTGAAATGCTGCTTGAGCGCCATAAAAACAAATCATTTTTGCATCGGATTGTGACTGGGGATGAAAAATGCATCCATTATGACAATCCCAAGCGCAAAAAGTCATACGTGAAACCCGACCAACCAGCCAAATCAACCTCGAAGCCAAATATCCATGGCGCCAAGGTTATGCTGTGTATTTGGTGGGATCAGAAGGGGCCGTTATATTATGAGTTGTTGAAATCGAACCAGACAATCACAGGTGACCTGTACCGAACCCAATTAATACGTTTGAAGCGTGCCATCATCGAAAAACGCCCGGAAAATGCGACCAGACACGAAGCAATAATTTTTCATCATGACAACGCTCGGCCGCATGTTGCAAGACCCGTGAAAAACTATTTGGAAAATAGTGGATGGGAAGTTTTGGCTCACCCGCCTTATAGTCCGGACCTTGCACCATCAGACTACCATTTGTTCCGATCGATGCAGAATGCCCTATCAGGAATACGCTTCACTTAAGTTCAAGAAATCGAAAATTGGATAGATTCATTTTTGGCCGCCAAGCCGGTGCAATTTTTTTGGGATGGAATTCATAAATTGCCTGAAAGATGGGGAAATGTTGTAGTTTCCAATGGACAATACTTTGAATAAAATATATTGTAACATTTTTCCACAATAAAGCATCAAATTTCGCTAAAAAATTCCGGTTTTTAAGTTGTACACCCAATATGATTTCGGGCACGTGGCCGCCGCGGCTGGCTCGAATAAAGCCAATTCTACAGGTCCAATTTTCAACCACTTTTTCGAGCATATGGGGCCGTATGTCGGCAATAACGCCACGAATGTTGGCTTCCAAGTCCCCTAACGTTTCTGGTTTGTTGGCGTAGACAAGCAACTTCACATATCCCCAAAGAAAATAATCCAATGGTGTCAAATCACACGATCTTGGTGGCCAATTGACAGGTCCATTCCGCGAAATTATGCGCTCATCGAATGTTTCCTTCAATTAATCGATGTTGTTGTTGTTGTAGCAACTCGAATTCCAGGGCTGTAAATTGAAAACAAAATTATACCTTTCACCTACTAGTATTTGGGATTTGGGAAATTGAAAACATGTCGGGCCTGGTCCGGGAGGCCCAAGAATTGGGCTACCTCTACAGGGCGGGACCATAGGGACGGACAGTTGAAAAGGTGGGAACTATCGTGCGGACTTCCACTACATGATGGGCACCGATCCGCGGTCCCCTCAATGATCCGGGCTCTGTAGCTCATCAAGATAAGCGAATATCCAGAGCGGAGCTGAGCCAGTATGCACCTTGCCTCCCTCGAAAGTGATTTTTCACTAGGATTGATTAGTGGAGGGCGACTATTGAGCACTTTATTAAGTGACAGTGACTCAATAGCCGTAGTAGCAAGATGCATATGCAGATCATTGAGGGCCTCGCGGACCGGCCCGGGATCCCAAGAGTCAGGCAGGAAGTCTGCTATGGCTTCCTTGTAGCACCTGAAATCCACCCTTATGCACCTGTGCGGTGGTTGCATGCTGACTACCCTATTATTTGGGTGGTCAGGGTTGCAGCAGATCAGCAAGAACTGCTGTGTTAGCAGGGTGTTGTGCGCTCTGACTCTCAGAAGCCCGGTCTCATCATGCAGATGGTCCGGGTCGGACATGAGGTGACATCCGGTAGCTATACGCAAGGCACTGTTTTGTCGTGATTGGAGGTTGCTCCACTTCGTGTCGCTGAGTGCCGGAGACCAGATGGGGGCGGCATAATTTAAGATGGATCGCCCGATCGCCTTATATGTGGCGATCAGGGTCTCCTTGTCCTTACCCCATGAGGTTCCTGCAATGGCACTCAGGACACGGTTTCTTTTGCTCAATTTGGAGCAAACCTCACTTGCGTGCCTTGAGAATTTGTATAGGCTGTCGAATATCACCCCAAGGATTTTCGGATTCCTAACGGTCGGGATTTGGTCTCCGTTTATATGGATATTGAGGGATTTATTGACCTCGCTAGTCCATGAAGTGAAGAGCGTCGCAGAGGACTTCTGCGTAGCAAGTTGCAGCCTGCGGTCCTCAAAGAACCGCTTGAGTATAACAAGATACGCATTGATCCTCTTCTCCGCCTCCGAAACAGTTTTTGCTGATGCCACAATAGTGCAATCATCAGCGTATGAGACCAAAGTGACCTCGGAAGGAGGGGGTGGCATGGCGGAAAGATAGAAGTTGAAAAGTAGAGGCGAAAGCACGCCTCCTTGCGGCACGCCCATCTTCAACTTTCGGAATTTAGAGCTAGCACTTCTAAATTCCACGAAGGCCCGTCTACCATGTAAATAGGCCGCTAGAAACCTATTGGTGCTGACGGGGAGAGTCGTGTTTTGAAGATCCGCAAGGAGGATGTTGAGGTCGACAGTATCAAAAGCCTTTGAGAGATCTAGGGCCACTGCAACCGTACGCCAAGGCAGTGGTGGTGCTATGGTTCAGTCTAAAACCGTGTTGGTGGCTATCAAGTTTAAGATGCTGTTGAAGTTGCGGCAGGAGAAGTGCTTCCAACACCTTCGCCGCAGGACATAAAAGTGAAATGGGCCGATACGAAGTGCCCAAGTCAGCAGGCTTGCCCGGTTTGATTATAGGGATTACACGGGCATCCTTCCACATAGTGGGTATGTTCCTGCGAGCGATGGTGAGGTTGAAAATCTCAGTTAAATATTGCATTGCCGACGGAGGTAACTTCTTCAGCATCGCCATGGCAATACCGTCAGGACCGAGGGCCCTGGACGGTTTTGCTTTACGAACCGCAGCCACCACTGCATCCTGAGTGAAAGGCTCAGGATCTGTCGACTCACGGAGACTCTTGAAGCTCCTGAGTATTCCTCTACTTTCTTTACTTCTATCTGTGGGATGTTCTACGAACTGCCTACAAAAGTGGGAGGCGCACTTTTTACTATCGCTCTACTGACAGCTGTCGAAACTTATAGCGGTGCACGGGGGGGTTTTCCTCTGCCCCGAGAGATCCTTTATTGTGGACCAGAGCTTTTTGAGCCGATGGAGCACTCATCGAGATGTCTCTGCCACAGCGTCCTTTTGTGTTCGTTGACCAGGTTACGGATGTCCCTGGTCAACTGCGGAATTCTGGGATCGCTCGGGTGGGCCGCCCGGAGTGTATCTCTTTCCTCCGACAGTTGAAGGGCAGCAGTAGGGTACCCCGGCTTAATCCGGGGGATTCTACCTGCAGGGATAAATCTTTTGGTAGCCATGAGGAGGATATCACGCAGTTTTCGCTCGCCAGTTGCGGAATCAGGTGGTGGGGGAAGACGTGTAATTTTATCGTCAACATACTCTGCGAACCCGGTCCAATTGGCCTTGTTGAAGTTGAGAAATGTTCGTTTCTCAGCCTCTACAAAGCCGCATGGCTCGTGTATCGTTATGATTATAGGGATATGATCCGAACTGAGCGCTGTGGTCGCTTGCAATCAGTGGAGTCGACCACTGCGACTAACTAGCGTGATATCAGGGGAACTACTGCACGCCGCCGTCACCCTGGTTGGGGTATCGTCATTAAGCGTAATAAAGCCCGCGGACTCGATTTGGTCGACGATATTAGTACCGCGGGTGTCGTTGCCAAGGGACGAATATCAAAGCTCATGGTGTGCATTGAAGTCACCAAGGACCATATGATTATCAAATTGAAGTAAGTGTTCAATGCAGGGGTGGTAGCTGGCCCCAACACTATTCACAGGGGGAATATAGACATTAGTCAGACAGATCTCCTCATCCCCAACCTTAAGGGCAATTGCCATACACTCCAGATGGTCATCTGGGGTGGGGGGTTGGGGGATGGCGACTGGTCTATAAGAGACACAGTTCTTAAGGACGAAGGCTATACCGCCTCCGCCGTTGTTTGGTCTATCACGTTTAACTATGTTATATCCTCCGTGTGTTGTAAGGTCGCATGAGCTCGGGAGTTTCGTCTCCTGGATTGCCGCAACCAGGATACCGTTGCGTGTCATGAAGTCCGTAATTTCTATGATCTTATTCCTCAGGTCATTGCAATTCCACTGCAGGACTTTGAATCCCTGGATAGGCGACGTCGAGAAGGGGACTCGCGTGGTAAGCGGAGCTTGGACAGGGGAGGGGGGGCGCGAACGGACTGCGGAACTTGGACAGGTGGACTGCTAGCTGTTGTGCAGCAACTACCTAGCCAGGTAGCTGTGTAACCTTGAAGACTAGCAAGCCCGGAGCAGGGGGTAAAGTGGCACCAGTTAAGGCAACTATTGCAGCGGACAGAAGCGGACCCTTTGCGTATTTGCCTCCCGCATATAGGGCAGGTCCAAATTCTGGGTCCCGGATTCGGCTCGATTCCGGCTCTAACTAGTAGGATATGGAGCAAGTTGGCCGGGAGAACTTGCCCCATAAATAAAAAGGATAAAATTGAATTTCAAAGTACAAACCTTTTGTTGTTGTTGTTGTTGCGATTCCTGACCTCCCAAAGGGAGGGTCTCTCCGGGACGTAGACCCGATCGCAGTAGGAGAGTCAATTAATCGATTGTGACGTGCGCTGTGTGGCATGTAGCGCCGTCTTGTTGGAACCACAACTCATCCACATTCATGCCATCCAATTCGGGAACAAAATAGTCGGTTATCATGGCTCTATGCCGGTCTCCATTAACGGTAACTGACTCTCCAGCATTATTTCGGAAGAAGTATGGCTCAATGACTCCACCAGCCCATAGAGGACACCAAACAGTCAGTTTTTGTGGATGTAATGGCGTCTCAAGGGTCTCATGTGGATTCTCTTCACTCCAAATGCGGCAATTTTGCTTGTTGACGTAGCCATTCAACCAAAAATGAGCCTCATCACTGAACAAAATTTTGCGATGAAAATCAGCATCGAGATCAATCTCATTTTCGGCCCATACACCAAAATCACGACGCATTGCATGGTCTCGCGGCTTTAATTCTTGCATAAGCTGGATCTTGTAAGGTCGCAAGCCAAGATCTTTGCGCAAAATCTTCCATAAAGTTGATGGACAAAGCTCCAATTGCTGTGCACGGTGGCGAATCGATTCATTCGGGTCCTCTTCAACATTTTGCTCTACAGCGGCAATTGTTTCTTCGGTGCGCACTGTTCGACGTCTCTGCGAATGCGTATTATCACATAGAGTAAACATTGTGCGAAAACGATCTATGGTTAACCGAATTAATTGCTCTGATGGACGATTATGTCGACCATAAAATGGACGGAGCTTGCGGTAAACTTCGCGAACTGAACCATTATTTTCGAAATAAATTTGCACGATTTGCAAGCGTTGTTCTTTTGTCAACCTGTTCATGATAAAATGGCAAACCAAACTGAACATAAATGACATTAGAGTTGCCAGATTTGACCACAAAATGCCAGTTTTATCTCTATTCGAAAAACAAACCTCTAAAAAATACACCCTTTAATATCTTTTCAATCCTTTATTGCCGCTTCAATTGTCAACTTTTATTAAATTTCTGAATCAATGCACTTTTTCATCAACTCAAGAATATCCGTAACCTCTAATATTCTTTTTATTAAAAATTCTGTTTTTTTTTTTTTTTTTTGGTTTTGTGTGCATCCTAATACAATTTGTTGTTTTTATAGAACAAATATTTTTGTTTATTTGTCTAAATATTTGTAATACCGATGAGAGCCTTGAAAATTGGCACTACATAGTATGATCCTGTACATTTAATTCAATAATGACTTGTTTGCAATGATGGTACGCGAAAAAAAACAGTTTCCCCACTTCTGCATCATTGTCCACTGAAATTAAGCCTAATAATATACTTAGAATATATGAATTTGTTGCTTGAAAAAGTTGTGATGTGTATTTAGGGGCAGCTTGGTGGAAGAATGTGAAGAAAAAGTTCAATAAAAACCAAAGAAACTGGAAGTTTAAGCAGAGCAAAAGGAATCCATTGCATTAGAATGGGAGCGAGTAGGGCTCAATAAGTTAATACAAGCAGAGTTTCAAGATATGAAGTTATAAAACTAACAACGCTTTTGTTCGTCGACAAAAGCAAATTGAAACTGGTTTTTATTTTACACAAAAACATTGTGCATTTGGACAACATGCCATTAAAATGAAAGCTTTCGAAATAAGCTTCAGATTTGGTGAACAGGTATAAAAGTTTGTTTTTGAATAGTTTTGTTATGGTACTCTGTTTAAATACTAATTTTTATGCTAAAGGTCACAAAAGGAATTTAGGATATATAGATTTGCAATTTTTTTTTTTTTTTTTCATTGAAAAAAGATTCATTTTATTTTTAGTTTAAAGCACAAGTTCAAGGTAAAACAAAATTTTATTAAGGAAAGCTCCCAAATAGTGTGAATGCGTTGTACTAGTTATGTTTCAGAATCAAGCTTCAATCAAAATTCAGTCAAAAAATATATCATAGTAATTACGAGTATCTATCTATTTGACAAATATAAAAACGTGGCTCGGTTTAAAAATTTTATACTTTAATAAAGTTCGAACGAAAAATTTTTCATCGCAAATATCAAAAAATAAACCTTTTTGTTGGAATATATGTACTGTTCAATAATAACAAGAAATTAAAATAATAGCCATGTTGTACATAAGTAAATATAAGAATATGTAATTGAAATTTGTTGAATTAATAATAAAATGCTACAAGAAAAAAACTTTTGTGTTCTTACGTAGCACATAGTACTTGGCATTTGAAATAATATTTTTCTGTGTATCTTCATCACCCAAGGATTTCGTTTTGGGCCTGCCTAATGGACATTTTATACATTGAGGCGAAAAAAAACTAGTAAGGGTGGTATCTTTGGCCTGGCCATAAACTAAATACCCTACACTGCACTGCACTCAAGTATATGTATTATTAAGCACTTAGTTGATAAATACTATGCAATATTCTTGTACATACAAGTTTTTATTAAAATAAATTGTTTTATTCTTCCGTAACTCCTAGGAGAGTATAAGAACAAATTGCTTATATGGGAAGTGCCACGCCCTCGTCTCCGAGCTTACCTAGATTTTACGTAGAGCTTGCATTTACTGTTCTGAGTGTTTGAGTAAAAAAGCATTTTAAAACTTTCGCTTATATGGGTCTCTAGTCCTTCTTCGCCTACTTTTTGCTCAGAGTTTGCAATCAATGTTCTTAGTGTTTGAGTGAAATTTGATTGGAGTATCTCAAAAAACACTTTCAGTGTAACATTTTGAAACTTTTGCTTATGTGGGAGGTGCGACACCCTCTTGTCCAATCATTAAATACCCTACACTGCAGTATTTTTAAATTTTGCTTATATGGGAGGTGCCACGCCTTCTTTTCCAAGTTCGTTTAATTTTAGCTCAGATCGTACATTTATAGTTCTTAGTGTCTGAGTGAAATTTAGTTCTATTATCTCAAAAAACGCTTTCAGTATAGCGTTTTGAAGCTTTTGCTTGTATGGGAGGGGCCACGCCCTCTTGTCCGATTTTGCCCAATTTTTCTCAGAGTTTGCGCTTACAATCCGGAGTATTAATGTGTATTTTGGTTGCATTGTCTTGAAAAATACTCCGAAAGTTGCATTTTGAATATATTTTTTGTATGGGTTGTAGGCGTGTCCGCTGACCGATATCGCTCACTTTCAATCCCACGAGCTAACTTTGACGACGGATTCAGTGTACCAATTTCATTGAATTATTTTGCTCATTTATCCTAAAAAATGTACTGCAGCCTGACAGCCAGACAGAAGGACATGGCTTTATCGACTTAGGAGGTGACGCTGGTCAAGAATATATATACTTTTCTATGTCTTCCATGCCTCCTTCTCTGCGTTACAAACGGAAGAACAAAGTGAATATGCCATGGGTGTAGGCCCTTTTTTTCTCAAAAATGCCTGTAACGATTTTAATGAAGGTTTGTAAAATAATGCACATTAGCAGAGAATGACCTCTAATGACCTTCAAAAATTTTCAGTTCACTTTATTGACATCCTCTCACGGCGTGCCTTAACCCATTTTAAATCGAACGTCGTAACACATCAAATTTTTTTCCAGATTCTGTTTACTTATCATTCAAATGATGTATAAAAAAGTTTTTACCCGTGACTCCTCGACTAAATTTTGAGATAACCTTTAATCCAATTGGGTCATTTTCCCATAAAAAAAATTTTTTTTTCTTAACTACAATAAACAAAAATCAAAATTATCGTATTCCATGTGTTTTGCGATGCTAAATGCGATTCCGACCTCAGAATTGCTCTATCGTATATAGTTTTTGAGATATTCTAACCTAAAAACCAAAAAAAAAATCGTTTTTTGCCATTTTTTGAAGCTATATACCTATGTTACATATCATTTATTCGTTAAAGTACTTGAAAGCCCCAGATTTCACGAAATTAAAATTTCTTTCACATTTTAAACATGTTCAACGAATGACTTAATCTAAATTCAGCCGTATGACACCCTAGTAAAAAATAAAAAAAAAAAACAGTAATAAAATTCATGTATATAAGATATTAACGTAACAAAAACAAATTTTTATTGCAATGCAACGTAAACTTAACATTAATTCTTGATTCAAGAAAAAAAAACAAAAACTGTTCAACTGTTCTGTAATGTAGTGAACATTTTTTTGTTACGTGTACGTTATGGCATACGGCTGAATTTAGAAGTTGGTTCGTTGAACATGTTTAATATGTGAAAGAAATTTTAATTTCATTAAATCTGGTAAAGTACTCAAAAGTCCTCATCTTTGTCTTTAAAATCTAATTTAAATTATGTTAATATCTTTTTTTTCCTCAAAGATATCCTAACCTAAAAAGACATAAAAGTGCAAAAAACCCATTTTGCCAATATTTCGGTCTACGAAATCTCTTAGAAACATGAAGATATAAACATCTATATTAGGGTGCAGCAAAATTCAAAAAAACATTAGTGCATCAAAAATTATCATAGATTAAGATCTTAAAACAAAAACTGCATACTTAGTTTTGGTCAAAACCCCCGAAAAGATGGCCCGCCCGGGGCTTGAATGAAGGTCTAAACGACAAAAATCATTGTTTTTCCGCAGTTTTTTTATTTTATCTCAAAACCCACGAAACTATTGGTAGTAATTCATCCTAAATCTTTGAAAGGGATTAATTTTCTACATTTTTTGTTTTTTTCTCATTGCTCTACAGTGAAGTTTGCCCTATGGAAGTCCCGGAAGAAGTTCAAATTTTTTGATTTAAAAAACGGTTTTTTTCCTATAACTCAAGATACAAGAGACACACAAAAACTTTAGACGTGAATAAATGTAGGAAATCTGTTTTTCTATAGTTTTGCTTTGAAATCTTTATTCCAAAAATAAACGGTTTCCCGCTAGAGGCCGAAATTTGTTAAAAATAATTGTGTATCATGAAAAAGCGACCTTTTTAAGTATTTGTTTTGAAACATACCAAAAATAATGATAAGAAACTAATGAAAAAGTCAAGGGCTTTCAAACGTGGTCTTTAAAGTAGAAATCAGTCGAAATTTCTGCGAGATATGATAATTCTTACATACTTGGTATTTTTTGTAAAGTTCTGATTTTGGGTATTTTTGTTTCACAGTGTATTTTGCATCCACAACTGAAGATTTTTTTATGTTTATTACTTTACGTTAAAGGACGATAAACAGCGCAACTTTTAGGACCAAGAATGTCAAAATCGGTTTGTAGTTTCCTTGCGAATTTCAGCCTGAGAGTTTGGATTTTTTTCACTTTTGGTCAAATACGGCTTTTTTTTAGTATGAGCGACTGTATACCCTAAATACCGTAAAAAATGTGTACTATTATACCCCAAAAACTGTAGGAAATATATTTTGCTATATTTTGGTCTTGATAGTCATCTTTCCACAGCTAAAAGTTTGTGCCCTAGAGGCCGATTTTTGTGAAAAAAAAAAAAATCATATTTTTAGAAATTTTTATTTTGAAGCAAACGTTTGAGGTTTTTGCTTAAAAATATTCAAAAAATTTTAAAAAGTCACTTAAGAAAAAGTTAAAAGCTTTCAAACGTGGTCTTTGAAAAAGAAATCGGTTGGAATTTACGCAAGATATAAAAGTTATAAGAGAGAGATATAAGAGTATTTTTTTATTGTTTAGATATGCTTTTTGGTTATTTTTTTGTATCGCAGAGTATATAAAAACTGTCATATCTCGCGTAAATTTTAACCGATTTCTATTCTAAAGACAACGTTTGAAAGCTTTTAACCTTATCTTAAATGCTTTACAAAAATTTTGGGAAAATTTGCAAGAAAAAACATCAAAAGGTTGCTTCGCAATAAAAATTTCAAAAAATTCGATATTTTTTATCACAAAAATCGGCCTCTAGGGCACAAACTGTTAGCTGTGGAGAGATGGCTATCAAAACCAAAATATAGCAAAATATATTTCCTACAGTTTTTGGGATATAATAGTACACATTTTTTACGGTATTTAGGGTATACAGTCGCTCATACTAAAAAAAAGCCGTATTTGACCAAAAGTGAAAAAAATCCAAACTCTCAGGCTGAAATTCGCAAGGAAACTACAAACCGATTTTGACATTCTTGGTCTTAAAAGTTGCACTGTTTATCGTCCTTTAACGTAAGGTAATAAACATAAAAAAATCTTCAGTTGTGGATGCAAAATACACTGTGAAACAAAAATACCCAAAATCAGAACTTTACAAAAAATACCAAGTATGTAAGAATTATCATATCTCGCAGAAATTTCGACTGATTTCTACTTTGAAGACCACGTTTGAAAGCTCTTGACTTTTTCATTAGTTTCTTATCATAATTTTGGGTATGTTTCAAAACAAATACATAAAAAGGTCGCTTTTTCATGATACACAATTATTTTTAACAAATTTCGGCCTCTAGCGGGAAACCGTTTATTTTTGGAATAAAGATTTCAAAGCAAAACTATAGAAAAACAGATTTCCTACATTTATTCACGTCTAAAGTTTTTGTGTGTCTCTTGTATCTTGAGTTATACGAAAAAAAACCGTTTTTTAAATCAAAAAATTTGAACTTCTTCCGGGACTTCCATAGGGCAAACTTCACTGTAGAGCAATGAGAAAAAAACAAAAAATGTAGAAAATTAATCCCTTTCAAAGATTTAGGATGAATTACTACCAATAGTTTCGTGGATTTTGAGATAAAATAAAAAAACTGCAAAAAAACAATGATTTTTGTCGTTTAGACCATCATTCAAGCCCCGGGCGGGCCATCTTTTCGGGGGTTTTGACCAAAACTAAGTATGCAGTTTTTGTTATAAGGCCTGCTCCTAAGATAATCTTTGATGCAAACTATAATTTTCCCATTATTTCGAAAAAGTGCTGCGCCCTAATCTACATATATATAAATAGGCAAACGAAATGGGTTCAGTCCCTGTTTCTATACCTAAATCGCAACCGATTTGCTTGATTTTTTTTATTGTTGGAAAGAATGTGAGGAGGATTAGTGCATAGGACTATACTTTTTTTAAGTGGGCGGTGCCACGCCCCTAAATGAAAAAAACGCTATCACCGTTAAGCCGCTGCATCGATTTTAACGAAATTTGGTATGGAGTTAGTGTTAGCACTAAGGAACGATAATATGGCCATTATGTTTTTCAGTTGGCGGTGCCACGCCCCGTAATGGAAAAAACGCTTTCACGGCAAAACCACTGCATAAGATTCTTATGAAATTTGGTATAGATATACTTAGAAAGATATCAAAAACTGTTTGCTCTTTAGTAGGAGTTACACGCCTCTAAAAGGAAAGCACGATATTGCAACTAAGCTGCTGCACCGATGCAGATAACCCAAACCCTAAGGAAGAATATTAAAGGCTATTTGTGATTTATCGACCAAGGAAGGGTATAAAAACTTTTTTCCTTATTTTATGGTCAAATCGAAATGGTCGAATTTCGGCCACAAGGCAAACTCTAGTAATTTAAATTAGGTTTTAAAGAAAAACATTTGGCCTTTCAAGTACTGTAACCAGATTTAACGAATAAATGATATGTTACATAGTTATATAGCTTCAAAAATGGCAAAAAAACAATTTTTTTTTTTGGTTTTTAGGTTAGAATATTTCAAAAACTATATACGATAGAGCAATTCTGAGGTCGGATTCGCATTTAGCATTGCAAGACACTTCGAATGCGATTATTTTGATTTTTTTTTATTGTAGTTAAAAAATTTTTTTTTTTTGTGGGAAAATGGCCAAATTGGAATAGGGGTTATTTCAAAATTTAGTCGAGGAGTCACGGGCGAAAATTTTTTTGCACATCATTTGAATGATAAGTAAACAGAATCTGGAAAAAAATTTGATGAGCTACGACGGTCGATTTAAAACGAGTTAAGGCACGCCGCACATCCGCGCGATTTAAGGCAAAAAACTTTTTTCTATAGGATTTTGATGGGAGGTATCTCATTTTCTTCAGGAACTTACGCTGATGTCAAATTTGAAAGAATTTTTAAAATCCCAACGACAGTTTTTTTTTAAGTCGGGTAAAGTGATTTTTCAGTACAAAATTTTTGACCATATTTTTTAAAAGACCAAAATTTTAAAAACAGAGGCCTACGAAAAAAATGTAAACCGCAAACTTTATTCTACAAATTTTTTCCTATCATTTGATATTAAGAACATAAAAATGTAACTGCCGTAGAAAAAGTTATAACCTTTTGAAAATGAAAGTGTTTTTTTGGTAGTTTGCACACTAAAATCTATATATGCCAGGTAGGAAAAAATTTAAATCGAACTGTTGTGAACTAAAAAAAAAGGTGCCAAATTACTCCTGAGCACTTACTAAATAAGACAAAAAAGTTTTGAAAAAAAGTTCATCGACTACTGTTTGAAAAAGGTCGAAAAACGGTACATTTGTTTAAAAGCACAACAAAACAAAACAAAAATAGTCATTTTCGATGTTTTTATTAGTGGTGAATTTGAATCTGGTCCCAGAACTGCTTTATCCCGTAGTTTTTGAAATATTGAAACCTAAAATATCAAAAACACGATTTTTGAGTTGATATAAAGGACATGGCAAACATGGGCGAAGCAGGGTTGGAGTCATTTCACTCTAGCTTTGGACAAATTTGCAAGCAGATAAAGCGAGGAGATAAACAACAAGTTCTTAAATATGCCGCTAAAAAGTACGCTATAAAAGTTTTGTCGTTTGACCTAGGGTATCTAGATTAATTTTGATGTTGTATATAAACAATTTTAAAAAAATTTAAAAATCGTGTTTTTTTATAATTTAGGTTACAATATCTGAAAAACTATACGTGATAAACCAGTTCTGGGATCAGATTCAAATTCACCACTAATAAAAACATCGAAAATGACTATTTTTGTTTTGTTTTGTTGTGCTTTTAAACAAATGTACCGTTTTTCGACCTTTTTCAAACAGTAGTCGATGAACTTTTTTTCAAAACTTTTTTGTCTTATTTAGTAAGTGCTCAGGAGTAATTTGACACCTTTTTTTTTAGTTCACAACAGTTCGATTTAAATTTTTTCCTACCTGACATATATAGATTTTAGTGTGCAAACTACCAAAAAACACTCTCATTTTCAAAAGGTTATAACTTTTTCTACGGCAGTTACATTTTTATGTTCTTAATATCAAATGATAGGGAAAAATCTGTAGAATAAAGTTTGCGGCTTACATTTTCTTCTTAGGCCTCTGTTTTCAAAATTTTGGTCTTTAAAAAAATATGGTCAAAAATTTTGTACTGAAAAATCACTTTACCCGACTTAAAAAAAAAACTGTCGTTGGGATTTTAAAAATTCTTTCAAATTTGACATCAGCGTAAGCTCCTGAAGAAAATGAGATACCTCTCATCAAAATCCTATAGAAAACGCATTTCGCGCGGACGTGCGCCGTGCTCTTTCATATTTTTGGTGGTAATCGTGAAATTTCCAAAACTCGTTTTTATTTATAGACGTATAAAAATTATCCATATAATTCATAGATGACTTAAATGTAAATACTTAATTTGGAAAAAGTAGATTCTTTGATTTTGAACCTTTACGTAACAAAAAAAATCAGCCCGAAAAACCCTATTTGGGACACGTTTTAATTATTATACACGTTTAATAATTCTTATCAATTTTTTACAATTCACACTGGTTCGGTCAGTACATTTTAGCTTCCCACAATTCAAAATTCGAGCACTCTTGTACTGCGATATATTTACGCTTATTCATTCCATTTATAAAATAATAAAAAACCGTAATCTGAAATAATTTTGGTTGAAAATTTTACTTCAATAGTGCAAGTGGTTTGTGGTGATTGAAGTCAATTGTCAATACTTTTAATAAATGTCAAGTGCATATATCAAATTTATATTATTGTATTTTTTCTAAACATTGAAACAAAAAATAACGGTATGTAAACTACAATATTATAAGATAAAAAAATGCTAGTTAGTTTAAAGGATCTTTTTTTCTCTAACTTGGTAGTTGTAGTAAAAATTGTTCAGTTTTACCTACTCATATGTTTTACGGAACATATCAGAACATGATAACTTTAATAGTAGTTGACAGTGCCATGCTTCTTCTACTAAATAAGGCCAAAATGATAACCAACTTAATCCAACTGGTGTTTTTTTGGCTTTAGTTATAGAACTTAATATCATATTTATGAATATTCTAGCAAATCCCGGTGCTCGTTGCTTCAATTTATTTTGAAGGAGAGCGTGGTATCACAAATTTTTCTAAAAGATGTTATTTCTTTTGATACATGTTAACTGTTTTCCAAGTCTCTACTTGTAGCAATTAGTTTCAGAGATACGACGAATTAGTTTTCATAGAAAGCGAGGCATCGCTCACTTTTGCAATCAATTATTTTCCGGCTGTTCATTTTATATGTACCGAATTTCATTTATTTACGTCAAGTTGTTTCAGAGATATGTTCAATTTATTTTTCAAGGGCCGTGGTACCGGCCATTTTTTTATTGAAAATTATTTTGCTTTGTACCTTTTACATATCATATTAAATGCATGTTCGTTGAACAGTTTCAGAGATATAATAAACTTTTTTAAGGGCGTGGCACAGCCCATTTTTTCAGCCCATGATATGGCATTTTTGAATACTAGCATACTGTGTAAATTTTGTTAAAATCGGTCGGTCCATTTCCGCTTTATTAATTTTCGGAAGCTAATATTATGTCTTGTACCAGTGTGCGATGTACCGTTTTTCATATTTCCACTTCTAATTTTTCATATAGATTTTTCTTTATGTGCAATAGGTTGTTGTCAAATCTCAACTCTTTAAATTTGGAATTTTTACTGGTATTCTCATATTCGATTCGTTTACCTGCCGCAACAAATGCGCATGTGCAACAAGCACTCGTAGCTACATGTATGCGGCGGTGTACCAAAGCGCTCTTTACCGATCAACATCCAAATATCTCCAGAGTGAGCGCTAAACAAGAGACTCGTTTATTTCTATGTTTATTTAGATATTATGAGAGTGCTCGGTGGTATGCACGATGAGAGGCAAATTTCTAAAGGTGCTGTAGGACAAACCAAGCTTGTTCGTATTCGAACCTAGAGATCAGTGAGTTTGGAGCAACGCCAGAGTTAAGTCGAGAAACGTTGAATGTTGGTTGAATCATGGCTTAGGCCACAAAAAAGAAAAGAAAAAGTGTTTAACATAAAAAGTTGAAATTCAATAAAAAGAATTTGCATAAAAATATTTGAAAGTTCTTGGATTAAAATAAACAAGAAAGATTTGTAAAATAAAAGTTTGCAGAAGAAAAAAGCAATTTATTATAATATTGTATCTTGTAAGTGATGGCAACAATTTTGTGTATTTAGCAGATGAAATGTTTTCGTGTATGTGCCTGGTGTCTGTATAACGATTTTACAGGTGTGTGTGTGCTGGAGTTGGTAAATAACTCGTTTTGAAAGAAGTAAAACATAAAAAAACAAAAAAAAAGTGAAGAAAAAATAGTTTTTTTATTTTCTTTGCGGCATAAACAGTGAAATTACAAAAAAAAAAAAATAAGAATTTTCTATTTTGTGGCTCAACTAAGAACATCCAATATACAACATAAAAATATAAACAAGTCGTCCGAAGAAAACTTTCAAGAATCTTAATGTAACAACAATAAAGTTTTCGGTTTTCACAGCCGCCTTGGCCACTTTTGAGTCGCGTTTTAAACGCGTTTTCGGTTTTTCGCTGTTTCTTTCTTTGGTGGTTGCATACGAAATCGCATTCGAGTACTTTATATCCCGTACATAAATTTTGTGTTAATTTCTGTGTATCTGTGTGGCTTTCAAATTGTACCCAGGAATCCAACTTAAATTTTGTTTTTATTTTGGTTCAAGTTGATTTTCTTCACAGCACGATCCAAACTTGTTTTTCTTGGTGCAGCACTACGATCTTAAGCGCACTCTGCAGCTGCGCATGAAACCTATTATGTACCTACATATCTCTATTTGCATTTTTGTATCTGTGCCATGTAGTTAAATGTGTGTAAATGTGAAAAATAAAAAAAATAAATGCAAATATTTTTGCTTGAAAACCTTGTGAAAAAGTCAAATATTGATGTTGTTGATTTGCTGCTGATCTTTAGTTAAAATTTGTTGAAACAATTCTTTGTACACAAATGTTGATTAACGATGGCCACATTAGGCCTTTCAAAAGTGTTCATCCTGGATAAATATTTTACGGAACTTCAAAAATTTTGGGAGACCGAGAAAAAGTTGCAGGGTAAGTTCATATCAAAAATACATTCCACAAAAACAACAGAGCTATTTCCTATATTGCCTTCTTGCAAATTTTTTTCTAACCCTAGCGACCTATAATCTGTATCGAAATAACTAAAATTTATTTCCTACAGTGCTGTGCATAACATTTGCAACCAAAAACACTTGAAACTGAATCACCAATTTTCGGCCACTAAAACAGATGCAAATAAAATACTTGGTATGAGGTTTTATGTCATTTATATTGTTGTTTATAAAACAAAAATAAAAAGTCATTACATCACTAATACAAAACTAAAACTTAAGAGCAATATAAAAATGTATCGTTATTGGCTGTGCAAAACATTTGCAACTATTAATCTAAATTAAAAATTAATAACTAAAAAAATGAATATTTAATGGAATAACCCCTGTGTTTGTAACAGCAGTGCATCTTTTTGACATGGATGCGATAAAACTATTTTCAAATAAGTGCGGAATGACCTCCTACCATTTTTTTAACTTCATTAAACTACTCATCCTGTTTTCTAAATTTTTGATTGCATAATAAGCAATGCATTTTCGTGACTTGACGATTTGATTGGGTTTAGATCTGGCGACTCCGCGGGGCATTGATGAACATCAATATTTTGCCATTTTATCCAATCTTTTACCACTTTCGATGTGTGCTTAGGGTTGTTATCATACAGGAATATCCATTTTAGTGGCATTTTCCAAGTTGCAATGGCATCATAGTATTTTGTAGTATGCCTTCATAATCATTAGACTTCATTATGCCTTCAACACTTTGAATTGGACCGATTCCTTGCGCAGAGAAGCATCCTCAGACCATGATACTACAACCTCTATGCTAGACAGTTCCTCTTGTATATTTCGGGCTTAGCCTTTCTCTCCTTGAGCTTCTCATAAGACTGTTACCACTCGATCCGCATAAATTAAACTTGGACTCGTCAGAAAAGATGGTAAAAGTCTTGTGAGATGACCAAAGAGAGAATGGCTAAACCCGAAATATACAAGAGGAACTGTCTAGCGTAGAGGTTGTAGAATCATGGTCTGGGGATGCTTCTCTGCGCAAGGAATCGATCCAATTCAAAGTGTTTTAGGCATAATGAAGTCTAATGATTATGAAGGCATACTACAAAAAACTATGATGCCATTGCTACTTGGAAAATGCCACTAAAATGGATATTCCTGCATGATAACAACCCTAAACACACATCGAAAGTGGTAAAAGATTGGATAAAATGGCAAAATATTGATGTTCATCAATGCCCCGCGGAGTCGCCAGATCTAAACCCAATCAAATCGTCAAGTCACGAAAATGCATTGCTTATTATGCAATCAAAAATTTAGAAAACAGGATGAGTAGTTTAATGAAGTTAAAAAAATGGTAGGAGGTCATTCCGCACTTATTTGAAAATAGTTTTATCGCATCCATGTCAAAAAGATGCACTGCTGTTACAAACACAGGGGTTATTCCATTAAATATTCATTTTTTTAGTTATTAATTTTTAATTTAGATTAATAGTTGCAAATGTTTTGCACAGCCAATAACGATACATTTTTATACTGCTCTTAAGTTTTAGTTTTGTATTAGTGATGTAATGACTTTTTATTTTTGTTTTATAAACAACAATATAAATGACATAAAACCTCATACCAAGTATTTTATTTGCATCTGTTTTAGTGGCCGAAAATTGGTGATTCAGTTTCAAGTGTTTTTGGTTGCAAATGTTATGCACAGCACTGTATATCTTATAAGATGGAAAGGAAGTATTTTAGTTAGTATCGCCGAACATTCGGACATTTTTGTGTCAAATTGGCACAACTTAAAAAAACTTGAAATTTGGGCCTGAAAATTGAGCCCTTGATAGTTTCTTTTGATAGTTTCTAAGTAAGGTATGGACTTTTTGTAATTTTTATAATGCTTGTTTGTATTTGAATTCATTTAAAGTGATTTATATTTAATTAAATTTTTGCAACGACCCACACTGGGGCAAGGAGCTCTCATATGTGGCATCAAATGGATGGAGCTACGCACTGCAACCAAATTACGTATGCATACTACGGATGGATCACTTAAGCTTTCAACAAAATTTGGTCGAATTTGAACAAGAGGGCGTGGCACCTCCCATACAAGCCAAATCTTAAAAACTCTATACTGATGGTACTATCTGAGATAATCAAACCAAATTTCATACACTTGCTATCAATAGTATAGGTAAACTCTGGTAGGAAAATTTGCGAATTCGGATGAGAGCGCGTGGTACCACCCATACAAACAAAGTCTTACAAACTATACTGAGGGTACTATCTGAGATAATCAAACCAAATTTCGTACACTTACTACCAATAGCATAGGTAAACTCTGGTAGGAAAATTAGCAAATTCGGACAAGAGGGCGTGGTACCTCCCATACAAGCAAAATCTTAAAAACTCTGTATTGAGAGTGCTTTCTGAGATAATCGAAGCAAATTTGGTACAATTGCTACGAATAGTAAAGGTCAGCCCTGATAGGAAAATAAGAGACACGCTTTCAGTTATTTTGACCAATATTGAAAAGAGATAATTTCTTACTTAAGTGCTCGTGATGACCACCTGTTCTCTTTTCCATCTGTTTTAACAAAAAACCAAATTACTGTTAAAAATTATACTGTCCAGAACTTTACATAATGTTTATAAGTTCTTGTCTCGTGACAAATAATAAGTTAGAGGCCATTTGTAAAACAAAATCAGATATTATGAATAATGTCGGTAGTGCAAGAAAAAATATTTTATTTTAGGTTACGTTCTAAAAATCGATGTAAATGTTAAAGTAGCAAAAAGTAGCAAAATTTTCTTGTCGCTTCTAGAAGTCAATACTAAACGGAATATTTTTGAATCATAATTAATGCTTGGAAAGGCTTGGAACCTAATTAAATTATCTATTATTTATTTAATTTCGTAAAATTTTTCTTCTCCATTGTATTTAACTTACCTACCTAAATATGTTAACATTTTTAAGGAAAAAAATATGTTTATATACGGTTACATACCTGAAGATGTAGGCTCCATGGTCAAATAACTTTAAATGTTAATAAACTTTAGCAAAAAACTGCTTTGATTAATATGGAAATAACTTATAAAAATTATTTCAGTCTACAAAGTTAAAGTTTAGCGTGCTGTAGTGATAAAATGGGTTTATTACAAGTCATTTGAAAAATGGCAAATAGTACGTTGGTCAATATTGTACTTAACCAATATAAAAGGATATCCTGAAATAACATTTAATTTTTTGAATTATCGCCAGGTATTGAGAGTATCTGCCCCACTGTGCGACCCAACAAGCATCGTCTCTAACGTTAGAGAATTTTGAATTTCTACATTTCTTACATTTTTGGAATCGTACTTTAACGTTAGACATTAGAGAAAAGGGTTAGTTCTCGATTCATTCGCTAATCCATACACAGTTAACATTTTATTATAATTATTTATCATAAAATAAATTTACAATAAATAGAGTAATTTAGGGTAATGTGGACTATGCGGGTAATGTGATCCCTTTTATTTCTCATATTAAAGACTGTACAACAGTTCTAGTTATTTGTGCATATTAAAACGCGAAAAACATATTCTTTACGCTCTTTTCTATTATGCTAATTTTTCGTGTGCAATTTCTAAGCATAATCTGTGAAGACTTATACACGTATGTAGCACTCTGTAAATAACTAAATAACTTCCTCAAAACTCTGTTTTCTAAAATTCAAATAACTCTAATGCAATTGTGGAATTATTATTCAACGAAAAAATGCATAAGCAAGTCAGATTTTACATTTATTTTATATAATCAATGATTATTTCAAAAAAGTGACGTATTCGGGTAATGTGGACTACCTCACATTATGTACCGTATATCAACTTTGATTACTATTACACCTTAAAAAGCAAATTGCATGTGTGTGACACCCGAGTTTGAGAAATGTGGAGTACTATTTTACGTATGATTCGGTAACCCTTATTACTTATTCACTTGTTAGTATGAATATGGTTTATCTTAATAAGCTTATATCTTATCTTTAATAAGCTTATAAAGCTATTTCATAGCAAATATAATCTAAAAAAGTACTACTAGACTTTTACTCAACACAAATTGCGAATAACGGTACTATTTTAGGAAATGGCCAGGGTGATCCACATCACCTGCCATTTTTCTTTTTCAGCTATTTTTGGGTGCTTTCAATTTAACTTGCCTCACGCTTGAAAATGTTAATATTTCAGTATATAAATAATCAAATAGTAAAAACAATAGAATAAATAAAACAAATAAATTGACCAAGCTAACCTACTACCATTACTTTGGTAGAAATTGGCAAAAAAATAAAAAGGTAACCACATTACCCTAAGTTACTCTATTCCTTAGCACTAGAAATAAAATTTAATCAAATTATAATCAATAGTTATAAATTATATTCTATCTTGTAATTGTTGCTTTGATAAAAAATTAAAAATAATATACTTATGTATATGTTAGAGTGGGAGGGGTTACTAGGGAAAGCATAGGGAGAGAAGAAGTAGAATGAGGATAAGGAAGTGCAGTTGGTCCGAATATGAGGAATTGTTAAAGGGGAGTTGGTGCAAAAATGCCAGATCGGTTGTGGTTCTTTTTTTTAAAATATGTAGACGAGTTACAGCTGTGTACTTTAACCGTATTCTAGTGAAATACATATTTTATTTTGTGTTGGTGGTGTTCGGTAATCGCAAAGGTGTGTTGTTGGTGTTGACATTTTTGTTGTTGGTGTTGACATTTTTGTTGTTGGGGTTGTAATTAAACCACTCCAAAGCATTTTCTTTTCGCAGTTTTTCTAGGGCACATCTGGTATTGAAGTTTCTATAGACAGGATGTTGTAGTACACGCTTGGCGGCATGGTCTGCATTTTCGTTGCCTTTGATACCTACATGCCCTGGGAACTACATAATCTTAACTTTGGAGCTCATTGCGATAAGGTGTTGTTTAATTTCTACAATTGCTTCGGACTTACCGTCCGTGCAGATTATGTGTTTAAGTTTTGTTGTTTTGAAAAACTCTTGTGCAGAAGTGATGGCTTTTGCCTCAGCTTCAAAGATCCAGTAAAAATTATAGTTTAATTTTAATACCAAAAAAGTATTTATATAGAACAATGACAAAGAAAATATTAATTTGAAACTTTTTGGAATAAATATCAGACTTTTTTGGAATAAATTTCAAACTTTTGTGTAAAAAATTTTGAATTTAATACCGAAATAGATTAAAAAAATGTAATTTAAATGATGTTGATACCTTCATGTTTCTAAGAGATATTGTAGACCGAATTATTGGAAAAACGGGTTTTTTACACTTTTTTGTTTTTTTAGGTTAGATATCTCTGAGTTAAAAAGATATCATCATAATTTAAATTAGGTCTTAAGGACAAAGATTAGGACTTTCAAGTACTTTACCAGATTTAACCAAATTAAAATTTACTTCACATGTTAGACATGTCCAACGAACTGACTACTTCTAAATCAAAAATATATTGAAAATATTGTTGAGATCAAAAAATTTAACTAAACTCTAATTTCTAACTTCTAACTAAAGCTCTTTAAATGTGAGCCCAATTTTCGGTGTCACTCTTAAAATTCATATTCTAGTAGGTACTTATAATGTGAAGCATCTGTAATATCGTCACATCGTCAAAGTTAGGGTAATGACCGAATTCAGCACATGGCTGAAAGTCTTGTTCTATTCATTTTGTCAGATTTGTGTCCTGAGAGTCTTGTTTTAAGATTTGTTTTTGTAGTACCAACATATACCTTTTTGCATTCGTTGGACCCATCACCATTGCAAGGAATTCTATAAATAACGTTGGATTTGTCAAGTTTGTCTATTTTTATTTTCATTTTCCTACAAAATTGTCCAGATAAATTGTCTGCCCTATTCAGTATTTTTACGTTTTCAAATACATGAAATTTTGTGAATACGTCTGTAAATCCAGGTATGTATGTCATCGATTTAAAAATTGTTGCACTTTGTTCTGGCCGTTGTCTATGATTGTCCCGTGATTTTTCTAATAATAAGTTAATGATCCTTTTTGGAAAACTGTCTTTTTTTTGTTTTGTTAAATTGTCCTTTTTTGTCAATTGGTATCAAAAGCCTACGGCATCCGGATGAATAATCAATTTTAATTCTAAGCATCCAAAAACGAAAAAAATACTTTTCAAGAACAATCAGCTTCAGCTTCCAGTAGAAAGCGCCCACATCATATGTAATAACGAATGTAATACCAAATTAAAAGAAATTTAACGAGAATTCTAAAAAAAATATTAAAGTGTAATATGACCTTTTTCTTACTAAAATAACCGCCAAAGTAAAAAATTAAAAAAAAAAAAAAAAAAAAATCAACTTTAAAGGTCCAGAACGTTGCGAAATCCTTTTGAATTCCATAAACCAAATAACCTTTTCAAAAGCTCGTATAATTAGCTTGAAATTTCTCAAAGAAAAAGTTTTCTCTAAAACGGTAGGGTGACCCAAAAAAAATTTTTTTTTTCTAAAACAAGTCAGAAAATCAGTTTTAACCCTATAACTCCTCAGGGGTACATTTTAGACCCCTCCTCTGGTGCAATTTTTTGTTAATCTAGGCCTTCTCTATCACCTTCTAGATGCTTCGCAACCTTATGCGATATACACCCTATGTAATATACAAATTTATGACAAATAGGCAAAAATGCAATTTGACAATTTTTCATGAAATTTTATATAACTTTCCAATTTTTTAATCGATTTTCTTAAATGATATCTTATTTTCTTCATAAGTAGGTGAAGAGTGCCGCCAGCGGGCAGGGTTCGGGTGTGGGCACCCCCCGTAACTTTTGACAGAAAACAAATGCGGCTGTTCTGACAAATGTTAAGCACGTGTTATGACAGCACGAAGTTTTTGTGCATTTACCGAAGCAAACAGACGCATTTGCTTGATGTTGGGAAGAAAATAATTTTTGAATAAGTGAAAGTAAACACAAAATTTTTTTTTTTAATAATTTTCCAAGTGCGACAAATCGAAGTGAATCAATTGAAAAGCTGAATGCAATCTATATTTATGCAGTAAATTTATTAAAGATATCGTAGAAAAAAAAGTTATTTTCATTAAGTGTGGGTGTTAAAAAATCTCGGTATTGAGTTTCCAGACAAGTAGACCGAAAATCATCGGCAAAAATTACGTCACTTAGCTAGCTTAATCTGCAAAACAATTGATCTGTCATCAGCCGAAGATAATCAAGTCTGGTTTCGGGGCAACAAGCATGATGCAATTCGATCCAGACGTTTTCGGGACGCTGATTTTGTTAAAGCCGTTGAGCAGAATTTGTTAAATTTTTGTGAGTCAATGTTTCCGAAATAAGTTTATTTTGCCTTCTTCTCCATTTGATTGCGTTTAATTTCATATTTTCCCATTTTTAGCCGATTTTCTAAAGGTGCCCACAACCGGACCAAAAATTTTTTTTTGTCAAAAATGATCTCTTCACTATTTTTTTGATATCATTTATCCAACTGACGAAATCAATTTACTTTCTTCACCAATAGTTAGCTAAGATCTTTAGCTTTCCATTGATACTTATATGTCTGCATAATATACATTTGGTCAAAAGTTATAAGTCGAAAACAAAACGGTGACCACACCCGGTACTCTTAGCCTATATATAGGGGAAAACAAAATATTATAAAAAATGCTCTTTTCTTGTATAAATTTGCAGTTCATTTTGACTTTTTTTTAATTTTTTCGAAAAAAAAAGGTTTTTTTTAGAAATCAATTTACTTCTCCGAAACTAACAAAGCAACCAAAAAGTGATGTGGATATTATTATAATAATAGGTACTTAATTGAATTAGCTTTAGTTTGATATATCGTCGCTCTTAGGCCAGATTCACGAATGTGAAAATTATTGAATTAAATTTTGCTTTTTCGTGAAATAAACCTTGCATTTGCTGTTAAACCTCTTCAGATATAGATTTCATACTTCTGGCATAACTTTATTGAACCATTTCGTACAAGAAAACCACATTAGTGCAAAACTGAAAAATTTGCACATTCGTAAATCTGGCATAAGACTGACGATATAGTACGTTTAAACAGAAATATTGGTTCTTGAGATATTTGTAATTAAGTGGAACTGTCTTTTGTTTTTTGTTTTTTTTTTTTGTCCAAAAACCGATATCTCGAAAACGACGTGAAAGAAAAGAAAAATTATGTGATTTTCGGAATCAGCAGTCAATGTTACATATATCTGCGGAAGGAAGGAAAAACTGCTTAAGTCGATATTTGATAAAAAAGTAAAGCAACACAAATTCTATACCTACACATACATAAAACAAAATTTAAGCTGCTTTGCTTTCTAATCAAAAATCATCTTAAGCAGTTTTCCTGCGACAGATAATATGAATAATGGCATTTAATGGTGATTTTGGCTGCAAACTAATCGTTTGCTGTTAATAAGTTGTTTATGATTTTTGACATGCACTTTTCACTTTTCACTAAATTATTTTTATGATTCAAAAATTTTTTGTCGAACTTACAGAAATATTTTCGATGACTTATGTTTTATTTATAACAAGTGAAATATCTTTTCTAATGTTTGCTGCAAATACTAACAGCTTGGGATAAAAGATATATGTTTGCTTTAAATAATAAGTAATCGTTTTAAGTATTCAGTAACTTGCCGCAAATACTTTCCAAATACTCGTTTTTCTGAGTGTATATTTTTAATTAGCTCTTATTTAAAAAATATGCTTACGGACATGGCACCACGCATTTTTTTATTGTATGTTATTTGGCTTAGCACTTTATACATATGTTTCAAATTTCAGTTCTATACGTCAAACAGTTTCAAAGATATGTCGAATTTTGTTTTTTACGGGCGTGGTACCGCCCATTTTTCTAGCTAGGCACATCCTTCCTCTGATCTAAACTAATATGCTATGAAATGTTCATCGAAATCTGTAATGTGGTTTTCGAATCCATAAAAAATTATCTCCGGACAAAAAAAAAATTAATTTTTACTTGTATGTAAATATTAGATGACATAAATTAACAATAAGAGCTAAGTCCCTATTTATACGATGAAACATTTTGACTTAAAACAGTTCGTTTGAGAGAGAGGGATGCACGGGGAAGATAGAGGGGATTTTGTTTCACGTACATGACACACGCTTTGTGATTGTCAATCGTATTTAGAAATTTGTAGTTCGCCATATAGCCCAGGAAAATAAGACATTTTCTGCGAAAAAATTCCCAGTGGAAATTTTTCACCGGAATTGTCTTTATCTATGCATGATACACAAACTGTGAAAAGTCCATTGCAAAGTCGTGTGCGCATAAAAAGTTATTAAGGTTCAAAGGTCGCTAAAATCAGTTTTTTGCAAATATCTTGCTAATGCTAACTTTTACAGAAAAATGTTGGTCTCCAATTTTGTAGCACAGGAAATTTCCTACAAAAATACGTTAAAAGTATTTGCGTACGACTTCTAGTTTTGGATATCACCCAATTTAAAAAGTTGTTAACAGTTACGATATGAAATACTACCTATGAGTTCATATTAAAATATCTTACTTTTTAAATTGCAATAACTCTTCAATGAGAAGTTGTACAAACAAAATTAAAATGCCGTTTGAAAGATAATTTAATTTTCTATATACCGTAAACAAATTTTTTTTCGAACGGCTCATGACCTTAAAAATATTCTTGAATAACCGCTAAGGCTTCGAAATTACTGGTTTTTTAAGAATATCTGCGAATTGGTAAGTACTACGATAAAAAGTAATGGGACCAAATTTGTAGAGAATTACAAGATCTACAAAAAAATAAGCGATATGTGTACACATAGAAGTAACCGTTTGGAAGATATTCCAAAAAAAACCCTTAAAATGCCAAAAAACCGGTTTCTATTGAATATCTTCTATACGGTTACTTCTATGTTAGCGTCATACAGTGGTCATATCGCCCTCGACGTAACAAGTTAAGTTTGACTATCTAAAATTAGCCCACAAAATACATTTAGAGTCAATGTTGGCTCTTATCAATGAAGTGGTTTCATAATATAGGTTTCAGAAATTATGTCAGTTAAAGACCCTTTCCTAGCAAGTTCATCAGCATTTTCATTACCAACGAAATTACTGTGTCCAGGAACCCAACATATTGTAAGATTACATAGCTGCCCTACTTTACATAGGGATTTTCTGCAGCTGCAGACTAAACGAGACTTAGTAATATTGGATCCAAGGGCCCTAATGGCTGCCTGACTATCAACGTAAATAACAAATGTGTCACTACATTCATTAATTTTAGGTTTAATAATTTGGCATGCCTTCCACACAGCCAGAATTTCCGCTTGAAATACACTGCAGTAACGGGGTAAAGCAAAAGACTCGCTGCTGTTCAAGTCTTTGGAAAAGACCCCAGCACCTACACCAGACTCCATTTTCGAGCCGTCAGTGTATATTTCTTTGGAATTCAGAATCGGAGTCCAACCTTTTCTTTCAGGTATTTTCACTTGAAAGTTGGTTGAGAACGTTAAAGTGGGATTGATGTCATCAGTTCCATTGTCAATATCACAACCAGGGAATTGTGCAAAAATACTGCCATGGCCATAAGGTTTCGACTTCCAGAAGCCCGATTCCTTCAACCTGATGGCACCTTTTGCTGCAACTCCTTTAGCGTAAATATCAAGGGGCTCCAAATGAAGCAAAGCGTCGAGAGCAGCTGAAGGCACAGTGTTAACAGCTCCGCTATCTCCTATACCTGCCATTCTTTGAATTTTTGATAAAATTGCCAAAAAGGTTTGCTTGCTTAAGGCTTTCCACCAGACAAGAATTTCATAGGTCAGAATTGGCCTAATGATGGCCTTATACATCCACAAAACTACTTTTGGCTTAAGGCCCCAAGATTTGTTAAACATTCTTTTGCACGTGTAAAATGCAATGCATGCTTTTCGTGCCCTTTCTTCTATATTCATTTCCCAAGACAATTTTCTATCGAGGATTACGCCTAGATATTTGGCACTATCTTTAGGAAGCAAACGAACGTTATTAAGTGTTGGAGGCCAAAAATTTGGTATTCTATGTTTATTCGTGAACACCACAAGATCCGTTTTTTGAGCATTAATGCTCAACCCACACTTTGTGGTCCACAATGTACATTACCATTTGAAAATAATTTCGTGCATATGGGCACCGTGGCTGTCCTGAACGAAACGCATTCTGGACATCCAATTTTGGGTCACTTTTTCGAGCACTGTTTGTTACGAGTAACACGAACAATACTGGCCTCCAAGGTGTCAATTGTTGCTGGTTTATCAGCCTAAACTAGTAGTTAACACTGTTCTTCTAAAATGAATTTGTGTGCTATCTCTTCTTCTTATTTTGTTTTACTTTATTGTGCTTTACGTTTCCGCACCACTTCCCTCCGCTTGCCAAGAGATTCGATAAAAATGGTGCCACTGTGCTAAAATCCTAATATTCAGTATAGAACGGTAACATTAACACATCTACTTCGTGCTAAAAAGTTCAGCACTGAAATTTATATGTGCTGAAGTCAACACTTTAGTTGTTGCTTACCCATAGTGCTTAAATTAGCACTGAAGTCTGAAACGCTGCTAATATTTCATTTGGTTTTTACCTAAAGATATTTTTTGTTTATTATAAATCTCACTTTTGTTGTGGTTTCAATTTATTTATGTTTTTTCCAATGAAACGATATTTATAAATTTAATAAACTGACTTCAAAATTGACAATCAGATATTTTGTTTCTGTCAAATTGTTACAATCGATTACATTTATCGACAGCTAAATTCAATACTAATCCACTTTGATTTCATGGATAAGTATTAGAGTCGATGCGTATTGGGATAGAGACTATGCACAAGTTAATGCAGATTTATACTGCTGATGCGGATTACCGCTGTCGTCTGTCCACACAATTAATCCGTTTCGAAGTGAATCCGAATTAAAGTGTAGTGTAAATGAGGTGATAGACTCATAACTGAGATATTGAAAGCAACAGAAAACTTATCATAAAAACTAAACGTGGCCAATTCCTGCAATTACATGCGTTAAAATAACATAAGAAATTTGGTAGGTAAATGCTAAATTCTTTATACAGCATCATTAATATGTATAATAAAATGGTAGATCATTATGACTTATATTTCCCAAAACTTAATTTTTGTGTTTAAATTTTTGGGCTGTTGGTTTTTTGTGTGTTTGCATGTATGTATTTTGTTTTTATTTGTTGTCTTTTGCTTTGACCGATCCAGACTCTCAAACTGGTTTCTTGGCTTAAAAAATGAACTTTGTTTCTCTGTTGGAATATTGTAAGTTTTGTTAAAACTCAACAATTCTTCGTTTTCTTCTTTCTCTTTGGCTTAAACGGAAATGTTTTAATAAAAGAAAAGGCAACTAAATGAATTAGCAACATTTACTGCTGGCGATATTATCAAAGGGAAGGATTTTAATGTCAAATTGGATAGGTAAATAACATTTTCCTAATTTTTATCGAAGTCGTTAGAGCTAATTTTTTGTTGTTTAAACGTAGGCACTTTCCTGATTGCGCCCATTTTCACTTTACGCACACTGTTCCTAAACGGGAAACGGAAGTGCGTTGAAACGACTTCCGATGCAGATCCAGGACCATATATTTTTATATACTTTTTAACACAGCATGTCATTGCGGTCCTATGCGGCCCTATGCTCCTCCTAGGAGTTAAAGGAGAATACATACAAACATGTCATTGCGGTGATGCACATCTTCTGAAGCACATGAAATACGCATCCATGGAAGTTGAGTATCTTTTCCAGATATTTTAAAATATGCAATAAAAATAGTTTGATTTTTTTTTTCACTAACCCATTAGCGCCCAGCGCCATTCGGCACCCAAAACTAACTTAATTTCAAAAATTATTAAAAAATAATCTAAACAAGATACGATTTTAAAAACTAAATAAGTATGAATTTGAATATTTTTCTAGCTTTTGGAAATGGTTTTTTTTGTTTGTTAACTTATGTCAAGTGTTCGTGGTAGTTATCGTTATTTGATTGCTTGTTGGCAGTGAAAAATATTTTAATTCCGTATGACCTGAGGTAAAGGATTATCTTTAATCGTTATTAAGTCATATATTTCAAAACTGTAACCCAGTGATTCTCAAACTTTTTTTCGTCGCGGCACATTTTTAATAATATCAAAATATGGCGGCACACTAACAACAACAAAAATTTGAAGAAAATTTTGATTATTTTATTGATTTATGTAGGCTTGGTTAGGTAAAATCCGTGGGATGACCATGTTGTCATCATTAACTTAGGCCTCGGAATTGGCCCCATTGTGTACCTGACACAGAGAGCTCTAACAAAGTAATTCTAGGAGAACCACATGCATATACTACCATATGGATTAAAGACACAATTCAGATAGTGAGCCAAGCGGTTCCAAATTGAAATGACCAAAGAAATGACTTCTACAAATGTATGGTTTTCTATGCCACAGTCGTTAGTACCAATTAAGTTTCGCACATTGTTTTTCTCCATTGCTATAAAAAATTTAGTTCGATTCACACTTAAGGATTGCAAAATAAATTGATCTAATATGCTTTCGAGTTTGTAGATTTGACCGTCTGGAATTAGCAAGCTGAATACAATTACTTTCGATTGTTCCCCTGGATTACGCTAATGTGTTTTCTTGTTAAAAGGTCAGCCAAAAGAATATTTTGGTTTGAACTTTTCCTAGCTAGTTCATCAGCAATTATTATGACCGGGAACCCAGCAAAGTGTCATACTGTAGTCCTCACAAATATCACAAAAGAACTTTCTTAACAGCTTAATACAAGTTTTGAAGCAATGTAATTTGATGAAATTGCTTTGATGGCCACCTGGCTATCAAGGTAAATAAATAACAACGCTTCCAAGAAATAGCACCTTTGAGAACAGCTGTTTGTACGATTTTGTTAGTTCTATATACTTGGGAAAATTTCCTGATCCAGTACCTGTATCTAATTTTGACCCATCTGTATATATTTTAAAGAACGTATTTAAAATAGCCCAACTATACCTTTTAGGTACTACCACCTGGAAGTTTGTTAGGAAAAAAAGGTGTGGTAGGAGATAGTCTCTACATCATTACATCACAATTTATAAATTGGTGTAAAATGCTATTATGACCAAAAGGTTTTAATTTCCAGAAACCTAAAAAAATCATATCAGCAAATTTGCTTTCTGCCAGTGGTGGCACACTTTAAAAATCTCACGGCACACTAAAGTGCCGCGGAACATAGGTTGAGAATCACTGCTGTAAACTGTTAATTTACTAAAACTTATAATCGTTAAATCATTAATCATTTGTATAGAATTGAGAGATACCCTTACTTTAATGGCTCATAACTCGGAAAGTAAGGATCCAATTAAAAAAAGCTCGGCTTGATGGGGGAAATTATGGCTATTCAATTCCTTTAAAAAGGTGGGGATGTTAAAACCTAGATGGAAATATAGAATTAAGTGACATAATTAAGATTAATGCCTTGGCAGTTACGGGACTTATAAATAGTTAGAACATTTCTAATAGGGAACAAGGCTATATATGACCGTTCAGTGGAAAAGTACCTTATCTTCACAAAATAAAAAAACCGTTTTTTTTTGCATTTCTAAAAATACATACAATTTTGAAGAAAATGACAAATGACACACTCCATCGCTGGAAAACTCTAAAAATTGACTGAGTTATGGCGTTTTGAAATCGTAAAATGAAAAACTCAAGTTTGAAGATATCGAAGTTCAAAGTTTGTCAATTATCAATTTTTACAGGGTACAGGTTCGGTAATACCCCATTTATTGCTATTTGTAGTTTGATAAGCGACTTCGAATCAGTTGTGAAATGTTCGGAACATGTCTAAGGACTGAATTCCACCTTAAACCTAAAACCAGTAAAATTTACCCCATCTTTTATTTTTAGCTTTGCTGCTAAATTTTGTGCGTGAAGATAAGGTACCCTTTTCACTGAACGGTTACATATGTAGATCTTTTACATAGGTCGTAATGCAATATTCATAGCCTTTTTAAATTATAGGTGGTTTAACTCAAAGACATAGATCATTGAGGCAAATTTTTAAATTTTTCGGCGTTTTTTAGTAAAATAGATGTTGTAATTATAAAATTCGATTTGTGACTCTTGGAAATTTTTTTCTTGCATAGCTTTTATGTTACTTCAGAACTACTAGCAACTACTTTATATCCAAATTACCTTAAATTAGTTTATAATTTCCGAAACATCATGAAAATCATCTTATACAACAGGATATGTAAAGATAAAGTTATTCATCAAAGTTGCGATACTTATTTTTACTTTTGAGATCGTACATCGATCGATATTAGCATTTTCTAACTAAACTAACTAACTAAAATGAATTGAAATTTTTCATTCAAAAGGACTCAAGTTTAATCTTTAAGTTTTTGAAGCCAAAATAAAGCTGTGACAATTGCGAAATTTTGTTTTTTTGGTACATTTTCTCAATAAAACGGGCATACAAAAGAGTCTGTCAGACCAATTTTTAAATTTTTCTCATATTTGAAATTCTGGCTGTTTTTATCATTGTTTGACATTTTTTTTTTTTTGAAATTCTGACGACTAAAAATTTTTAAATTATTTTTTGCGCCGATGTTAATGTGATGTGAAGAAAAAATTTTGTAAATGCAGTCTTTTTATATCAATAGCAGGGAATAATAATTACATAGTCCGAACTCAGATATTTTTTTGCCGTTGCAGAGTATAATTAAATCATTCTAAATCCAACTAACACTTTTCCAAGTCGAATTAAAGTTTGCAAAAATGTTATTACTCTGTACCTGCAGTTATCGTTATGAAACTTGATATATGTATATGTAGATGTATATTGTGTCTACCAAACATCTTCTAAAATGCGGAGGAAAAGGAGTTATTTGATTTGGAAAAGTTTTATTTTGATTTGGTAATATGTTGTTTAATTTGAATTGTAAGAAGATCAATAAAATATGGAAATATTAAACTTTTCAACATCTAATTTGCAATTAAAATTGAAAATTAAAAAAAGTGTGATTTTTAGAGGTATAGTTAGAACTGTTTTTTTTTTTAACTAGGAGGCCCTTCATCCTGCTCGCTTCACTCGCCAACCCCTGCATCTTATGCGTCCAATTTTCCACCAGCATAGCCGACCTTATATCACCACTAAACGTTTTTCTGGTATAAGTTTTTGTATGGTAATTTGTCAAAGTATACTGAACATAAATATCCAACACATGAGTTTATTTTGACAACTAGTTTGATAGCTAAACCTTAGGCGCCCATATTTTTTTGACCGAAAATAGGAAAAACTTTCCAAAAACCACCATTAGGCAAGCTTTCATATTTAAAAAATAGCACTTTTGACAAGAAAGTAATTTAATAACTAAAATATTTACATACAAAATCATCTATACGTGCTTTTTTTGCCCCCGTTTTAAGGGCTAACCATTTAATCGATTTTCGATATTTTTTTATACTGTAGTGTAGAATGCACAAAACTAAAAATGATCCGTATAAATTGCCATTAAGGCAAAGGATCAAAGTTTCCCATATCATTACAACAACAACAGCACCCACACTGTGGGTCCCACAGTCTTGTGCTGTGTTGTTGAGAAAGTGAATGAGACAGTGGAGTGAGAGAAATTTTGATGTTGATGTTTTTCTCTTGCTTGCACGAAAACCGTTTCGTTGCACTGTGTCGACGTTCTGCACCGATATTTTGGATGTTTTTCGATATTTTGGACTTTGATATTTTGGACACTTATGGAATTTAATCGAAATTTTGTTTTTCGATATTTTTGGACTTTTATCGGTATTTTAAATGTTTTTCGATAATTTTGGACTTTTACCGATATTTTGAATGTTTTTCGATACTTTTGGGCTCTTTTCGATGTTTTGGATGTTTTTCGATAATTTTGGACTTTTACCGATATTTTGGATTTTTCTCGATTATTTTTGTACTTTTATCGATATTTTTGATGTTTTTCGATGCTTTTGGACTTTTACTGATACATTGGATGTTTTTCGACACTTTTGGCTCTTTTCGATATTTTGGATGTTTTTCGATAATTTTGGACTTTTACCAATGTTTTGGATGTTTCTCGATACTTTTGGGTTTTAAATGATATTTAGGATGTTTCTCGATACTTTTGTACTTTTACCGATATTTTGGATTTTTCTCGATTATTTTTGTACTTTTATCGATATTTTGGATGTTTTTCGATGCTTTTGGACTTTTACCGACATTTGGGAATTTTTATGTTATTCGGCTTGGAGATATACTGCCCGTTGCATCCAAAAAATGTTACTACGATTAATGGATACTCAATGTTCTGACTTTCCTTTTTACCCAACGGTACTCGGAAAAAGTGTATCTATTTTAAAGTAAAAGGCCAAAATTTGGCCACCGGCGATACTAGTGGACATAAATGGTTTTTTAAATGATTTAATCAGAGTCTATGATTGAATGGTTAACAACTGCTTCATCATCAAGTACGAATTCGGTACCGATGCGTACAGTATATTTTTAGAGCATCGGATTGCGCGAAGCATTTCAGGCTGCGATTTAAGCCTACGAAAATCTTCTAGGAATGTCATTTTCAGATTAACTTTAACTGTAAGAATGGCTTTCGGAGTTTTCACTTATAACTGCGATTTTTCTTCTGACCATGTCTTATTCATTCCAGAAAAAACTCTCTCGACGGAAGCAGTTGAACCGGGCAAACAAAGAACATATTGAATTAATGCTCCCATTTATTCTTATTCGTAGTATTCGCCCTTCAAATGTGTGAATATTTCAACCCACCGCTCCGGAACTTACAACTTGTTTGTCTTCTATTGCTTGATTTTGGATACGATAGGGTAATTTTTAACGTATCCAAATTGTCTGTGCTGCTTAACTGAAGTTTCTTTTGCGTTGTACAACTTTTGCATGGAAGCTTCCAAATCTTTTCACACCGGAAATCTACGCAAATGTGAATTTCGAACCTAAACATTTTGATGATAAAAAAACAGGGTTTAACGCAAGTTTTAATATAAAAAGTCCTCAAAAATCAGGAGTTTTCTGCCAAAATCAGGATAAATGGGAACCTTATCTATACTTCTAGAAAATGGCATAACTCTAAAAAAACAAATTTTAAGCAGACTAATTTTGTGAACAGTTTCTTATTTTTGCAAAACAATGCTTTTAAAGGGATGACATCCACATTTTAAGAGATAGTGGTTTTATTGAACACATAATATTAATATTATTAAAGTTGAAAAAATATGGCCCATAAAGACAATGCAGAATTAGAACATACTACTAACAAACCTTTTTCAGTAAAAAATTTATAATTTTAGACTAAATGAAACTGAAATCATAAATTATTAAACTTTTTTACTCTTTTCATTAATTTAGACGCTTCATCATCCAATGAGGCTGTGCACCTGCAACAACGTCTCAAATCTCTTAGCACTGAGTTGGTCACATTGCGCAATCGTCTTCATGTTGGTCAGGGGCAAGCAACTGCAACCAATGGTGGTGCCGCCGCTCAAGGTCCCATGGCCACTGGGGTCAATTTGAATGCCTCAAGTCCGAATCTGAACTGCAATAACACAAATAACAATAGCAGCAATGGTAACTGCCTCATTGCTAATCAACATACTCAAACGCTGCTCAATGGAAACTCAAGAAATGGTGCTGTTCAGCAGAGTTCAACCTCTGTCATTCCATCAGTTAGCAATAATCACAACACAACGCCATCACACATTAACCACTCAAATCTCATTCATAACAATAGTAAGGTGAGCTATCAAACTTATTTCGCAATTTTATTGTGTTTTGGATTTACAAAATCCTCTGAGGCGATAGAATGGTATATAAAGTACATACATATATGTTTGAGAAACAATTGTGTCGTTAAATATCGAAACTTCCTAAGTCCCTCTCTGATATGTAGCCAAATTAAATTAAATTTTATTAAATTGACTTTAATTTATTTTATTTTGCGAACATATCAGATATGAACTTAGTCAATTTTGATGCTTATCGACACAATTAAGGTTTGTTTTTTTGTATGAATATTTCCAGTTACAGATTTCTTGTAATAAATACGGGGGTCCATCAAAAAATCGCTAATTTGGTGGTATTCTTAAAAGAATCAATATCATAACCGATCTAACGATATTTTGCATATACATAATTTGAGGACGATCGGTATAGAACAGGATTAAAAAACATAATATTACTGATGTAAAGTTAGCAGAAATCCAACTGGAAAACAATGGAAAAATACAATACGATTTATAATTTAGTTGATAACGTCATCCACGCAAGCAAGAATACGAAATGCCACATCTCCTGTGATTGTTTCACAACATTATTGAAGACTACAGACCACATATTTTTCGGCGCAGTATAAACATCGTGAAAGTCCGAAATCTGCAACAAATCATGAAGTTGTGGTTCTATTTAAAAATAAAATTGATAAAAAATAAGTTTTTACTGAAAAACTGAGGAACCAAGAACAACGAAGAACCATGGCTGAATTGCGAACATTACAAAGTTATATCGGAAACATTAAAAAATCATCCTGAAATGTTCCACGAACTTAAAATGACGGTTAAAAAAAAAAAAAAAACAATAACAAATATTGCGATATTGTAATATTGTAACAAAAAGTGATGAACTAACTTCAATAAAACTAAAAATGTTTACTTTTACACTCTAAATAAAAATGTGTGAAATTTCCATCGTACAGTTTTCTTAATATGCAGTTAAGCATACGTGGGCTGCTATATATATTTCTGGCCTAGGCAACACTAAGTGTTGCCAGGTGCAATCTGACATTTCCATTGGAAAGTTTGAAATTTTTTATCATAAACGTACTCAGAACGATTTGATGTACGACCATCATTTGTGTTGTTTACAGTGACTTGAAAAAATCAATTTGGCAAAAAAATGGAATTAACTCGTGAACATTTTCATGCGATTATTTTTCACAAATTTCGACGTGGATTATGACGACAAGAGCGCATCGATGAACCTTAATCTTTGTAAGGCGATAAAGCACCATTCTATAGCATTGTGAAAAACTGGTTTAAAGAATTCATTCGTGGCCGACGCTCGCTCAAAGACGAATTCTGTGAAGGTCGTCCAAAAAAGGCCGTTGTGCCAGAGAACATTGATGCCATGCGTGAACTGATAATGCAAGATCGTCACGTGACATACCGTGAGATAGAGGCATCCTTGGGCATTAGTTCCATTTCAATGCATTGGCTATTTCATGAACACCTGCCCGTAAAAAAGGTTTGTTCTCGTTGAATCCCGCACAATTTGACAATCGCTCAAAAAAAGGCTTGTGTCGATTGGTGCAAAGAAATGTTGATAAAATACGATCGCTGTGCTTCAAAAGACGTTTATAAGATCGTCACAGATGACGAATCATGGATCTATGCGTTTGAGCCCGAAACAAAACAGCAATCGACCGTGTGGGTCTTCGAAGACGAGCCAAATCCAACGAAAGTTGTTCGTGGAAGAAGCAACTGGTCGCCTGTTTCTTTGGCAAAACTGGTCATGTGGCGACTGATCCTCTTGAGCAACGTAGGACGGTTAATTCTGAGTAGTACAGCACAATTTGTTTGCCTAAAGTCTTCGGAGAAATTCGAATAATATTCCAAATTCGTTACGAAAAGTTGGTAAGATTTCGTTGACACGAATTCGTAATAGTCTAAGGTACGAGTAAGGAGCGAATTACACCCATCTGTTTAATGGATGAATAGTGCTTTATATCAAAGATGGGTATGTTAAAAAATATATCGCAAGTGGGTTGCCTAAAAAGTTCCTGTTAAAGGATGGTTAATTAAAAGTGAATTTTTGTTTTTAAACATTGCAGTCATTTATTTAAGAAACAAATTATATACCAATCGAAAGTATAAAGCCCATAGAATATAAAAACGTTAGGTTGTCTACATTTTTCCCGTCATAACTAGAGAATTGCCAGGTTTAAACATGCAAATTGATACTAGTAATTCGCGCTAATCTCTCAAATAAAAAAACTTCAAACCAAAATAAACACATTCTTTAGGGTCTATACTTTCGATTGGTATAAAATTTGTTTCTTAAAAGAATGAGTGCAGTGTTTAAAAAATGCTATTTTTATTAATCATACCCTTGACAGGAATTTTTTAGGCAACTCACTATACATTTTTTGGCAAATTATTATATATTATTATAATCCATTAAACAGATGGGTGCAATTCGCTCCTTATTCGTATCTTCTACTACTAGGTTGCCTTTTATATTTCGGGACTGGGCAACACTAATGTCAATAGCTAAAATCTGGCAACACCATAATAAAGTTTGACATTTTTTAGCACAAACGTATTCAGAACGTTTTGACGTACGACCATCATTTGTGTTGCTTACAGTGACTTGAAAAAATCAATTTGGTAAAAAAAAATGGAATTAACTCGTGAACGATTTCGTGCGATCATTTTTCACAACTTTCGACGTGGATTATCACGATAAGAGTGCATCGATGAACTTAAACCTTTATATGGCTATGAAGCACCATCCTATAGCACTGTGAAAAACTGGTTTAATGAATTCAATCGTGGCCGTCGCTCACTCCAAGACGAATTTCGTGAAGGTCGTCCAAAATCAGTTGTTGTTCCGGAAACCATTGATACTGTGCTCCAACTGATATTGCAAGATCGTCATGTGACCTATCGTGAGATTGAGACAACCTTAGGCATTCGTAATATTGCATGAACTCCTGGCCGTAAAAAAGGTTTGTTCTCGTTGAAAAACCATCAATTTATCAATTGCTTAAATTTTCAATGGAAAAATATAAAAGGCAACCCTCGTACAACAAAATTTCTTAAAGACTTCGTAACGAAAACTCTAAACAACTTCGAATTTGTTTCGAAAAAGTCTGAATCCAGAAAAGGCGCAACATTTTGTTTGTTGGGTTAACAAATTAACTAAAGCGAGAAAATAACGACCCCAAAGCTCTTTCAATAAGTGGATCAGGCTTTTGTGCAGATACCGAAGAAGAAAAATGTGTGAGAATCCCTCAAGGAAAGCAGAGAAAAAGCCGCAAAAGCGCAAACAAAAATTACTTTAGCGACGTTTGGAATAATCTATGAGCAATGTTGCAATGGCGCGCTGCGCTTTAACTTGTTTTCTTAGACTATATGAAACTTCGACAAATACATATGGGTTTCACTGAAACCGCGAGGTATTTCCGGTATGGCTAGTTCGAGTGCTGTATGAAGACTTTAAATGCAGTGTGCTACACAAACAACGAGTGGTTGTCATCGTCATTTTACACTATCAGGAGTCCGATAGTGCGGTTTACTATCCCTAACTCTTTTTCTAATCGTTTTTGACGACATCCTAGATAAGCTCTCAATTATCTATGCTAATAATATCTGCCTACTACCTTCCAGACACTCAGTTTTGCAAAATAATTTTACAAACATTGCTAAGAATCGCACAAAATCATTGCATCCAAGACTAAAAGCATGAAGCTGAATCCATCTGGAAATGACATAACTTTTAAAGCTGGCAAAAATGGGTATTAAAAATGTCAACAGCTTCACGTTTAAAGGCAGCATGGCATCCATGGATGGTGGGGCAAAAGAGGATATAAACTGAAGAATCTTAATAACAAGTTGCAAGTATGCTTCAACAAGTGCATAAAGTACTCGCGGGAGTGGAAATTCAAGAATCGAAAAAGTCATGGGAAAAAATAAAAGTCTTCGCAAAAGATCGCATCAGAGGGAGAAGTTTCATTTCGACACTATGCTCCCCCAGAAAGTTACACAATTTCCAAAATATAGCAAAAGAAAAAAAGAAAAATAGAAAGAGTCTTCCATGGAAAGCTAATATACATACTTATTATGTACGCGAAATAATTAATGCAGTGAATGTATACACCAAAAAAAAATGAGGATTTTGAGGATTATTTTGAAAGTTGGAAATTTACTGAAATTAAAGGAACCCAAAAACAAAATTTATTTAATGGGGGTTATCGTGAATCAAAATTGAGAAAATTCCCCGGGATAACCTCCAATATCTATAATAAACTTTGCACATATCGATACGTTAGAGATTTTGAGATTTTTGCAATTCTCTTATCTTTGTGGGCTTTTTACTGAGTGGAAAACTGTGGGATGTCAAAATACCACTAAAACACCAAATATTCGGAAATTAAAAAAAAACCTATCTCCTATTCTTAATTTTTTGAAGAGCAGAAATGCTATCTCTACTTTTTTACTGCGTTTAAGCAAGTAATTTTTTATACTTCGTATTTGTTTACCTAAAATTTTACCGGAAAGTTCTTAGTTACACATCAAATCTCATCATTACTCCTATAGCTCAAAGGTTTTAGTTCCTTTAAGGTATGTAACAGATGTAATCAGTGCCAGATTATGCATTTAAAGAATTTAAGGATTTTGAACACTGTAAACGTTTTAATTTCAGGTGGTTTTTATTTTATTAATTAAAAAAAATACGCTTGACATATAAATATAAAACTTTGCATAAGTATTAATTGAAGTTAGTACTACATGCAAAAATTTGTAGCATCCTTGGCAACTTTTTTTGTAGCCTTTATCTTCTTTTTGACCAAAGCCCAGAATTTTTCAATTGACCAGATTTCTGGACAGTTTGCATGACTTACTTCACGAGGCACCAAAATCACATTATTTCTTGAGTACCCCCGCAAGGCTATTTTGCTAAGTCAGGCCAAAGGAAAGTGGAAACTTCATGCTTTCGTTGGAAAGGCTAAAGTCTTTTTTCCAAGCATTCCTTAATATAGAATTCGGAGTTTAATGTTCCAGTGGTTAAAAAAGAATTGCTTCTTTTGCCACAACTGCAGTTTGCTTGCCAAATCAAAAACTTACGAGGAAATTTCGACTGCTTTTTTGACTTAAGCTTTTCGCCCACATTCCATGTCTACAGTGTAAAATTTTTGGCCAGGAAGCAGCGCAAAATCGGCTAAAACATACGTTTCGTCGTCCATGATGCAGCATTCAAAATTTTGGGAAAAAATTAATTTTTAATTTTATGCAATGCTGTTTTTGCTTTCGTGTTCTTCATAGCATTTCTGTCAGAAACTTTTTGTACCTTAAACGTCTTCAAACAAACCTCCTTTTTGGCCTTGCGAACTAAAAACTCGGAACACTTTACCTTCTGTGCCAGTTTTCTGCATGAAATGTTGGGTTTCTCTTTAAAATTGCGACGAAGTTCTTCGTTTTGTTTTGGTCGCGAATGCCTTTTTCTTTCGCGGAACCTGGCTTTCGAAAGACATCCAAGTCTTCCTTAAATTTTGTAAAAACTCTTGATACCAATTTCACATCAATTTTGCTATTCCGAGCAATTCTATTAGTAGTTTACCGCGGGTGGTCTTCAAAAAGTTTTATTATGGACTTTCGAACTTATAGCTCGTTTACCATTTTGAAGTAAATATGACTGACTAGGGACCAAATTTGAAAACCATAGTTTTGGTACATTCAATTCAAAGCCTTCTGCGAAAAAAAAATTTTAAATTAAGTAATTTGAAAACAAGTTATTGGATAAAATGTGTCGGACAATTTTGTCGAACGCAGTCCTTATACAAAGTTTTATATTTATATGTCAAGCCAATTTTTCTTAATTAATAAAATATAAGCCACCTGAAACGTTTACAGAGTTCAAACCCCTTAACCAGCTTATTGATATCATATGAAGGTTGTAAACACAATAAAACAATCAAAATAGTTTTTTTTCTGACAAATATTTTTTTTGACTTTACAAAATTGACAGTATAGTAATTTATAAAATAATCTTTCGACATCTCTTTTAAATATTACAACGACGTTCATCTTTTAAAAACTTTTCACATAAAACAACATCTCGATTTGTCACTAATTAAAAAAACGTTCTTTTTTTATCAAGAAAACCGACCAAATGAGTTTTGCAAAACGGCCAAGCATCAAATGGTTTTGTGACGTTTAAAACAACAACAACAGTTTCATGCAGCTTAACTCAAGTGTGTTGAAGCCTTTTTCGTTGTCAAAGCATGCTTGGAATTAAATTTGCCAAATTTTGTGAGCTAGTTCTTTTAATCAGCCGATTAAATATTTTAGCGCTTAGATTTTCGTGGGGGCCCCTGCTCAAATTTGCAAAAAAATATAAGATTTGGCAAGCAATTTATACATGCGGTTTGAAGAGCTCAGTATTTGGCATAACTGGTACAATTAACCACCAAATTTATGTGAAAGAGTGCTAGCAGAAACGGCTGCTGCATATGATACGCCTTCACAAAAACACTGTGTTATTTTCCCCAGATTTGGCGAGTTGTCACTAAAGCAAATTGGCCATGAATTGGTATGAAGAGAACGAGGTCAATGTTGTACTGAAAAATGCAAATCCTCCGAATTGCCCTGAGCTTTGGACGATTGGAAAATACGGGGCTGTTATGAAGAGAAAATTGCGAAAAACGAAGAAATTTGTCAAAAATGAAAAGAAACTGAAACATAAATGGATCAAGGTATCATCCCAGGTCACGCAAAGTGATGCGCAGAGCCTAATGGCAGGTGTTAATTCAAAGTGACGATATTTTGCATGGTGGGGGGACACTTTTCCCAAAATCGTTTTCCCAAAAAAATTATTTCCCAAAAACATTTTTCCCAATTTTTTTTCTTGCCAATACTTTTATCCCCAAAATAAAGTTTTCCCACCCCTTTTTAATTTTTCTCATTAATATATAAACAACTTATTGCGTTGTCATTTGTTTTTCCATCACTATTTTAAAAGCGCCTTCAAATTTCAGTAAGGAATAAAAGTTAATCAAATTTTTCGTCTACGTATCTCAACATGGCGGAATTAATAAATTGCCGAAAGTCATTTCTACTCCATGTCGATGGATATCTGGACACTGTTATGCAATAACGAGTCAACCCTCTAACAAATTTTTTTCGACTTATGAATGCAGTTCGATTCTAAATAAAAATAAGTATTTATTTTTAAAAAACCGAACCTATATTTTGTTAATAAGAGGTTGAAAGCAACAAAATTTGTTTGACATTTTCATATCACTTGTTTTACGACATCTACACAAAAACGTTAATATCTCAAAACTAATTTCGAGTGGGTTGACTCGTTATTGCATAACACTGTCCATCTATATTACAAACATTCGGCTACCATTGGATCGACAACATATTGGAATTGCCGTAACAAAGCCGAATGCAGCGCTAGGGCAATTCCTAACGATTGAAAAATGGAGATTTAGTGCTCTATAGTGCCTTATATAAGGTATCTAATTTGGGTCCCTGGTACATCAATTTAAATTATTTCAGATTTAATACAATTTCCGTATTAAGTATACTAATTTTCTTTCTCTTTTTCTTTCAGAATCAAAATTTGTTTAGTCAAACTTTGCCACATAACACAAATCCAATATCTGGAACAGTAACAACAGCCAGGAATACATCAATACCACATCCGTTGCCGCATCACATAAGTGACAAAGTTGTTGGTGAGTTTTTTAAGTTTTTACTAAAATTATCTAAGCGCAGTAGACCTTTTTGCAGCTTTATAGAGCTTCTACGGCTGGCAATCAAATAATTTCTGGGAATTTCAAGTCTCTTAAAATTCCTCAACCATGTGGAAACTAGATTATTGTGAATATGGGAACTAGGGCTACACTTATAGACACACGCCTACGAAGGCAATTTAATATTCTTTAAGACGTACAGTTAAATTGCTTTAACTCGAACAGTTTCAAAGTTACAGACATTGAAATCAATTTTTGTTCATAAACCTTCATTAAGTGAATTTTCCATTAAAAGTAGAAAATGCATAAATTTATGGTATTAGTAGGCTTCGAATTCACAACCACACTAATGCACGTATATCTATATATTATATAGGGCTTATCGCATAAAGGTGCGAAGTTTCTGGGAGGTGATAGAAGGGTGATCTAAAATATCCTCCTGAGGAGTTATAGCGTTAAATCTAATATTCTGAATTATTTTACAAAAAAACATTTTGGAAAAAATATTTTAATAGGATAGTTTTAGCTAATTGCATGAGCTTTCCAATAGTCTGTTTGATTTATAGCGTTCAAAAGGATTTCGGAAAGTTGTTATATAAATTATTTTTCTTATTTTATGACATTGGCTGCCATTTTAATATAAACAGATCCTATTAACATACCTTTTATAATTTTTTTTTTAAATTCTTGTTAAATTTTTTTTTAATTCGATATTTGTCATACTAATTTTTTTGATTTGAGGTCAGGAAAAATACTTTTATGTAACAATTCAGGTGTTACTCGTATGCGTTGCGCTGCATATCTTCATTTATCGGAGCCTTCAAACGAGTTGTTCTTGAAAAGTATTTGGTATAATAAATGTACATACTACAGAATTAAAGATGACCACCAAAGTGAAAAAATAGGAAACAAAATTTTAAATATTAACTTTAAACGTCCAGAACTTTGCGAAATCCTATTAAGCCCTTTAAACCAAATACTTTCATAGAAAGCTCACATAATTGCCTAAAAGTTTCTTATAAAAAAAGTTTTCTCTAAAACGTTAGGGTGACCCAAAAGAATTTTTTGCAAAATAAATCAGAAAATCTGTTTAACCCTATAGCTCCTCAGGGGTCAGGGGCCTCCTCTATCACCTCCCAGAAGCTTCGTAACCTTATGCGATACAACCTGTATATGGCTCACATTTGCAAATAATAACAAGGGTCCTCATTCAAAGCATGAAAAATTAGGCATTTCGTATTATTTACATTTTGTGTCAAAGTGGCAGAACTTTATATGAAGCACTATTTACGAAGTTTTCGCAAGTTAGTTGTCGTAGTGAACGGAAATTTACTAAATGCGAACTGTTGACTTTTATTGATTTTTGATGCACATCTGATTTCATTTTGATGCGAAAAATAAAACGAACGTAAAAAGTATAGATCGCATGAATATAAGTCAATTTATTAACATCTTTTTTCCCACAATCTGATTTATGGTGCGCTCATTCCGTCTATGTAATATTACGAAATGCGTAATTTTCCATGATATGAATGAGTACCCTTAAATTTTTTTTTTTGTTTTTTGTGCTAATTATTCTTGTCGATGCTTCATTTTGCAGGAAACTCAAGTACACAATCACATCATTTTGTAGATATGCCAACTGGGACCACTCCAATGGTGCATCATACATCACACACATTGCCGACTCGTTCGCATACATATAATCCGCTTAATCATTTGCCATTCATACCAGTACAGAAACATATTAATCCATGTCAGGGTATTATACCTTCATTTCCACAACACCTAATATCCAATAGTGCGTTATCAGGAAATTGCTCTACGTCCGGACTGCGTAGCGTCTGCAGGCAGACGAATAAGAGACCATATGAATTGGAAGATTTAATACATCTACCTGGGCCACTGACCGAAGATGCTGTTATGCGAACACTACAGGGGCGTTTCAATGAAAACTGTTACTTTGTAAGTCTTTGGAACTAAGTTCTTAGTGTAACTTTTGTCGAAAGTCTCAAATAATTAATCAAATTCTTGTTGTTTTATAATTCCAGACAAATGTCGGACCTATTTTGCTTTCAATCAATCCTTATCTGAACGTTGGTAATCCCTTAACACTTTCATCGACGCGTTCACTTTCTCTGGCGCCGCAATTAAAAAAAATCGTTCAAGAAGCTGTACGTCAACAGGCTGAAACCGGTTACCCACAAGCAATTATACTGTCGGGAACATCAGGTGCTGGAAAAACACACTGTTCAATGTTACTACTACGTCAATTATTCGCAGTGGCTGGTGGTGGCCCAGAGACTGATGCTTTTAAACATTTGGCTGCCGCATTTACGGTATTACGATCGCTTGGCTCGGCGAAAACTACTCTAAATTCGGAATCCAGCCGTATTGGCCAATTTATTGAGGTGCAAGTTACAGATGGTGCATTATATCGCACGAAGATCCATTGTTATTTCCTCGATCAAACACGTGTCATTCGGCCACTGCCAAAGGAAAAGAACTATCATATTTTCTATCAGATGCTTGCAGGCTTGAGTAGAGAAGAACGTTGCAAATTAAATTTAGAGGGCTACTCGCCTGCAAATTTGCGTTATTTGCAAAATGGTGACATTCAACAAAATGAACAAGAGGATGCCAGTCGGTTTCAGGCGTGGAAAACGTGCCTTGGTATACTTGGTATACCATTTTTAGATGTAGTACGTGTCTTGGCAGCTGTTTTATTGTTGGGAAATGTACAGTTCATTGATGGTCAGGTGAGTGTCATAGAGATCTGTATTGTTGAGACTAAGTATATACCTTGTTGTCGTTAACAAAATTTCCATTCTCAAAATATTCACGATTGCAATTGCTCCTTCTCGAGACAAGAATATATTTTACTCAAATGCATGATAAGGCCCAGTTTCATTTTTTATTACCATCGTATGAATTAAAAACTTTCGATTTCAATTTTAAATTTTCAAAGAACTGAGACATAAATCTCCTCATTCTACAACAATCTCTAAATACCTATTCCCTAAAAGGCCTACCGCCTCTACTATAAGTAACTTTTGTAACACATTCCCAAGATCAGCTTCTTCTTATCGAGAAACCACAAAAAATGTTTTTAATTTTTGTTTCTGCGTTTCGTTTATAGTTCGAAACTAGTTTGTGCGAATTTTCTGACTACTTATCTGCAGTAAGTAGTTTAAGGGATATGATGCATTGTAGTTATTTAGAAGAGGGGAGGGTCACCGCCAACATTTCCTTTTAATATGATTTACATATCGTCCGTTAAGAGGTAAAAATTTAGCTGTATCCGTAAACCGACGACATATGCTCTAAAGCAGGTCGGCCACCGTACAAAAAAAAAAATTGTTTTCTTGAACTATTGAAATTAGTTTCGTAGCTTATTGTTAGACTTTTCACAGCATATTTTATCAAAGTTTTAACCAGAGTCAAAACAGTTTTAACTGTATTGAAACTGTTTATATTGTTAGCTGACCTTCCTAGAAGGTTATTTTTACTGTAACTGCTTGGAATGGTTTCTAACCCGAGCAAACTGTAAATTTACAGAGTTCTACGGTCCAAATACAAAATCTCCGGGTTGGTGCAATTTCTATCGAAAATCTAGGTTAAATTAACTGTTTCCACAGTATCTAAACATTTTAACAGTAACTGTACAGTACTATTTTGACAGTAATTTTACTGGACTGCACAGTCAATTTAACTTTTACTGCGGGTTGGTGCAATTTCTATCGTTGAAATCGGTTGGATTGACCGATATTTTTTTTCTGTGTATGGAATTTTCATAAAAAAATTTCAACTAACTTTTTTCCTCCCTATCATGTCACTAAGAATTATCATTAATTTCTAAGTAAATGATCTACTTTTCATATGCACAATTATTTTTTTTTTACTCACGTCATGCAATAGTGCAGTATAGTTCAGTAAAATAGTTCATAAAAAAATTAGATAAATAAATAAATTTTTTTTTTATGAAGACTAGTACGACGTGACATGTACATTTGAATGTCATCAGCAAATGCATGCATCTTAACATTACTACACACCCTGAAAATGTCATATATGAATATACTAAAGAGTAGAGGTCCCAACACAGAGCCTTGCGGAACACCAGCACGAAAAAAATTATTTTCAGAGAAAATATTATTAATCTTGACCTTTTGTACCCTATCGTTTAAATAACTACTAATTAGTCGTAGAGCGTTATCACAAAAACCAAAATAAAACTTTAATTTTTTACATAAGATAGAGTTGGGGTTTAGTTAGAAAAATCGAGATTTTGTGTTGTTTTTATTTTCATTTCCTTAGTACGATGAACATCCGTTGGTAAAATTGTGTTCCATACTTATTGGCTTAGCTGATAACATGGCATACAGTTGTGGCTATTTCTAAAGTACGAAGTAAAATTATTTCTATATAGTTTTGGTTGGTGTCATTGGTGTAGCACCAAAATTGGTTGATGCATTGAATGTGCATTTGTACTGTACGAATAAATCAGTCAATTAAATTATTGTACTGTACGCATTTACTAAAATATTTTACGTACAGTATATTTCTTGCCATTAGTAAGTGAAAAAGTTGTTAATGGTTTGCTTTTATTTGTGTTTAGTCATCAATGAAATGGTCGGCATCATAGCTCAATACGTTAGACGCTGGGTTTGTAACCGGCACCGCTATGAGTTCGATTCTCGATGAATGCAAAGTGAACATTGTTTTTATTAATTAAATTTAATTTATCTCGTGATGATGGTATTTGGGTAATTTACGACTGAAGTTTTTATGTTGATAACTACGCAGTTTATGTGTGCTGAGCGAGATTTTTTTCATTTTGTCAACTTTTTGTAATTTTTCACGCTTAATTCTTTTTCTTGTTTTTTAATTCATCAAAACTTTGTGATCAATTAAAAAAAGAAGGTCCTTAAAGCAACCAAACTGAAATGACTTAGCGAAACTAAATTCTCCCCATAACGAGTTTCTCAGAACTTCGCGTTTATTTCGAATTTGGATGAGATCTTTCAAAACCAAGGTTAAAAAGCCTACTCGAATTTTATGTATTTTCTTAATTTCATCTACGCATCAAAAGCAAACTGAAAACTATACATCGCACAGTGGATTGTTTGATACCAAAACACCCGGACTATTCAGGGATACAACAACTTATTTTTATATCGCACGCCCAGGGTATATTCACTTTGTCCTTCCGTTTGTAAAGCAGAGAAGGAGGTGAAAGATATAGAAAAGTATATATGGCGCACTCCACGCCAAGTGTACAAAAAAAAAATGTTTTTTTCTCCGATTTCGCTCAAATTTGGCAATATGGTAGATCCGGTGTGCAAGAACAACAATCCGGGAGGATTTGGTCCTAATACCATTTGTTACAGATACAGGGTGTTGAAGATGGCGTTTTTAGTCATTTTCATGAAAAGGGTGTTTTTTCAAAAATTTATAGCTTATACTAAAGTTTGTAAATTGATAAATCTATGTTAATGGTCCCATTCACTTTGAAGTGTTCTTTTTATAAAAAAATATATCTTGGTGAAAAAAATGTTTTTTCACCAAAATTTTTTACACTTAAAAATACTTTTGAATTTTTTTTAAAAAAAGCCCCCTTTGATTTTTTTTAAAAGTACTTTAAATTAAAGCATAGTTTATAAGCTTTAAAATGATGTATGACTCAAGATGGGATTCAGACGCTACATGGACGTTTTTGGCTTTTGAACGCCCGTGGCAGAACAAAATCTTTCTTTACTCGAGGGGAAAACATCTTATGTAAAAAGTGTACTAAGCAAAAAATGCTTAAAATCGTCCAAGCAATACGTGTGATTTTTTTTGGAATTTTTTGAAAAGCTAAAAAAAAAATTTTTTCTAAAATTATTCAAAAAAAAAGTTTTAAAAAATTCCAAAAAATTCACACGTATTTCTTAGGCGATTCTGAGCATTTTTTGCTTAGTACACTTTTTTTTTTTTAAAAAAAAATTCAAAAGTATTTTTAAGTGTAAAAAATTTTGGTGAAAAAAAATTTTTTTCACCAAGAAATATTTTTTTATAAAAAGAACACTTCAAAATGAATGGGACCATTAACTTAGATCTATCAATTTACAAACTTTAGTGTAAGCTATAAATTTTTGAAAAAACACCCTTTTCATGAAAATTACTAAAAACGCCAACTTCAACACCCTGTATTTTAACAACAAATGGTACTAGGACCAAATGAATATACTATACCTCCCAGATTGTCGTTCTTGCACACCGGATCTACCATATTGCCAAATTTGAGCGAAATCGGAGAAAAAAAAAATTTTTTTTTGGTACACTTGGCGTGGAGTACTTCATATGTATATTCTTGATCAGCGTCACCTCCTGAGTCGATATAGCCATGTCCGTCTGTCTGGCTGGCTGGGTGTCTGTGCGTGGAAATATATTTTTTGGAAAAACTGAGCAAAGTAATTCAATAAAATTTGGTACACTGCCCCCGTCGTCAAAGTTAAGCTCGACTTATTGATAATGAGTGGAATACAAAAATATATTCAAAATGCAACTTTAGGAGTATTTTTCACGACAAGCATCCAAAATACACATAAATACTACAAAGCGTGAGCGCGAGTTCAGAGAAACAACTAGGTGAATTGGGACAAGAGGGCGTGGCACCTCCCTTATAAGCATAAGTTCCAAAACGCTATACTGTAAGATTTTTTTGATATAGTCGAACTGAATTTCACTTAAACACTAAGGACTTTAAATGCACGCTCTGAGCAAAAACTAGAGGAATTCGGACTGGAGGGTGTAGCACCTCCTGCACAAGCAAAAGTTTCAAAATGCTATACTGATAACATTTTTTGAGATTATTCAACTTAATTTCACTCACTGCAGTGCAGGGTATTAAATGTTTGGCCGGGCCAAATGTTACACCCTTACTAGTTTTAGTTAAATATGCATAAAAAGTAGAAAACTTATGTTTTGTATGTTGCGAGTACGTAGTGAATTTTTTTTAAAAGTAATAGTTTTGTACAGTTCTGTAACTCGTTATAACCAAGTGTTTGGAAAAAAAGGTCGAAAGACCCATAAAAACAAGATATAATGGATAAAGATGTTCAAGAAAATTGGTTCCTTTCATGTTTCTATGAAGTGAAGACAACAACTTTTTCCAAAAGGTAGTTTTAGAGTTTTACAGTAGAGTGAAATTTAAAAAAAAAAAAAAATCTCGTTTCCAGATTCTTGTAGCATTTTAATTTTTTGAAAAATCTTAATATTACAAAAATGAGATGAAAGCGTTTTTATAAAATCTAGTTTACCAGCCGTGTTCAGAAATTTTAGGTGTTCCCAAATCCAATAATACGAAATTTTACTGAATCCGTATTTGACAACCATTTTGCTCTATCAGGTCTGGGATCCGAGTTACCTATGCTATAAAGTGCAGAATGCGCTTTTTTCTGACATGACTCTTATCTAGGCAATAATGTATTGTACCTTTTAACTTTACAAATAGTATCATAACTTTCTGAGATATGTTCCATGTTAATGATTAGATTATATTCGTATGGAATCAAGATACCTTACCAATGGATGATATCTCGGAAAGTAATGATCCAATTTGAAAAGTTAAAAGGTAAGGATTAATGAGGAAGATCATGGCTATCCGGTGTTGTTGATAAAAGTAAACTACACTACTCCTGAATATGTCCGAAAATGCCAATTTATTGACTTCCGCCCTTTTAGTATTTGCGGATTCAATTATGTTTCTATTGTTCTCTGTTGATCTGCTCACATTAAGTTTCTTCTTTCATTTTAGGGCCTAGAAGTCGATGTAAAAGGTGAATCTGAATTAAACTCAGTGGCAAGCCTTTTAGGTGTACCGCCAGCTGCTCTTTTTCGTGGACTCACGACACGCACCCATAACGCTCGTGGTCAACTGGTAAAATCCGTTTGCGATGCCAACATGTCAAATATGACGCGTGATTGTTTAGCGAAGGCGCTTTACTGTCGCACTGTGGCCACAATTGTACGTCGAGCCAACAGCCTCAAGCGTCTTGGCTCCACCCTTGGTACGCTAAGTTCAGATTCAAATGAATCCGTACACAACCAGGCAGACGTGGCATCGCAACATGCCTCAACCATCGGTGGTAATTCCGGTTCCAAGTCTATGGCTGCCCTTAATAATGCTGTACGTCATGCCACTGATGGTTTCATTGGCATTCTGGATATGTTCGGTTTCGAGGAGCCCTCACCTCATGCACAGCTTGAGCATTTATGTATAAATTTATGTGCCGAAACGATGCAGCACTTTTACAATACGCACATTTTCAAATCTTCAGTGGAATCCTGCCGCGATGAGGGCATAATTTGCGATACAGAGGTTGATTACGTTGACAATGTACCATGCATAGATTTAATATCATCATTGCGTACAGGGCTTCTCAGCATGCTAGATGCGGAGTGTTCAGTACGTGGCACTGCCGAGAGCTATGTGGCTAAAATCAAAGTACAACATCGCAATTCCTCTCGTCTAGAGACAAAACATGCGGAACCACATGATCCGCGCATGTTTATGATCCGTCACTTCGCCGGAAAAGTCGAGTACGATGCAAGCGATTTCACGGACACCAATCGTGATGTCGTGCCAGATGATTTGGTTGCTGTGTTTTATAAACACTCATGTAACTTTGGTTTTGCTACGCATCTCTTCGGCTCAGAGCTTAAGGCGTTGTATGCGCTGCAGAATGTACCACGCGGCTTAAGTTTTCGCATTTCACCAACATCGCATACAGATCTGTTGAATGGCGATGAACCTGTATCCACATTGACGCAAGATTTCCATACACGCTTGGACAATCTCTTACGAACTTTGGTACATGCGCGGCCGCATTTCGTGCGTTGCATACGCAGTAACTCTATTGAAGGCGCTGGATGTTTCCAACGTCTGTCAGTGGTCAAGCAGATACGAGCTCTGCAAGTGCTTGAAACAGTTAATCTGATGGCTTCCGGATTTCCGCATCGCATGCGTTTTAAACAATTTAATGCACGATATCGTATGTTGGCACCTTTTCGCCTTTTACGTCGATGTGAGGACAAGGCACTTGAAGACTGCAACCTGATATTGCAATATGCCATGGAGAATCCACCTGAAGTTGATGGTTCAGTTACGTTAGCTTGGGCACCGGGTAAGCGGCATGTCTTTCTGAGCGAAGGCATACGACAGCATTTAGAGCATTTGCGTTCGGAAATTCGTGCCAAAAGTGCCACACTCATACAGGCTAGTTGGCGTGGATGGCAACTGCGTAAGAAATTGGGAAAGGTTAAAAAACCACGTGGCATACTTTTGCATACTGCGAAAGTGAAAGGAGGCAACAACATAAGTGCTCCATGTGCGGGTAAGTACATTTTATATATGTATGAAATCCGAGTTTTATATTTGCTCTAGCTGTTTTCGCGGATTTTGTTCAGTACTTGCACCAATTACTGTACTCTCAATTTAAGTGTGAAACTTAGTTGAGTTACGTATTTTATATAAGGCTCTCAGTGTAATATTTTAAATGTTATGCTTGTATTGAAGTTGTCGTCGCTCCTTTTTCGAATCTGACTGATTTTTTCAGAGCTTGCTAGTTTCCCAGATTCAATATCTGCTAGATCGCTGATTGCGATCTCATTCAAAACTCTAACCTCTCAATCTGTTATGGCCCAAATTCCCTCAATTAAATGCACCCACCGGATAATATTCTTAATTTTAAAACAATGGTAACTAAACGGAACAAGCGCCTTTTTCTACTCGGCTTTTATTGATTTTGAAAATTCACTTGGAATTATTTCGCACAGCAGCTCTTTTTTCATCTATTTTCCTGGACTATAAATAAATAGAAATTTAAGCAACTTCTTCGTCTTCGAGATTATAAAATTATCTCGGAACTTTATCCTTCAAAAAAAAAAAAAAAAAAAAATGGGATAATTGTTATTAGTTAAAAAGTTATTAACAATATAGAGACGACGTTCAAGTCTTTTTTCAGTAGTTGAGGAAAGCAAGGCATCTTACGAAAAATGTGTGTAAGACATAAAACGCTTAGGGGCTGTCCATAAGCTCCGTGACGCTCCTAGGAGGGGGGGTTCGAACAAGCATCACTTTCTGTCGCTTCCGTAGTCCTAACGATTATCGGATCTACAATGAAATTAGTGTTAGGCCTGATAACACTGTTCAACAAATTTCAGACTTTAGATTTTATCTAAGTTAGGGCTGCATTTACAAAATTTTTCCAAAACGTCTCAGTTTTCAGATTTAATGACAAATCCAAAATCACGATTTACATCCACGCAATAATAAATTAAAAAATTTTAAGGCGTCAGAATTTCAAAAGAGAAATAAATATCAAATGATTCTAAAAAAAAGCAAGAATTTCAAATCTGAAAACCTTTTTGTCGCATAAGTAGAGAAGGGTTCATTTTAGCGATTTTTAGCGTCAGAGTTTATGGACAGCCCCTTAGTATTGTTCAAATACGTGAACATTTTTTCAAAATTTTCTGAGGCATTTTATAGTTTTTCAAAAATAAGTCCAAAAAAAAATTTCAAAAATCTTTACTTATTGCTACAAAAAATAATTTCTAAAAGGGTGTATGTAAACCATGTGTAAACGATCAAGAAACTTGTTCATGGAATCCGATTTGACTTCATATTGGCATAAGCAATAGCTGCATAGTGGAAAAAATTACTACCACATATTTTTTCAAAATTTAAAAAAATGGCGGAGATATGGGACTTTGAAATTTTTAGGTTAGTTGTTTTTGAGAAGCTATAACATCAGTTGTATTTATCCAATTCTCAATTTTATGGTGTCAAATGATTTGTCTTGAAACAGGCTTTAAAATAAAAACTTGCAAAAATTATTATTATTTTTTTATATTGTTTACACTGAAAAAAAAATTTTTAATTGATTTTCCCAAAATACGTCATTTTTGATATTTTTTATTTTTCTTGCAAAAAATGCTACATGTGTAACATACCAGTCCTCCAAAAATTGGAGTGGGCCTGCCAGTGGTTCTCCAGAAAAACAATAAAATGTAGTATCTTCCGAAATTTTTCAGTATATTTTTTCAATTAAAAATTTTTATTTAATAAAATTTTCAAATGCTGAAGTTAGTTTATTGACTGTTTTTTGCTTCTATAGTTCTAATGAAAGTACCAACGCACTTTTTTCAAATTCAAATTATCGTTTAATTAAAAATTTCAAATTCAAAAAAATTGTATTGTAAAATTGCGGTAGAAGCCACATTTTATGGTTTTTTTGGAGAACCACTGTCGGGCCCACTCCAATTTTTCGAGGACTGGTAAGTTACACCTGTAGCATTTTTTGCAAGAAAAATAAAAAATATCAAAAATTACGTATTTTGGGAAACTCAATTAAAATTTTATTTTTTTTTTTAGTGTAAACAATATAAAAAAAATAAAAATTTTTGCTAGTTTATATTTTAAAGCCTGTTTCAAGACAAATCATTTGACACCATAAAATTGGTACAGTAGTTTTCCGATTTAACGAACGCTAAGTTGGCAGACCAATTCGTTAAATCCGATTTTTCGTTAAACCGCGTACTAAAACCATACGTCTGTTTTTCTTAATTAAAGTCACTTAAATGACCAGAAGTAAAAATTTCGAATTTTTTATTGAAGTACTGCGGACACTTTAATAATTCGGACGCTTTTGTAGTTCGGAAATTTAAAATTTTTACCACCACAATCTGGAAAAATTTTTTTTTATGTAAGAAAAAAAATTAATAACGTTGTTTTACCGTTTTTACCTCTGTTTTGGTATTCGCACTTTAATTCACATTTTGCACTGTCATTACTTCAGTTTCGTACCAAGTGCCATGTTGAAAAATTCTATGTTCCCAAACCAACGATTTCCGACATTAAAGAAAAAATAAAATAAATTACAAAAACATAAGAAGGAACAATTCAGATAACATTGGTTATTCAATCTTAAATTTTGATGAGCAAATCATGTGCGTAGGAACCTAGTAAATAATTTTTAAGAGATCATTAAATTTAAATACACGAAAAAATTATATCGGTCAAATAACCGATTATTATGGCACAAAATGTATAAGACATTACTTTTGCCCCTTTATGCACTTTAAATTCAAATGAATTGTTTTGTTTTTGAAGTGGAATAAGTTCATAAGCAAAAGTAATGTCATGCACGTTTTGTGCCGTAACAATCGGTTATTTGATCAATTTCATTTTTAAAACTTGAATCCATTGATTTCACAAAATCAGGAAAACGTCAGCCAACTCACATTATGACATTACTTTTGTCTCTCTATGGACTTTATGTAAGAACTCCGTTGATTTTGCGAATTTCGAAAAATCTATTGGGTGTACAACTTAAAAACCGGAATTTTTTAGCGAAATTTGATGCTTTATTGTGGAAAAATGTTATAATATATTTTATTCAAAGTATTGTCCATTGGAAGCTACAACATTTCCCCATCTTTCAGGCAATTTATGAATTCCATCCCAAAAAAATTGCACCGGCTTGGCGGCCAAAAATGAATCGAGCCAATTTTCGATATCTTGAACTTAAGTGAAGCGTATTCCTGATAGGGCATTCTGCATCGATCGGAACAAATCGTAGTCTAATGGTGCAAGGTCTGGGCTATAAAGCGGGTGAGGCAAAATTTCCCATCCGTTGTTTTCCGTTGTTTTCCAGGTAATTTTTGACTGGGGCAGCAATATGTGGCCGAGCGTTATCGTGGTGGAAAATGATTGACTCATGTCTGGTCGCATACGTTGGCCGCTCTGCCTGGATTTTCTGCTTCAATTGGATCAATTGTTGACGAAAAAATTGAGCATTAATGGTTTGGCCACCTGGCAACAGCTCATAATGGATCACACCTAGCTGGTCCTGACCAGGACGTTCTTTGTCTTCGACATCAAAATAAGCACTTTTAAACCGTCGAAACCACTCACGACAGCTTGATTTAGCTGGAGCATAGTCCTTATAAACTTCTACAAGAATGCGATGACTTTCGGCAGCTGTTTTCTTTGCAAAAAAATGACCTACTAGAACCCCCCCGCAAATGCTGTCTTTTTCCCCAATTTTCGGAGTTATTCATCGTGAAAAATAATAATGATGCACACACTATAAAATTGTTTTGTTGACTGATTTTGACAGCTGTCAAATGTACCTTCAAAATGACATATATATAAAATTCGAGCTTTCACGATATTTGTTAGTACGGACATCCACCGTCAAATTCCGGTTTTTAAGTTGTACACCCAATAGCTTAGAAAAGTTGTTCAGAATAATCTCAGAAATTACATTTTCCGGTTTCCTACCGATTCGCAATCACCCTGTATACGTACTCTGTCTTCACTTCGTTTTATTCCGTTGAAAAACACTGATTTTGCATGTTGTTTGTTAAACTGAGTACAGCCAGACAGCCAGTTCTTCGTTATAGAAGGTACTCAATGGAAAAAAATTGGTTGTTCGATAAATGCAGTTTTCGTAGAATCGAATGTTCGTTAAATCGGGAAACTACTGTAATTGGATAAATGCAACTGAAGTAATAGCTTCTCAAAAAAAAAAACTAACCTAAAAATTTTAAATTTTGAAAAATATTTGGTAGTAGTTTTTCTCAGTATGCTGCTATTGCTTATGCCAATTTATAGCCATATAAGGTGCCATCAAAAAAATCTTGATCGTTTTGAAATGGTTTACATCAAAGCCATTTTTACGTTTAGTTTCTTAGCCTAATTCCATACAAAAGTAACATGTATCATGTATTGGCTGAAATTTTGCCAGAAATGAATAAAAATGAGATCTGTTCGCACGGATAGTTTACTTGATGATGTAGAATTGAAAGCGTTAATTTGAAATAATGAAATCGGTCAAATAACCGATTATTATACAACATAATGTGTATGACATTATTTTTATATACGCCATTATTATAATGAACGAAATATTTGTGGAGCATAAGATTTTCATCTGAAAAGATCAAAATTTTGATACGAAAAGTGATTAAAACCGTACGGATTCCGGAACATGCCTTCATTTAAACTTTTCGATATCTCTCACCTCTTATTCACTAAAAATGGATAGCCAAGAGAATAAATCTTGCGTATTTAAAAAGGACATAGAAATTTGAATTACAAACAGTTTCTACAATTTTTTATTTTAATCGTTTTGTCGCTGAGAGCAACATTTTACCATTTCGATTTGATCTGCCGAAAACTGACAAAGGGCTGTGCATCTTTAAACGATAAAATGTTGGTAGAACTTGTCATAGGTCAATAAGTAAAAATCGATTTAATGCCCATTACTATACTTGTACATACCATTTTTAACAACAGTTATGTAGCTTGTTGAGATAATTATCCGTCCCTGCTGAACAAGTGTGTACGCTTTATAACCCCTATTTATGATGACGTCCAAGCTAATCGCTTAACAAATAAAATTTCAATTTCGATTTTTTTTCCTTTCTTTCTTCTTCTACTTGTCATCTCGCATGCGGCACACAGCACCGCGCTTATCTGCAAAAACCACAAATCCAAGCACAGTGACCAGGCCAAGACCACAGCCAATTGCAGGCACACCGCCACCGGATCCAAATGAAAAATGCGACGCGAAGATAATACAGCAAACTTGTAGCCTCTTCGGATTAGATTTGGTAAGTAAGAATGAAAAAAAGGAGCGAATAATAAAAACCACTGAACATGCACACGCATGCATGCATGCACAAGGGTGTTTAAAAAAATAAAAAAATGATTTCTACCGATAGAATTTAGGAGAAAAGTTTATTTTCAAGACATTTATGGGCATCATTGTAAGCCCAACAAAATCAAATTTTACCAATAATGTATGTACATTGAAATTTATTTATAAATCTTTAGTCAAAGCTTAAAAAATCATTTTATATTTAATCACCCTAGCGCATGCACTAACAAAGCAATCGTCCTTCCGGCAAATCCTTTAGCGCTACTTTATGCGAGAGTAGTATATTCATCCATATCGTTTTTTTCTTTTTCTGTTTCCTTTCTCTTTTTATTGTTTGTCAATCTCTTTTATGATTCTGACGTCCGCATGATGACTTCCAAACTTACATCAAATTGAACAACACACAGGAACGTCCTCCTCCTGTGCCACCATCTCGCAGTTACACAGTCACTGGAAGCACAAAACTTGGTTACCCTCAGAGCCGCATCATGAAAATGAATTTCCCTGAAGACTCTGTCACAAATCCGCCAACAGAACAGCTGAAAAAGGGTGAATCCGTTAGCGTGGTGGGAACATCGGGGTCATGTCGCGGACATTTAATTGTTGAGCATAACGGACAAACATTCCATGTGCCATTTCAGTATATGGAGTTGGTGTTGCATGTTGGTGTTAGTAAATGTAACAAGCACAACAACAACATCAACAACAACAACATCAACAACAACAACATCAACAACAACAACATCAACAACAACAACATCAACAACAACAACATCAACAACAACAACATCAACAACAACAACAGTACTAGCAACAATAACAACAACAACAAGGCTAATGTCAGTGGCAATTCGAACAACAACAACAACAATAACAATGTCAACAACATAAATCCATCAACAAGTGCGGCTGTCAACATTTGAATTATATGAGAGCGTCGCGTTAATCCACATACACCTCTCTTATCATTTATTTGTGGTGAAAGATGCTAACCGCAATAATATTGTACAAATTCCAAAATCAAGCTACCCTTGTCGATTTTGTCAAAGTGCAATAAGATTGCAGGATTGTAAATGTAAATGCTTATTAAAATATGTAATTGATGTAATAAATAACATGAACTCGGCATTCGCAAGGAACAATAATACAATTCAAAAACAAACGGATACGCAGGGGATGTGAGAATTGAATAAAGATTCTAGAATCTAAGGCAGTAAACCGAATACCGAGAACATAATTCGAAAGCGTATTTACAAAAATTTTTCTACTTTTGCCTAAGATATCGATGTCTAATACGAAAAGTAGGATGATTTATTTGACTTACGAAAAGTTTGACGTTTCTCAATGCCTTTGACAAAAAGTAAGATGTTTCATATTTTTTTAACGAAAACTTTCAAAAATGGTAAGATATCTTCCTTTTCGACAAAAAAAATCCTACCTTTCGTTGTAAGTAATGAAACATCCTAGTTTTCGCCAAAAACAGGGTAAAATGTCCTTTCTACGCTGCAAGAATCAATTGCAACCTAGTTCTCGAATGCTAAATGAATCATTTTTCTTTTAGCAAGAGGCATCGATATACGTACAGGGTGCTCCATCTTTTATGTCGGTATGTAAACATTGAATAACTTTGAGAAAAAACAACCGATTTCTATAAGTGATGTATTTTTATTCAGTTTGGTTCTTTACAATTTTTTTGGACTAGTTTTTGAAAACAATATCAATTAAGTGGCCACCTTTATTACAATTACAAAATGACTCCTTTTTTCTGCGTTTGCCATTACCTTTCCGAGCATCTCGGGTGTTATAGCGTCGATTCGGTGTGAAGCTATCCATGGCAAAAATTGTACTGAATTGACGTTTCCAAAACATATTTGATGCAATCAATCGGTTGGTAGATGTGAAAGTTATTCAGCGTTTACATACCGACATAAAAGATGGAGCACCCTGTATATTGTATGCAAAAAGGAAAAACGATTTTTCGAATTTCTACAATTTCCCCCAAGCAACTAAAAAAAGGTCAAAAAAGTGGGCTGATAATATTTTAAAATTTTTTGAAGGTCATTTAGAAGTTTCAAAACAACAAGAATGGATGTGATTTTGAAAATACTTTTTTGTGAGTATTTTGAGTAAAAAAAACAATAAGGGTATTTCCTAAAACGTGTAAATGCCGAGGTTTTCGAGGCATTTGCATATTTAAAGGAATACCCTCATATATGTGGAAAATTATAAAAAATTCCAAATGTGGAATATTACAAAAAAAATTATGTTTCTAGTTTGAATAAATTTTCCAAAAGTGAAAAATATTTATTTTGAAAACTAAAGCTTTGAAACAAGTTTTGAAAAATGAATTTTCTACTAAAATAATTAACAAGTATTATTAAGTATTCTATTATTATTCTACACGGCCAATCCTGACTATACATCGTCACCCGACGATGTGTTCCAAGGTTTCATCATATCAGCTGCCGTCGATGTTGTTTTCGGTCCTTCTCCAAATCCAAGCTTGCTTACTTCATACCGATCATTCGCTTTTACTTCTTTTATTATATAGGGTCCGAGATATTTGCTTTTTAGTTTCATCTGAGATCCGAATTGTGTCCTTTTTATAGCAACAACATCGCCAATTTTGTATTTTATTGCTTCTTTGCGTTTTTTGTCATAACTGCATTTTTGTTCCAATTGTGCCACTTGAATATGACTTCTTACAAGTTCACGTTGCTTCTCACGTTCGTCAACAAAATAAATCAGCAATTCATCTTGCAGTATCTTGACAATGTTATCGTCTATACCAGCTCTCATTTTAACTCCTGTTAAAACCTCATGTGGTGAAAACTTTATAGTTCTTTGATATGTCGAATTGATACAGCGTTGGACTTGATCCACATACTTGTACCATCTTTCGGGATCATCAGCAGATAACTTGGATAAAACTGGAATAATGACACCGGTTATTCGTTCGACTTGTCCATTTCCTCTAGGAACTCCTGTAGTCGTTTGAATATGTGTGACACCGATTGCATCGCAAAAGTTTTTGAATTCATTTGAGGTAAATGCTGATCCCTTGTCTGTGACAAGTCTCTCTGGGAACCCGAAGGTTTTTACCAAAGTTTCAAAACGATCCAAAACTTCTCTAACACCGGTGGATTTGGTAGGAAATATCCACGTGAACTTTGAGAAGCCATCCACAATTACCAAAATATACTTATATCCTTTTGTAGTTGTTGTAAGTGGACCCACATGATCCATATGCAAAGTAACTAGTGGTAAGTCGTCTTTTGGGATAGGATTTAAAAGGCCTTCCAGCTTGCCATGTTTTCGATTCATAAGAATGCATTTGATACAACACTGAATATATTTTTTGATTTTTTCCTTCATATTTGTCATAAAAAATTGTGTTTTGAGTATATTCTCGGTTTTTTCAACTCCTAAATGACCTTTTTCATGTGCATTCTTGATGATATCCTGTTCCATTGCAGTAGGTACTACAAGTAAATTACGACCTTCGTCATGTTTCATCAACACTCCATTTTGAACCGAATAATTTTCAAAATTACTTGTCTCCAAAATTTTCATTATCGTTGATATATGTTTGTCGTCGGTTTGATGCTTTTTCAATAACGCTGTTAAAGAATTCTCAGTAACCATCACAGGATACCTGCTCAAGGCATCAACATGCCTCATTCGCTCACCTGCTCGATGTTCCATAGTGTAGTTGTACTCCTCTAGGTATAGAGTCCAGCGCTTAACTCTTGGTGGTATATCGACTTTTTTCACAGTTCACTCAAATGCAGCACAATCCGTTACTATTTTGAATGTGATGCCCAGCAAGTAAGGTCTTAATTTCTTCACAGCTTCAACGATTGCTAATACCTCTAATTCATAAGAATGGTAGTTCTTCTCCGCTTCACTGGTTGCCTTGCTCCAATATAACACAGGATTAAAGCTAGCCCCTTCCGCACTTTTTTGCATAAGGATTGCTCCAAAACCATGCTTGCTGCCATCAGTGTGTAACTCTGTAATAGCTTCTTGATCATATATCTGCAAAACTGGTTTTTGCGCGAGCTTCTTCTTCACCTCGTTGAAAACCTCATAATGCTCATTTTCAAACTTTATTATTTTTCTACCTCCACGTAAAAGTTTATTAAGCGGCGATACAATAGTTGAAAAGCCTTGTATAAATTTCCTGAAATATCCAGCCAAACCTAAGAAGCTTTGAAGATCCTTATCAGTTTTCGGTACCGGAAAATTTTGCACAGCTTTAATCTTCGTTTCCGATGGATATATTTTCGAATCTGATACAATGTGTCCTAAATATTCAACTTTATCCTTAAGAAATTGACATTTCTTCCAATTGATGCTTAATGCGCTGTTTGCCGCCACATCCATTACGAGCTTTAACCTCTTTAGACCCTCTTCATAGTTCTTAGCAGGTATAATAATATCATCAACATATTGGATAACAATACCTTTACGAATCAAATCATCGAATACCAACGAAACGAAGCGGTTAAAACTCGAATGTGAATTACACAACCCAAATGGTGTTTTCCTGAACATATATTGACCTGAAGATGTTGAAAATGCCGTATAGTGCATGCTTTCTTCAGCCATTGGCACATGGAAGAATCCGTTCTTCAAGTCAATCGTCGAAAATACTTTGGCATTGACCAACTTGTCCAACTGGTCATCGATACGTTGCATTGGAAACCTATCTTTTTGAACAACCTTATTTAATCTCCGGTAATCCACACATAGACGATAACGTCCATCTTTTTTACGCACGACTACAACAGGACTCGCAAATTCTGAGTTGCTTGGAACAACAATGCCTTCCCTTAACCATTCGTCAATTTGCTCCTCAACAACTTTCGTTTCTAGTGGCGCAAGTCTTCGTGGCCGTTGATAAATTGGAGTTTCGTCTGTTAAAATCAAGCTTGTTTTTATCGGACAGTCAACAGTCTTCTTCGGATCATAATTTTTATAAATTTGTAAAACATCGTCTTCAAATCTTTTTGGAACATCTAATTCTACGTCATCAATAATAACATTGATATCTTTTATATCGTCTTCAAAATTGTTGACAGGAGCTTCTCTTTGTATCTTTTTCAAATAAATATCGTTGGCTGTAATAGAAAGCTCACAGTCCTCCAAAAATTCACGCCCCAAAATCATGTCATAGCTCATAGAATGGTTTGGTAAAATATAAAAATTAGAATTGTAAATCTCACCTAAAACTTTAAACTGCTGCTTGAAAACACCTTCTGGAACAGTATTTGTTGATCCAAGACCAACAAAATTTCGATATGTTTTTTGATACAAAGGCTTACCAATTTTTTGATGCAACTCTTTCTTCAACAGATTTACACATTTTCCTGTATCAATTAGTGCTTCAAATGTGTTTGATCCTATGGAAACAGCTACTAACGGCTCCTTGATTTTAGTAGAATTGACATTTATTTTTTCAGCAATGCCTGAAGTACATTCCCTGGAAATGTGTCCAAATCCATTGCACTTGAAGCATTTCGGTCCTTTGTTAGCTCTCGGACAGTTTCGAGAGCCATGTCCTTCTTCGCCGCAAGTGAAACAACGTATTCGCTTATTTTGTATTTTGTCGCCTTCCTTCTGCAACTTCTCCATATGCTGAGGTTCCGATTTCTGTCTTGGTACTCCTGAAAATGACTTCTTAGCTGCCTTGACACGTTCATATTCCATGAATTTCTGCTTCAATTCCGCGAAACTAGTAGCTCCATGCAAAATTAATTTTTCCATTGAATTGTCCACTATACCATCTACGATGTATGCAATTGTAGCAGACGTTTCAATGTCGATACTACTGGCAATATCCCGCATTTCGTATACGTATTCTCGCCATGATTCGGAATGCTTTTTCTTCCTCGCTCTTAACTTTTCATGTACGTCCTTGGAGTTAGCGACAATCTGAAATTCAGCTGTGAGTATCCTTTTGAAATCGCTCCAATTCAAACCACTTCGCGAGCTTGAAATGAATGATGCTGCAGCTCCACGCAGTCGCTTCTTCGCGTAAATGACTAACTCCCGATCATTCCAGGCGCACTCATCTCTCAGCTCCTCAAGCTTCCGTACCCACACTTTCACTGGTATGCAATTATCACCATTGAAAACATCAACTGCATCTTCAACATCACAAAATGACAGCCGGTACCTGTGCACCACTGGTTCCAGGTTTGCTTGTTCATTTGACGAGGGCGAAAGTGGGTTACTTGTGCTGACTCCTTCAGCTCTTCGAACACTTACGTCGAGAGGTTGCTCTTCGTTTGCATCTTCGAAATCTTCCTCGCCAGCTTCAACATCTTCCTCCATCACAATATTCATCAGTCTTAGTTTGAGTACTGCTTTGCTACCAGAAATAGAATAAATTGAATAAATTTTCCAAAAGTGAAAAATATTTATTTTGAAAACTAAAGCTTTGAAACAAGTTTTGAAAAATGAATTTTCTACTAAAATAATTAAGAAGTATTATTAAGTATTCTATTATTATTCTACATATATCGTGCAAAAACATCTTAAAACTCATATATCTTTTAGGTTTTAAAGCCAGTTTTGGCCAGTATTGCTTAGTACCGATTTTATTTTAGGAAATACTTGCCAAAACTGGCTTTAAAATCTAAAGTATTTGGAATTTTAAGACGGTTTTTGCAACGCCTTTGCAAAAATTCTAAATGAAAAAATCGTTCAAAAATGTCGTTTTGAATTTTATAGTTCAAAAATGATAGTTTTGAGATAATTGAGGCTAAAGTTTGGCCTAAGTAGAGTTTGGTAGAGGTAGAGGTTTGAAAAAATAGATTTTTATTAGGGGTCTACACTACTAAATGCTAATGTTGTGATAAGAGTAGTTTATCGCTCTCGCTATGTGAATCCTTTTTGTTTACGCGCTCTCTCTCTCTCGCGAAAATGTATGAAAGCTACGACAATTGTGCAAGTGTTACCATAGCATACATTTTATTGTGGTTTCTCTACTCACACGTTTTACAGTGGCCTGAAGTATTTGTTTTTATAAAATAGAGGTCACTGATGTTTTTTTTAGAATCAAGTTTTTTTTTTCACATCGATAAAACAAGACAGTGTTAATTAATGTCAAAATGAAATCAGTGTACATAGTGATTTGAATCTTGAAATTTTTGGATCAAATGCATCAGTTCGGTGTAAAATGTGAGTGTAAAAAAAAGTACACTTTATTTCAAGGTGTCTTGTGCAGACCCCTAATTTTTATATTATCTAGTGGCTTAAATTCAAAACTATTTCACTTGTTAGTTGACCTTGAGATAAGTACATATCTCAAGATCAGCATTTGGTGTCAAAAACCCAAAACATGAAATGTTACCTAAACGCATATTTTGTTCTGTACTGAAAATTTTACTCTGGCATGGTGAGGTCCCTTTTGTCACGACGCATCACATATAGTTTATCCGAGATATCATTTTATTTATGTACGAGTACCTCGATTCAAGATGAAAAATTTGATATATTGAACTACACATTCCGAACATTTTTAAAGTCGTAATAAAACGAAAACCGTATTAAGTCGAGATTTTGCACAAATCGGCGATGGGTGGGCTCTAAATGACCGTTCAAAAAATTTAAAAAATACTCAGCTCTCTTTTTTGACAACCTCTTTTAGATTTTGGGGGGTGATCGTGCAATTTCCAGAAATCGTTTATTATTTTTAATTCATCTTATGTACAGGCCTGTTCCGCAATCCATGTATTTTCAATTACTTTTCATTTAGGAGGCTTTTTGATGAAAATGGTTTGTCACATGGTAAAAAGTATTAGAATTCTTTTTATGGGGAATTACAGGTTCTACAAATAAAACCCATTTGCATTAACGAAAAAGTATCCATTTGGGAAATATTCTTAAAAAACTGCAAAAAGTCGAAAAATTCGACTTTATCAAATATTTCCGAAACGGTTACATTTTTGTTGATATAAATCAATATTATTTGTAGAACCTGTAATTCTCCACAAAAAAGATTCTAATGCTTTTTATCGTGTAACTCACCATTTTCATCAAAAAGCCACCTAAGTGAAAAGTAATTGAAACCACGGGGATTACGGAACAGGCCTGATAGTATACATATTTTTGATAAGTTGAACTTTTTTTATAAATTAACTTGTCATAGTTAACCAGTAAAAACACATAAGTTTAAGCATCAGTTTATTTAAGTCAACACATGATGTTGAGGTATAAAAATTTAACATAAGAAGAATTGGTTCAATAAGATATAGAATAATTTTAAGAACATTTTATAACAGCGCCTTAAAGTATTCAATAAATTCTATAGTTTTAAGCTAAAATGTAAAGTGCTTGAAAGGATTGAATAGTTTTGGATGTCGCCCACCATCGTTAATACTGCGAGCTAATAAATATTTTCTGACATGATACACAAAAGGGTTATTTAAATACAAGGGTGGCCCAGATTTTCATTCGAAAACTGATGAGGCCGTTAGTAATTTATATTTTATCGTGCGCCACGGCAGAGCTCAGATGGTTTTAGGTTCGAATCCTTTGAATTCGAAAACTTTTTGTGGCAATGCATTAAGGGTATCTCAAATAAGCAGGAAATCATAAAAACAAGATATATCTTTTTTTTTAAAAAACAATCCTTTTTACGTATAATTTAAAAAAACAAAAAACGAACTTCACTAAATAATTTAGTTTTAAATCTTCATTAAGTGCCAATTAATTCATTTTTAAAAATACGATGCTCTTCCATATATTTAACGATAGAAATATGCATTTTTTAATAAACAAAACGTTTATTGTTAGTGAGTAAAATTCAAGTTAATGAATTTCAGTAAGTATATAGTATTTGTATGTCTGTAACATACTTAATGTAAATGTGGCCATAGATTACAAACCACGTTTGGAAATGAGTTGGCAAATAGAACTGAAAAACTGATTGTGAATTAAGTATCTTTTTTTTACATCACTGAATCTGATGTTACTCAGTTTGTAAGTCAGCTCTTGCTATGGTAATTTTGTTTTGCTACATAGTTTGCTTTTGAAACATTTAATATACGCAACCGAAAGTTGTCATGTTTCATATTTTACAACCAATTTCTGAAATGTCTTTATCAAGTAATGATCTAAAATAGTTGCAATATGTTTGAGCGCCTTGAAGCTCGTTAAAATATTATTTTTTACTTACATAAATATTAATTCATAAAAAAGCAAAATGATTTATTTAAGAAATAAATTTTTATTGTATAATTTAAGAGACTTGTGTTTTATTTCAACCCCATTTTACAATAGTTTTTCTCAAAAAAAAAAAAAAAACAAAATAGATCTTACTCGAAACCAATCTTTGTTTCATAATACTTATATTAGTGGGGTCAATGAAGCCAAAAAAATAGGCAAAATGAGGAAATCCTCAGGAACAGCTCCGATTTTGATGATTTTCTTTTTAAATTTTGGTTTTTTTTTTTATTTAAAATCAGAAACATTTTGGAGCGCGGTCGGAATTATATAATTTTTCAAACAATATTTAAAAAAGTTATATTTTCATAAAACAAATTTGTTAAAAGAAATGCAACAAACAAAAACTTTTAATTTGATTTGGTCATATCTTTTGAACCGTATAAAATTTTTTGATGAAAATTAGTACACAGCTACTGACTATCAATGCCTAAATTGAGCCAAATCGGAAAAGTGCCACGCCCATTTTTTAACCACTCAAAATTTTGATATTTTGATTTTAATATTACTCGAATGCAGATTTTGATGAAAATCAAAATGTTCAATGGTTAAAAAGTGGGCGTGGCACTTTTCCGATTTGGCTCAATTTTTGCCAATTATAAGACATTGATAGTCAGTAGCTGTGTACTAATTTTCATCAAAAATTTTGTACGGTTCAAAAGATATGACCAAATCAATTTAAAAGTTTGGGATGGTGCCATGCCTCTTCATAAGTATTTCGGCCATTCCACGGCAAATTTTTCTATTGTGGAAAAATTAAAAAGTGTCATATTACAAATTTTTTTTCATAAACTTATTGGTTATATCCGTAAGTATTTCAAACACTTTTTTTTTTGTCTTTGACAATCACCTAAGGTAAATTAATTAACATTTTACTAAGCTAAGTCAAAATATTGTTTTTATTTGAAAAAATCGCTTATATTGCACAGTTGGCCATGAAAAAACTAAAGCCGCAAATGTCATTTTCTTTGTTTAGTGATAATAATTATTTTGTTATCTATGTCCTCGTTAACCGACGTTACAAGGTGTTCGAAAGTCACTTCTTCGACTCTCTTGAAGATATTGCTCATAAGAGTCCCAAATCCATTTTGGAGTTTATAAAAATTTCTAAATGGTTCACATAGGTTAACAACGAAGTTATATATCGGGTATACAATGGGCCTAATCGCGGCCTAAGTTATGATGGCAACTGCTATCTCCCGCGCTAACCTAACCTAACCTAATGTCCTCGTTGATTAATTTTATTATAAATATTAATGCTATCTTTCCTTAGTCTGACCAAATTCTGGTAGAGACCTGGTTTTTGTCCCGTCCATCCGAAATAAGCATTTTGTTTATCATCATTACCGTAAAAGAGGTTTCTTTAGAATAGGGTTCCGTTATATGTAAGTAAGGATAGCACACAACACTTTTTTGTCATGATATGATATTAAAGATAGTTACTGTGAGATTTAGTTATACTACGAAATCTTTCCCGTCTATCCCAAATTATTTATAATTTTATAAGTTTTTAACTATTGCATTTTATTACGTATTTTACGCATTAACCTTAAGTTTTAAACATTTTTCGGCTTTGGAGACCCCCAATGAAATTGTCCGTAGAATATTTTTGTAGAACACACTAACCCATTATGACATAGCTGTTAGAAGAAAAACAGGGGTCAAAAAGATCCACAAAAACAGGATATAATGGGTTGAGATGCTAAAGTGAATTGTGTATGGCGTGATTTCGTGGTGGCCTTGGAATAACAAGTTTCGTCCGAAATGAAGATTAAGAGTTTTACAGTAGAGTGAAATTTCGAAAATACGTTTTTTGCATGTATTTTAGCTAAAAAAAATGGTTTGTGGTTGATTTTGGGTTCAAAATTTTATTTTTTTATATATTTTGATTCAAGATAAAAAATTTGAGATATCGTACAACTGATTCCAAGCATTTTTGAGATTGCAATAAAAAAAAAACCGCATCAAGCCAAGGTTTTGCATTAATTGACATTGCGTGATCTCTAAATGACCTCAAAAAAATTTTAAAAGTTTCGGCTCACTTGTGTGACACTCTTTTTCATATTTTTTGGGTTAAAAGTGGTTTTTAAAAAAAAAATTTTTTTTTGAATCAGTCTACTGTTGCTGCACTTCCCAAAATTAATCCAAGCAACTCAAATGTTATATTTTTTTAAGCCATAAATTTATAAATAAATTTTGGTACAATTATTTTTTGTTAAAATTTTGTCCCGTCCATCCCGTCCCGTCCATCCCACACAATTTAGTGCATAGTTAATTTGTTAACAATGATCCCAAAAATTTATGAACATTTCTTGAAAATATGAAGCATTGGTAATAAGTATACATTTATTATGTTGACCCTATTTAAGTCATTTCGTAGAAATATCAAACCGAAAATTTGTCCAAAAAGCAATAAATTTTTTGTGTCCCGTCCATCCCAAACTTTCTGAGCAAATTCTTCGGAACAAAGGCTTCATTATAGGTTTATATGTAGACTAATATATCGCTTGTTAATCTGAAAATATACTCCTTTAAAAGAGAAAACAATATCGCGGTGCATACCTCTAAATCAGCACTTTCTATCAGTATATCTCTACGAAATGTCCCGTCTATCCCAGTGGAATGGGCGATATACTAACTCAAAGTCTATTTCATTCTTTAGCATATGGTAGCGCGTATCATTTTCCAAAGTTTCATCAAAATCGCTTAAGCCGTTCTTGAGAAAAACAAAGCAACAGTTTTTATATACACCATTTTAGACCCTATAAGAAGAGAAGATATCTCAGAAATCATACGAGATAGAGCAATTTAATGCCAGATTCGGATTTAAAATTGCCGAATAAATATAAAATGACTATTTTGATTTTTGTTTGTTGCATTTCTTTTAACAATTTTGTTTTATGAAAATATAACTTTTTAAATATTGTTTAAAAAATTATATAATTCCGACCGCGCTCCAAAATGTTTCTGATTTTAAATAAAAAAAAAAAAAAACAAAATTTAAAAAAAAAAAATCATCAAAATCGGAGCTGTTCTTGAAGATTTCAATCTAAAAGGCTTCGATCAATGACGCGTTGGCCATTTCGAATATGTAGAAAGTGGGGAGTTTCGCAACAAAACGCCACATTTGACAGTTTTCAATCCGAGTTTGCATTTTTCATGCGTATATCGAATTATTTGTGAATAATTCATATGCTTCATACAATTTGGTGGATTTTCTTCGCAGAATTGAGGTTTTTTCTTGATTTTATTCGTGACTTTTCGTGATTCTTGTAGATAGTCACCATGCCACAAAAACCAGCGAGTGATATCAATGTCTTAGTGGCTGCAATCAAAGAGTTAATTCAACAAAGAATATTCATCAAAATATGTAATTTTCATTAACTAGCTACCAACAAATCACGTGTCAAGTGTTTTGTGGTGTGAGCTTACTGTTCTGTGTTTTTGAGTAAAAACAACATTACAAAAACAAGGCAAAATGCATAGGTAAAAAACAAAAAATTTTGTTGTTAGGTTGGTTTTCGATACGTTTCACCCATAACCATATGGGATCTTCAGTCGAATTCACCTACAAACCAAGAACTCGACCAAGCATGCTTTATTAATTTTTTGCATAGATTAGACGAGAATCACAGCAAAAAATTCAATGCAGCATATGCAAAGTTCTAATTTTTTGTTTTTTCATAATAAGATGGTTTTTTCATAAAATCTCAAAATTTCATATAAAACGCGAATTTTAAGCTTTGAGGAGCCATAAAATGGAAAAAATCACTGATACACATATTCGGTGAAATACGTGTATTTTTATTTTTCATAGCCTATCACAAAAATTTTATGAGACCCCAGAGGCAAACATTTTTTTCTATTTTGTCGCACTGTGTAATTAATAAAAATAGCAATTTAGTTTTGAAAGTTGAAAATTTTATTGTATGTATAAAAAAATTACTTAAAATTTTTTTTAATATTTTATAAAAATTTTCTTTAAAAATCAAAACTTGAAAAAAATTTTCATAGTTTGGTCGACTATTGGCGAAGTCATAAAATTTCAAGAAATTAGTTAATGTTTGTAGTGTTTGCAGTTTTTTCAGTATTTTTTTAAAAATTATATCTCTATGAAAAAAAAAGTTTCAAAAAGTTATTTTTCTATACCTGCCAAAGCCTCCTTTTCTACGTTACAAACGGAAGGACATGTTAATATACACTGTGTAGGGTATAAAAAATCTCAGCCAATTATAAGTAACCACTGTTTGAAATATTCTTTTTGCGTTTTCCAAAAACTGTATGTTTATTTGCAAAAATCTCTCAATTCAGAGACCCCACATAATTTATAATTATTAAAAACAACTTTTTCGAACAAATGTATTTCAACCAAAAGTTTTTATTATTATCTATAGTTTCATATTATAAATTTTTTTTTGACTAAACGAACAGTCCAGTCCAGACTAAATAGTTACAGAAATGGTTTCCAATTGTTGTAAACATGACGTATATTTTTAGCTTTTCATGTAAAAAAACAGGTATGTATGTATGTATGTACTTACAACGTAAAATTGTCCTTACAATCAAAATAAACGTCCTTGTTTACGATTTAAGCGCTTATCTGTGTATACTACATGCCTTTACAAAGTTCATATGCAATGCTCGAAATCAAAGCTTTCCTATTCAAGAGTATCATTCCATGTGTCCTAGTCTGTGGTTAATTGAGAAATTGCAAATACAAAGAGTACAAAATGTAAGGAAAACGATTTTGCATCAAATTTAAGCAGCGGTAAAGGAGCAGCATTAACTGGCACATGTTAATCAGTATCAATTGTGGTAAAGAACCCCATGGTGATGGCAATCATTGTATCGTCTTACCATTGCTTTTTCTAACAAAGAACTTAATCAGTTGATCATCAATGTTAATGTAAAGTGAAGTGAAAACACAAACCAAACATGTACACCGAAAGAAATATCAAGTAATGTACTAACATAAAATTAAAGTACAGAAATAGTATGAGTTCAATAAATAAATAAACTATTCTGAACAACTTTCTTAGCAAAGCCGACATAAGATGTGTTCGCATCATAAATTATACAGGAATCAACTGCGAAAAGTTGAAAAAATCAACAAATAAGTTGAATTACTTAAGAGTTCGCTTGTTCTTTTTCAGAGACTAGCTGTGTTTTTTTGACGCATATATACAATTGTGGTAATTTTCAAATTGCGATAACTTATGAACGGTGAGTCGTTCAATAAAATATCCAAGGGTCTTTTTCAGGGAGAACCACATGCTCTACAAATAATTTAAGTCTTTTGTAAAAAAAAAATAATTATTTAGAAGTTATTTTAAAAAAGTGGTTTTTTGTCGTTTATCGGCGCTTAACCAGTTTTTATAGAATAACTCCTAAAAGATGAATTTTTTTAAACATAAAATGAAAAGTTTTTGTCGAGAACGTGATTCTCCATAAAAAAGTTCCTCCGAGTTTTTATTGTGCGACTCACTGTTCACGAGTTATCGCAATTTAAAAATATCCACAATTGTATATACGCGTCATAAGAAACACGGCTATTGTATCAACATATGTGACCGTCCATTGGAAAAGTTACCTTAAAAGCAGTACAGATAAAAATAAGAGATGGGGTCAATTTTACCGGTTTTCAGTTTGAGGTGGAATTGAGCGCTTAGACATGCACTGAACATTTTACAACTGATTTGAGGTCAATTATTAAATTACAAATATCAATAAAGGCGTAACTCTACCCTGTAGAAATTGATAATTGACAAAATTTGAACTTCGATATCTACAAACTTGAGTTTTTCATTCTACGATTTCAAAATGCCTTAACTCGGTTAATTTTTGGAATTTTCCAGCGATCGAGGTGTCATTTTATTCAAAATTGTATGTATTTTTAGAAAATGCAAAAAAGAGATAAGGTACCTTTTCCACATATAAAGTTGAATTTTATATTAAGTCCAATCTTCAACCTTAAAACTTCGAGTAAGGTTGGAAACTTAAACCGAAGTTTATTACCGTGTATATGAAATAAAATTTTTTAAATAAATCAACATAAGGACTGTACCAGAAAAATTTGATAGGTACTCTTGTTTCTTAAGATTATGATTTATAGTACATGGTGATCGTTCAGGTCAAACGAAACAGATGTCTAGCAATCAATAAAAAGTTCGAAAACTGATTTTGTTTACTTTTCTGTAAAAATCAGAATTTAAATAGTTAACTATTAGTACAGTCATTTGGTAGTTTTACCTGGAAAGTTTTGCGGGATTTTTGCAAATGAGTAATTTTTTAGATTTCGATGTGCTCTTTCAGAATTTCAACTTTGCTACCTCGAATCGTGTTCGCTTGCGCCGCCATATTGGAAAAATGGAGTCCAAAATCAGTTTTTTTGCAAATATCTCTTTAACGGTTACATATCTCTTTAACGGTTACATTAAGAGAAAAAATTAAATTATAAATTTTCAAATAACAAAATTCTATTCGAATGAAATTGTTATGGAAACACAATAAAAATTATTCTAAAGAAATTTCCATAGAAACATAAAAAGTAAATTAGAACATTACAGTGAAGGCTTGATAATTATATCCAAAATCAAATTAATAATTTAAAAATAGTTGAAACAATGAAATATAATTGAATTTAATAATAATAACTACAACATTCGCTACAATATTACTAAACTCTACAGTTTTTGACTTGATTATAACCATAAGTGAAAGTTAAACCAATGTATACAGTATTAAACAAATTTAACTGATACTTTGTTCAGTGTAAGGTTTTCCAGGCCACAGTATTTAATTGCAAAAGGATGCCCTTAAGTATATAAAGTTGAAGCGCTAAATCTCGTGTCTTGATTAGATAAAATGAGCGAGCGACTTGTCAAGTGACAGATTATGGTGACGCGCAAAGTATTCTGTGATAAGGACGAATGCTTACATATATACATATGGAGATTAGTCATGTGAAGTCTAATTTTAACTCTGTTTAATGTACTTCACTATGAGTTGCCTTATTTATGTACAACAGTATGTCCATTGTGATTTTCTTTCTGGATCACCTTAAGGCACATTCATAAAATAGGAATAAGTAACTGTTTTTATTGCGTATTGTAACTGCTTGCATTCTACTTTAAAACCACCATTGTTAGAAATGCGGAAGTAACCATTTTGATGGATTGGTTTGCTTATTAACTTTAAATAAACCGACGATATGCATACACATATGGTTTTCAAATCAAATCATAAAAAACATCGAAAAAGTCGAGAAAAAATGGAAAATGTATAATTAATCAGTATAAGTCAAAAAACAATAGAAAAGTATTGCATGCAAAAAGAAAAATATAAACATAAGTATGAATGTATATTTTTTTGGAAATGTTACAGTTTTTATTCAGTTTATTCATTTTCAAATTATTACAGAGTGAACATTCTTTGAAGCTAGACCACTGTTATGTTGAAAAATAGAAAAAATGAAAAGAAACATGCAGGGTGTCCGAAAAGTTACTGAACGGTCGAATATTTTGAAAGCTGCACGTAAAATCAGAAAACCAAAGAAACAAATGTCCAAAAATTTTAAGAGAGCTATTTTAAATGGTAACCCTCAATTCTTATAGCGAATTCGGATTCTACGTTCAAAAATACGTCACTTTTGTCAAGAACATTTTTTGCCCACTACCCGCGGGAGAAGGTGTTAGGTTTCAAGATAAGTATCGTTGAATAGTTCTCTTAAAATTATTGGACACGTTTTTTTTTTTTTGTTTTTTGATTTAAAGTGCACACGGAGAAAAATACATATCATAATTTTTACTCCACTCGGGTAGTCAAAAAATTAAAGTAATCAACACTAAATTTTAAATATAAATAACTTTACTTATGAACTATTTGATGAGTCCGTAATGTCATGTTTACAAATAAAATGTAGTTAAATAATAAAGGAATATTTACTCCAAATTGCCAACATTTGACTTTATCTAGAGTAAGTTATACTTTCAGAAAAAAAATGTGTGACCATGTGATCTTCTTATACGAGATAAAATTGTATGTATGTTTATAAATATATAAATTTATAAATATATATGTGCCCAAATTTTTCTCGAGAACGGATGTAGCGATTTTAATGAAACTTGGAACAGTGTCAGATATTAGCATACAATGAAGAATGAGCTAGGTTTGAATTTCATAAATGCTCAGCAAGGGGCGTGGCACTGCCCTGAATTTTAAAATTGATTTAGTCATAACTCGCAAACCATTCAAGTTATTTGGATTAAATTTGGTGAAACGGTACGGCTTAATTATACCTTGTAACAGACAAAAAGTAGGCGGGATCGAAGAAGTGCCACGCCTACTTTCCGGCCCTTGAAAATTTTAATTCAATATTACTCGAAAATGACTCCAACAATTTTAATGAAAATTTAGGAGGTGTAACCTTTACAAACGGGGATTCTTATGTGATACACCGTTATATTGGGAAAACTCGTTGAAGGGCGTGGCACCGCCCACAAAAATATAAAACGGTATAAAAAGAAAACTAATAAAGCAACTATTCTGAAATTAACTGTGAGGAGCCTAATTGCTATAGGACATCTCTGATCTGAAAGTGAGCAAAATATCGCAGTTGCGCGTGGAACCTCACATACAAGCAAAATACGTAAAATGCTATATCTCGCAAATGTTACAAAATATTTTAATGAAATTTGGTTTGTAGGTACTGCTTATCAATTCCTTTTAATAACCGAAAAGTGGGCGATATCGAAGAAGTGCCAAGCCCTCTTTTTGACCATTGAAAATTGTAATTCAATATTACTCGAAAACGACTCCAACAATTTTAATGATAATTTAGGAGATGTTACCACTGCAAACAAGGATTAATATGTCATATAACGTTATATTAGGAAAATACGTTGAAGGGCGTGGCACCGCCCACAAAAAATATAATACGGTATAAAAAGAGAACTAATAAAGCAATCATTCTAAAATTAACTGTGGGGAGTCTACTTGCTATAAGGCACCTCTGACCTGAAAGTGGGCGGTATATCGCCGTTGCGCGTGGAATCTCCCATACAAGTAAAACACATTAAATGCTATTTCTCACAAATGGTACAACAAATTTTGATGAAATTTGGTATGCGGATCTGTATCATGAGTATCTAAAGCATAACGAAAAGTAGGCTTTGTTCAATAATTGCCACGCCCACTTTTTATCAAAATAAAAATTTTGGTTAATAACTCTGGTACAAAAAACATTAGAATGAACTTTTTAATTCTTATATGCAGCCTTATGTACTTTTTGACGCTGAATCCGTCTCTATTGCAGAACTTTCATTACACCTGAAATAGCTATGAATAAAAACATCGACTAAAATAATAAAATCAGATTGGTGACCGAGCAGGGATCGGTCTCCAGGAACTTATATATGATATTTTATCTTAATCAATCTGCAGCTTCGTACTACGCTGTCAAAGTTGAAGTTTTGTAAAACATTTTAAAATAAAATTTTAAAGTTGCAAAAGAATTGTTGATTTAAGTGCGTATATTTCTTTAAGTGCAGAAAAAAACGAAAAATTGCAGAATGGATTATTCTACGACAAGTGTGTTCTTTACAATAAATATAATTTAATAAAAAAAGAATCATTATAAGAGTCAAAATAGTGTGTTCAAACTTTATAAGTAACTGAGCATTTTTTATTGAAAAAGTGTAAATTTTTAAAAGCAGAAAAGTAATGGATCCTAACGAGTCCCAATTTTATCTGCCAAAAATTCTCATAAATTAAATCTTTCTGTAGCTAAAACTGCAAAATTTGACTCCTAATATTTCCAATTGGCAAAATTGCTGCACTTTTTGCTGATGCCTATACACGTGATATTTTTAGTTTTAAAGAAATTATAAACGAAACTAGTAAGGGTGTAAAATTTGGCCTGGCCAAACATTAAATACCCTACACTGCAGTATTTTTAAAATTTTGCTCATATGGGAGGTGCTACGCCCTCTTGTTCGAGTTCACCCAGTTTTTGTTCAGAGCTTGCATTTATAGGTTTAAATGTCTGAGTGAAAAATGTTTTCAGCAAAGTGTTTTGAAGCTTTTGCTTATATAGGAGGTGCCACGCCCTCTTGTCCGAGTTCCTCTATTTGAGTGAAATTTGTTTGGATTATCTCAAAAAACTCTTTCCGTATGGCATTTTGAAACTTTTGCTCATATGGGAGGTGCTACGCCCCCTTGTCCGATTTCACCCAATTTTTGTTGAGAGCTTTCATTTATAGTTCTTAGTGTCTGAGTTAAATTTGGTTCGAATATCTCAAAAATCGCTTTCAGTATAGCGTTTTGAAGCTTTTTCTTATATGGGAGGTGCCACGCCCTTTTGTCCGAGTTCGCTCAGTTTTTTCTCAGAGCTTGCGCTTACAATTTCTAGTATTTATGTGTATTTTGGTTGCATTGTCGTGAAAAATACTCCTAAAATTGCATTTTGAATATATTTTTTGTATGGGCGGTAGGCGTGTCCGTTAACCGATTTTGCTCATTTTTAATCCCCCGAGCTATCTTTGATGACGGAGGCAGGGTACCAAATTTCATTGAATTATCTTGCTTAGTTTTCCCAAAAAGTGTATTTCCACTCACATCACCCAGCCAGCCAGCCAGCCAGCCAGCCAGACAGACGGACATGGCTATATCGACTCAGGAGGTGACGCTGATCAAGAATATATATACTTTTCTATACTCTGCGTTACAAACGGAAGGACAAAGTGAATATACCCTGGGTGTAGGGTATAAAAATGAACGAATTTAGAGGACTAAAATTTTCAGAAATTATTTGATGGCGAAGAGTTTTCAGATTAAAATAAAAAATAATTGTTTTTCAAAAACTTGAGATTATTAGTTCGGAGATTGAAAAGTTGGAGTTTCGGAAAGTTATGTCGGCCTCTATTATCAATTTTTTTGATAATTCAGTATTACAGTATTACTCCAGTTAAAAATACTAAAAGAATAAGCCATATCTATTAAATAAGGTACAGTGATACAGAATTTTTAAAATGTTTTTGTGATGTTTTTGTCTATAGCGCCCTCCGTGGACAAATTTTCTATTCATTAGTGTTCCCGGACTACTCTTCTGAGTTGTATAAATTGATTGACAACTTGATAACTAAAATCAATAAAGCAGTATACAAGATAGAAGACCCTAAAAGTTACTACATTTATCATGTGTACATCGCCATCTTTTGAATGTATTTCAAAAGTTTAATGCCATCATATTATCATTTAAGTAAAATGAAAGAGAAAAACTTTATGAAAACCAAAATCGGCTCAGTACTACAGGAGCTACAAGTCCTCAAATATTTCACTTGTCTGCAGCGCCCTCTATTAATAATTTTTTTAAACGAGTCTATATTTGTTTTAATCGTCTGAATAATCTGAATAAAATGACACCTCAATTTCCAAAATCGGACCAGTAGTTTCAGAGATATTAATTTTGACCAGGTTTTTAACTCAGATACCCCTATGTCTCATTTCTGCCGGGCTATCCGATTTTTTTCCTGCTGCTTTATTTCACGAATGTCTCTTGAGGAAAGTACAGGTTTCTTTCCAGAACTTTTTTTTGTCTCCATACTTTTCACACAAATGTAGGAAATTGAGCACCAAATTCTTACTTCTCTTGATTTTTAGGCCAATTTGCCTTGATAGCGCTCCAGAATCATTATACGCCAATATTTTTCCACTTTCTTCTTCTGTCAATTCCTTTTCGCGACCCATTTCACAATATTTACCTAAATTTATTTGGTTAAGCTTAAAAATAATATCTCTCATAAAGAAATGTACACATTTTCTAAATTATTCACTTATTTATACCTACTATTTTATAATATTTCACTTTAAAATCGCGTTTGGCCCTATCAATACTTCGTATTGCTCTGATATTAAGCAGCACTACAAGAATGAAGGAAAAACAAAATTCAAAAAAGTTTTCCGTTATGACAGTTAATAATGACCGAAGAGTGTAACTTTATAAGTTTTAACTTTAATTGTGAATGTAAATGGGACGTTCCATGTCAACTGAGACACCTCTGTCTCCAGAAGCAGAAGCAAGATAAAAATGCGTTTAAGGTCTCAAAATTTTCATCTGCTCAAGAGCTTTCGAATAAACAACGGCCATTTTTTAGTAAATTCCGAAATGCAAAATGGCGACTACCATTAGAAATTTAACAAAAAATAGTTTGAATTTTTGTGGAAAAAAATCCAAGAAAATTATTTATGCATGGTAAATAAACTGTGAAAGATCCATTGCGAAATCGTGGTCGCATAAAAAGTTATCCAAGGCCAAAGGTCGCAAAAATAAGTTTTTGCAAATATCGGTTACTTTTGAAAAAATAAATAGTGCAAGACATTTTTGTAGCCCAGTTTCCTATAAAAAAAGACTTCAGATTTATTTTCGTACGAAGCTTTTTTTTAAGTTTTGTTTCTTTTAATGGAATAACTCCTAAACGGTAAATTGTATGTGTACATACATTGCTTATGATTTATAAAACGCTATTCCCTATAAACAGTACGCTGCATGCATGCATTACCACTTTTTTAATTAGGATATCACCTAAACAATAAGTCGTACGAAAATAATTGTCCAGCACTATTTTTTTGAAACATTAACCGTTAGCGCAATATTTGCAAGAAACTGACTTTGCCACCTTGAATAACTTTTTATAAGAACACGATTCCACAATGGATTTTTCACAGTTTATTAATCATGCATAAATAAAGATTTTTTTAGTGAGAAAACTTCACAAGAAACCGAACTATTTTTTATTGAATTTCTAATTGCAGTCGCCATTTTATGGCCGCCATTTTGAATTTTGAAATTTACTAAAAAATTTTCATTATTAATTCGAAAGATCTTGAGCAGACGAGAATTTTGAGACCTTAAACGTATTTTTATCTTGCTTCTACTTCTGGAGACAGAGCTGTCTCGGTTGACATAGAACATCCCATACATAAAATAAATGATATTTATTGCTTGACCCTATCATTTTTCGCTGAGTGTATTCTGAAAACTACACACATTTTTCCTACTGATTTTATTTTAATTATTCAAATTTTTTTTTGAGTTTGTTTCTCATAAAATTAAAACAAAAAATTTTTTTTTTTATAAATATTTCAAATGAAAAAGTGTAAGTTGTTTTTAGAATATTTGGAAATGCATTCAAAATTGCAATTTCTTTAAGAGGTAATAACCACTTAGGCAAGTGATGCGTAGCAATTATTTACTCCAGCATTACGACTCGCATTCAAGTTCCACGTTGATTGTTATTGGTCTTTTCCAACACAATTACAATGTAAATATCCTAAACTCATTTTTGCAAAATCAAGTCAAACGACACCTGAAGGTATCATTAATTAACATGTTCGAACCGAAACACGCTTTAATTTCACATAGGTATGCGTTGGATAACTTTGTTTATTATCCGCACCAATTCTGGAATAAATGGAAATGTGTATGTACATTGGTGTATGCAAACGCGCTACATATTTTAATGGCTTTTGCATTTCCCAAATTGAAAATAAATAAATTTGAACAGAATTTGAATCGGCAATACAAGCAACGTCCAGCTGGCACCATTCAATTTAATTTACGTCTCTTATTGTGGTCTCTTAAAAAGTGTATGTAACTTGTTATTTTTACTACACTGCGTAGAAAAATTTTATCGTCCACAGCATCAAAAATTTTGATGTGTGTCAACTTAGCGTGGCAACTTTATCGGATCGAGTCGGAAGTAGGCTTGGAATTTGCATCTTTTTTGCTGTGGAAAGAATAATTTTGCGGCTCGAAAATTTTAGGGTGTTTCGATAGCTTTTAATTTTTTTTTTTTTTCAATGTAAAAATAAAAACTTTTTAGCTTGGAATTTGCAGCTTTTTTTTGTGATTTTTCTGTGAAAACTAAAATTTTGCAGCTGTAGTTTTTCTTTAAAAAACCCCCTGCCCTGCTAACTTGACGTCAAGTGAAAGGGTGAAAAGGGTGTTTTTTAAAAAATGTATAGCTTACACCAAAGTTTGTTAAATTGATATATCTAACTTACTGTTCCCATTTATTTTTAAGTGTTCTTTTTATAAAAAAATACTACTTGGTGAAAAAATTTTTTTCACCAAAATTTTTAAACTTAAAAATACTTTTGCATTTTTTTAAAAAAAAACCCCTTAAATTTTTTTAAAAGTACTTTGAATTAAAGCATAATTTATAAGATTTGAAATGATGTATGACTCGGTCGTTAAATGAAAATTTTTTGACTTTTGAACGCCCGCGGCAGGCACATCTCGTTGTTTACTCAAGAGGAAGGCATCTTACGAAAAAAGTGTACTCGGCATCAAATGCTTAGATTATTAAGAAATACGTGTGATTTTTTTTGGAGTTTCAACAAGTTTTATTAGCAGGGTTCGGTTTTCGATGAAATGTCATATTTTTTCTGCTCTTACATAGACGTTTTCTGATAACACAGAAACACCGTTCATAATCCATACGTTTCAAAGCTAAAAGTTTTTGTGGCATTTTTTTGCCTTTTCACCAAAATGGGTCCAAATCGGTCACTTAGTGGGATCGGAGACACCCTTGGTCATGTGCAAAATCTATTTTCGACCTTTCCCCATCGATTGGTGCAGTAAAAATTTTCACCAAAATGGGCCCAAATCGGTCACTTAGAGGGGTCGAAGACACCCCTGGACATGTCCAAAATCTATTTTCGACCTTTCCCCATCGATTGGTGCAATACAAATTTTTCACCAAAATGGGCCCAAATCGGTCCCTTAGAGGGGTCGGAGACACCCCTGGTCATGTCTAAAATCTATTTTCGACCTTTCCCCATCGATTGGTGCAATAATTTTTTTACAAAAATGGGCCCAAATCGGTCACTTAGAGGGCCTAGACCCAACTCTGGTTGTAACCAAAATATATTTTCGACCTTTCCCCATCGATTCGAGCAAAAAAAAAAAAAAAATTCACAAAAAAGAGCCCAAAACGAATAAAAAAATATTCACCTAAGACAAATTTTTAACGGCACATAAATTTTGACAGATAGCATGGATATTTATGGATAAACGTTTTTAAAAACTTTTATTTTTTAAAGCTTTTTATAAAAGTTTTTAAAAAAACTTCTCGTATAAAAGTTTTTTTTACCGTAAGCAGGGGTGACTTTAACATCTGGGGGCGACTTTAACCGGCAAGAAAAAAAAGATTAAAACCGTAATATTTTAGCGTCTGTTTTCAATATTTGATTTGAGCGCGAAATTTCAGATATATTGATGCATTTTCGAAAAGTTGTCTTATGTCGTATTTTTTAATGCTCAGAAAATTACTACTTTTCGACTAGAAGGAAAATTGCTGGCGGTAAGTGAATGATATCACTAAAATTATTGTTTAATTTTCTTTCCTAATCAATCGACTTTGATGGATATATTTGCCTCCAAGTATTTTTAATGCATTTTTTATAGGAGTATGTTAGAAAACAACGGGTCCAAAGTCACCCCCAAAAAACTTTGTATTGCTAGGCTGGCTCAAAAGAAACTTGAATTCGGGCCAAATTAACGCTCAAAACACTGGGTATGGTGAACTGTGTGATTGCCAACATCGACAATGAAGGAGCTATTGTAGACTGTATGACCAGCTCAGGTCATTACTGGAAATGGCCACCCAGAAAGGATGCTTGTTATTATCTATTTAGCGAAATTGTGCAAAAAATTAAACCACCGAAGCCCTTTAACAAAAGAGGCATTTTTAAAGTTACCAACTGAGAATTTCTTTTGTTTTTTAAATTTTTTGAATCAAGTATTTTTTTATTTTCTAATTTTCAATGGATTTTTAAATTGTTTTTGTGGATTTTTCATGTTTTGCTAAGCCATAAATATCAGTATTATTATTTGATGTTACATTTGTACAAATAATTAAAACATACCAAAGGCTGAAACCGAATTTATCAAAATTTTTAGTTTTTTTTTTCAATCGCCACCTTGAAAACATCCCATAACCTTTACCAATTGTCTACACAAATATACCAAAATATTGAGAGAACTCAAGTTAACAAAACCTGATACTCTTATTTTGCATCTTTAAAGGTATAGGATGTAAAATCAATGATTGAAATTTTTTGGTTAAAGTCACCCCACCCTTGAGGTGACTTTAACCCACTTACAATAACATTATTTAAAAATAACTGTAATTACTTCGTAAAAATTTTATAACATGAGATCGAAGCTGAAGCCCCCACGAAAAATTTAGAGCCATTAAACCATTAACTTAATTAAAATTGTTGAAATTATAAGCTCCTAAACTTGAAAAACCTGTTTTTTTGTATCAATGTCACCCCTGCTTACGGTATATAAAAACATGTCAATAAAAAAATACCTTGGAAAAAGACTGAAGTACATATAAGAAATTACATGGGCCCTTTTTTGTAAAAAAATTGTATAGCTCCAATCGATGTGGGAAGGTCGAAAATATTTTTTGGACATGACCAGAAGAGTCCCCAACCCCTCTAAGTGACCGTTTTGTAAAATCATATTTGTAAAAAAATTTTACTGCATTTGATGCGGCAGGGGTGTCTCCGACCCCTCTGAATCACCGATTTGGGCCCATTTTTGAAAAAAAATTTATTGTACCAATCGATGGGGAAAGGTCAAAAATAGATTTTGGACATGACCAGGGGCTTCCCCGACCCCTCTAAGAGACCGTTTTTAAAATTTTATAAAAATATAAGTTTTAAAACTTTTATTTCAAAAAGTTTAAAGTTTTTTTTAAACTTTTATCTTAATGACTTAAAAGGTTTAAGTCTAAATAAACTTTAAAAAAAAAATCTTTTAAAAAAGTTTATTTCAGGGTCTGAATTTTATGCAATCTATTGATTAATATATAAATTTTAAAGTTTATCTTGGAATATGTGGGTACGTAGCGTTTGGTGCGGAAAACCCAGCACATAAAGTTGGCTAAAGTTTACCTATCTCAGCCACTAAAAACCCAAAGTTTATACTTTTGTTAAAAGGGAACAATATTGCCAAAAATTATTTAAAAAAATTTTTTTTGGACTGACTTTTTTTTAAAATACATTGCTTATAAGCTACTCTCCAAAAATAAATTTTTTTCAAAATAAATTGGTAACACTGCTCAACGGTGAAGAAATATTTGCGTTCGGGCAACGTGATTATTTTTCATTTTTTTTTTTTTTTTGTAATTGAAATTGTAATAATGCTTTAGGGCCAATTTCACAATGTTCTTAACTAGAACTTTAACTGGAACTTTGACATTAAATTTCATACAAAATTTTTATTTATCTGGAAGTTAAATTTTAACTGAACATTGTGAAAATGGCCCTTATTTGTATAAATTTGATACAAACAAGCATAAACGGTTTTGTATACCAATTTGTAGCATAGATTTTATACCAAGGTTGGTGTGGATTTCTATTCATTCCAATTTCGTTTGCATTTTACACCCAAACTTTTTGATGTGTGTAAATTTCCCCATATTCAAGGGCAACAAGCTACATTTTTATCGCGGATAGGAGCTATTTTAAGGCTGAAAGAATGGAAAGTGGCAGTAGTACACTCCAGAAATTGAAGCAAGACTACGACTACAAAACGAACTGTACGTGCCTGGATTCAATAGGAATGTATTTGCGGTAAAACGAGCAAATCAACAAGGGTTGGTTGTATCTTTCGATGATAAGAATTGCTTTATTTCATATGGCAGCAAGATTTGGAAAAATGAAATAGAGTTTGTATGAAATCGAAGTAATGGGAGAACCAATAGTTTTGACTACTAAAAATAAAAGTTTTTTTTTTTTTCAGAGTTGCAAACTGGTTTTGAGCCGAACCGGTTTTTGAACCAAACCATTGCCTTATTTGCGATTTGAGCGAACCAAGAACCAAGACAAAGTCATAAAATTCATCTCTACAAAGTTTCCTCAAATTGTTGAAATTGAAGAAGTTATAAATATGAATACATAATGTTTCAAAAACGAAATCGACTCCTTAAAACTATGATATATTATTTTTTTAACATTCGACATTTCAAACAGTATGCAAATAAATAAAAAAAAAATATTGCATAGTCTTAGGGGGCGATAGTTGTTTTTGAAACATCCTGTTTTTCATATTTTGTACTGAGCTTTTAGATTCGCTATAACTTCTTCAATTTCAAAAATTTGAGGAAACTTCGTTGAGTTGAATTTTATTGGGTTTTTTTTTCATTATACCATTTCGACATATTGCGATGCAAACGAATCCAAAATAGCGTTCTATAAAAGTCAATTAATTTTGTCCCCTCAAAAACCTCATTGAAAAAAAAAAATTGATAAAAAAAAAAATGTTCAGCAGTTGCAGCTGGAATTTTGAATTTATTAAGCAAAATTTCCTTCATATTATATTAAAAAATAACAAACATTCGGAGATATGAATTTGTATTTTTTTTTTTTTTTAAATTAAAGTTTGCAATTTTTTCACCTTTATAGTTGTTTAGTTTAATGATTCAAAAATCCGTATGAATCACATATAAAAGACAGAAAAAAACTAAACCTTTTTTTATAAAGAAGAAACAATATATTTTCAGCCAATATGCTAACGTACAAACAAGTTAACTAGAGCGTTTTTCGATACAGCATTTTTGCTGTTTAAAGTTCAACTTTGAGCACACCGTGTTACTAACCCTAAAAAAAACTTAAAACTTTTATAGTTTTTTTTTTTGTCTCTAAGTATTATCTGACGATTGCCGTAAAAAATTTTAAAATCCATAAGACTTTCAAATTTTACCTATTTATGGCCACGATTTCCCACTGTGCGGCCTTCCATTTCATTCTTATCCTAAAGAATATCAGAAAATAAAATATTTCGTTTGCAATTTTTTATTATTTTCTTTATTTGTCTTTTTTTTAATTTTTATTTTTATAGACACTGATGGATGTGTTTAATATATACAATTAAATGCTCGGGTCTGGCATTAAATTTATTAACCTGTCCCAACTTGAACATGCTGAAGATTAATGTTTAATCTTTTTTTAAGTTTTGATTTAACTTATTTTAATTTTTTGTGCTCTTATAAGTTTTCGGTATTATTTAAAAAAACTTTTTAGTGAAATAAACAAAAAATTTTAGTCTAGATACGATTTGCTGAAAACAAAAAACAATCTCTACAAACAATTTTGAATGTATGTACGTATTTTTATTCTCACATAAAGTCAATCATTATTTTTTTTTATTTTTTTTAAGTTTTTCGAAAACCGTAAGAGTTGAATTTTGTTTCGGGGGCCCTTTAGTGCTAGTTTTAATCCTTACATACCTACTTAAAGATTTTTAAAATATTAAGATTTTCCTTTTAAAGTTTATTGGTTAAATTTGGATATTTGCGGAAAAATAAAACATATATATAATTAGTTTCTTCATGCTATGTTTGATAGCAATAGTTTAACATTTTATAAATAAATATTTATATATAGGTATATTTTTATTTATATTTTTTTGTTAGATACATACGTTCGATATTTGTGTCTGTTCTTTATGTACAATACTATAGGACTACAACTACAATACAGTTCATATTTATATATTAAATTACATAAAAATGCTTCAAAATTAAAAACAAAAAGAAACTAACAAATTAAGATTGGGATAAAAGATCAATTGGAGACATCTAGATTGTGGGAGATCTGCTTAAGCTTCGGTTTCTGATCGTCGCCTTCGGCCAGGTCCACCTGGGAAGTTGGCTGCTGCCAGACCCATGCGATGTTTCGCCTCTTGTGTGCCAGAGTAACCGCGCGCAAGCCCAAAATCGACAGTACGTTTTGAACTGCAGAGACAAAAAAAAGTTGTTTGAGTATTATTTAAAAGAAATCTTTTTAAGACACATACTATATATAACAATAAAAGGAAAAAAAATTGGTCCCTGGGGTCTCATAAAATTTTTCTGATAGGTTATGAAAAATAAAAAGACACATATTTTACCAAATATGTGTATTACATAGTGATTTTTTTCATTTTATGGCTCTTCAAAGTTTAAAGTTCGCGTTTTATATGAAATTTTGAGTTTTTATGAAAAAACCATGTAATTATGAAATGCTGCTCATGTCCTTGCCTTTAATTTAAGCTATGGTTCTTGAAAATCTGCTAAGTAGTTTTTGTTTTATAAGCAAAACCACTTTTAATGTATTTTTTTGCTTCTAATATTTCGTAAAATAAAAACCAAAAAAACATCACAAAGTCTTTTAATTTAGAAATAGCAAAACTTTTAAATTTTTACTTATAAAACAAAAACTACCATGCGGATTCTCAAGTGCTTTAGCTTAAATTAAAGTTAAGGACATGAGCCACATTTCATAATCAGATGATTTTTTCATAAAATCTCAAAATTTCATATAAAATGCGAACTTTAAACTTTGAGGATCCATAAAATTAAAAATATCACTGATACACACCAGGGACATTTTTTGTGTTCCACTGTGTTATTACAAAAAAAAAAGTTGTAGAGTAGGAATCATCAAGAAAATATTATTCTTTTAGACAAAAATTGGGGACTCAGTCCAAAACTTAGCGTCTGGACATACACAGCAATCATCAGACCCATTGTTACCTATGGAGCACCAATATAGAATTAAAAGGTAGAACAGATAACAAATATTGGCTTGCATTTCCGCAACAGGAGCTAAAAAAACCGCATCAACAGCTGCCTTGGAAAAGACATTTGATTTGGAGATAAGGAAGGACGCAATGAAATTCGTTGCAAGGTTATGTTACTGGTGAAAGGTAAGACTGAAACTATCAAACATTCCACTCTGGGAAATCCAACAGGAACGTTGCCATCACTAACAGTGATTACTGCATACAACTTTCTCCACAACTTCGAAATGACATTCCCTAGTAAAAATGGTTGGAGCGACCTTAGTTCGTAGGTGATTATAATCTGTGATATATAGACGATTCCAAAAAAATCAAGGGAGCTGGCGCCGTTTAATCATTTACTCTTGGCAATTTCAAAAATGCCTCCTTATTGTCCAGTTTTTACTCCATGTGTTCTGTATAGTTTACATTCTAAACGATTTAAATAATGACTGATTTTATTTACATCGAAGGTCGAACAAAATAACCAAATTAATCTTAACAAAGCCTTTAATTGGATCGGTTAAGATTCTCTTCCTCTGAATATTTAAAAATGTTCTTCATTAACATTATTAAGGTGAGAAATTGCAAAAATACATTATATTTATTATCTGTTTTGCCTCTATCAGTTGTTGATTCTAATTGTAATCTTGAGACAGTACTTATTCTCCAAACATATTTTCACTGTTCTAATCGGAATTAACTAAATTAAAATATTTTTGTTTTAATTCATTCGTTTAATAAATAAGGTTTGAACTGCCTAAAAAAGTAAAACAAACTCCAATGTAGTTGATATTAAAATAATAAAGCAATTAATACGAGTATCTGCCAAACGTCTTTAAAATTTTTCCATAAAGAGATAAAACTTTTTTGAAGAACTTCTTTAATTTGTTAAATTGTTGTCCCAGAACATTTGAGCATATTTCCTCGAAACTGCTGATTATTTAATACTCAAATGAGTTCTACTTACTTTTCTAAATCGTTACGAGCTCTCATGATTGTTTGTCCAAAGCGTGCCATCAACTCCATTAAAATGTCATCGGGGACTTCCTCCAGTTCATTGTAGTAGGGATTGTTGCTTTGACTGTGTGCATTGAAGAAGAAAACAGAGTTTCATGAATTATTGCGTAACATTAGAGTCAAATTGTTGCGGTAGGAATGGAAATTAATAAAAATAAAAAAATAAAAACTGGCAAGGGTGTAGAATATTTTTTTCACATCAAAGATTTAATACTCTAAACTGTAAAAGTTCGGATATTTTTTTTTTTTGGTTTATTGGTGGCAAACATTCTAGATTCCTATGTATGTATCTATATGATATTTAGTTATATCTCTTAAACTATTATTCGTACGAAAACAACTCTAAGGTCTTTTCTATAGAAAATTTTTAGGGCTACAAAATTGTGTCGAACTATTTTTCTGAAAAAGTAACCGTTAGTGTGATATTTGCAAAAAAAAACTGATTTTTTCGACCTTTGACCTTGAATGAGTTTTTATGCATACAAGATTCGCTATGAACTTTTTACATTTTATTTTTCATGCACAAGTTAGGATCATTCTGGTGAAAAAATTTTACTTGGATTTATTTTGCAGAAAAATCCTAATTTTTCTGGGCTAATTCATATTGTAACGATATTTTTTTAAAAATGAATTTTTGTAATCATTTTTTTCAGTGTTTTTTTTTTTTTTTTTGTTAAGGAACATACATTTTTTGTACTATACAAACATACATGATATACATATAATATGTATGTATATTTTTTTTTTTAATTATTCATAACAATAATGGGTAAAATTTAATTTTCAACTAAAAATATTTTTCTTCATTCAAATTTAAACGATTTTTTCCCATTTTTTCGACAACCGGTCCATCGATTTTTTTCTACTTAGTCTTTTATTCTTCAGAATTTCATATGCTTTTATAATATGTACACATAATAATCATTATTATTTAAAATAATGGTTAAAATTTTATTTTTGTGTGTCCACTCACAACTTTTTGTTCATTCCAATTTTAACGGTTTTTTTTTTAATTTTTTCAAAACCTGCTCTAACGATTTTTTTCAAAATTCACCAAAATATACGGCATTTGATAGGCTTTCATAATATAAAATAATTCCAGAGGGGTGTTGTTATCGTCATTTAAATTCTCAGAACAGCGTCGTGGTAAAAGTTAAGTGTAGTGAGTTGCGTGTTCATAAATTTTAGTGCAAAATATAAAAATTAAAATAAAATACATTAAAAATATTTTTGAAAATTTTAACCCTTTCGACCCGGAAAAAAACTGTGGGGTACACAATATTTGTGATAGGTTAATCTTAGAAACTAAATTTAAGTAAAATGTTTGACCGTCTCTAAATTCAAATTTTCACCGCCAGAGTCGCTTCCGGTCTATACTCCCAATAGATGTTTTTGATTTGAATTTTCGGGATACAATGTCCTTGGAGTGGTTATAAAAAAAAAACAGTGGTTACTAAAAATTGCATTAACTTTATTAATTCGTTTAATTTAAGTGACGTTAATAACAGAGTTATATTATTCAAAAGTATTTATTCAAAAATTTTTGGGATATAATGTCCCAACCGGTTCGAAAGGGTTAAGCTGGTAGTTTTATTCAAAAAAGGTGTAACAAAAAATATAATTTAAATATTCTATTGTTACGCTTTTACAATTTTTTATTTTTGGAAGTTGCTTAGCAACTTTGGACATCGGATGTAATAAAAAATTTGATTTGCAAAAACATGAGTAAAGCACGGAAAGAACTGTCTGATTCGGAAATACAGAAGATTTTATAGTTCGACTGGGACAAATCTTCTGATGAAGAATCCGGGGATGATGATTTTCAAATTTTTGACGATGACTTAAAAGAAGTATTGGACACGGGGGAGGAAATCCGTATGGATATATTGGAAGGAATCGCAAATGAGGAAGAAGCCAAAGGTTCAGAAACCTTAGAGCGTTTTGTTGTTGAAAAAGTGGCCTTGTCAAAATTGAAATGGAAAAAGAAAACATTCGACCACAGTCTTCACATGGAAAAGACTTGAAGAAAATGTTGAAATCGTGAAGAAACCCATACAATATTCCATTTCTTTTTTTGATGATGCCGTAATAGGAAAGAATGCAAATTATACAAATTTATATGCACTCCAGGAGTCTGGCTCTGAGCTCAAATGCTCCAAAAAAGACACTGACCGATATATATATAAAAAAAATATATGATAAATAATAAAATAAATTTGATAAAATTAAAAAAAAAAAATTCCTCCACTTTTCTGATAAATCAAATCAGCCTGGAAAAAACGATGCTTACTTTGACAAACTGTATAAAAAACATCCACTTTTATCAATGCTAAAGGAATAATTCAATGATCTACATCAAGAACAACACCAAAGTATTGATAATGTTTTTTAGGAAGATTAACGCTAAAGCAATATAATCCTGCTAAACGCCACAAATCGAGAATGAAAATGTTTGCGCGAGCAGGATCATCAGGTATTATATACGTTATTGCGCTCTATGTTTGAGATGGAACTTGTCCCTCATACAGCCTTGGGATATCATCGGAAATCGTATTGTACTTAGCATCCGCATTGACAAAATTTAAAAACTTTAAGCTCTATTTTGACAATTGGCTCACAACCGTTAGCCTTTTTTAAAAGATGGGTAATTGTGAATTGAAATCTGAATCAGATAAAGCTTGGCAGAGGAACTTATGATATGAAATGTGAAGTCAACCATGACATTGCTGCAGTACGCTGGTTAGATCACAAAACCGTCCAGTTGTTCTCTACATTTGTCGGAGACGAGCCAATGGTGACTTTATTATTATTATTTGATGACTCTGGACTGCACTGCGATTTGAAAGATCTTTTGTACAGCCTCTTTTCCTATCAGAACAGTTCCTGACTATCCATAAATCTTGTCACTGCCATGAGATTAATTTTACCTACATATGTAATTTGGATCTACAATCTAGGCACCTGGGCACATAGGTAACAGATAGCATATGCTCCGCTGTTTCCAAGTCTTCTAAGCAGAGTCTACAGAAATCATCGTCTGCCAAACCCATCTTTTTTTGGTCATAATTGAGTTTACAGTGACTTGTCATTATTTCACTGTACGTTTTTATAGCTACTCTACTGAGATTTAAAACAGCTTCTACCTTAAGGGAAGGTTCTTTTGGATTTTTCCGAAAATGAAGCAAACTTTGAGAATGGATTGCGGGAAAATGAAAAGACATACGAACTTATGCTTTTGGACTTTGATTCGTTGTTTATTAAAGATTAAAAAAATTATTCAATATTTAGGAAATTCAAAATGGCGGCTTGAAAATGGCTGATCCCGTCGACCTCTATCTTTCTGCTTTGTCAAGTGTAGGGCCTCTGGTAGTGAACTGAAATTAGAAATGTATATAATTTATTAAAATTTTTAAAATTTCCTATGCCTTGAACCTAATGTCAATTAATTTTGGTAAAAATAAACCAATTTCATGGACGTTTAAAAAAAAATTGACATTTTTTCCCTTTTTTTACTTTGATCTCGTTTCAAAATTATAAATAAACAATTTTTCATGCCAATTTTAGGTTCAAGGCATACAAAAAAGTATATACTTTCAAACATTTTTTGAATGAAGGAAATCGGATCAATAGAACAAGCCCTGTGCTTGACATAAGGTTAGAAAATATGGTTCCGAGAAAAACGCGTTTAAAGTTTTTAGAAATCGAGAAATACACGAGCGCGAAAACAACAAATAATAAGGTTATGTCGACTTTGTGCTTTTTCGTATGTGCTGCAACCTACAATACGTAAAAGTGAGTTGCATTACCAACCGTTGTTCGTTTCGGGACATTAGGCGTCATCTAGGGCCGCGCGGTGAATCGGCGCGATGAGCGTGCCGCAGCGCGCGTGTCATGGGTACGTTTGACACGCTCTAGCTCAAGAAATACGCGTCGTATTGAAATATCCCTTGGCACATATATTCTACACATATGTAACTTTCATTTTATGTAAAAAAAAAAAAATCGATTTTTTAAATAAAATCAAAAAGAACCTCCCCTTAACACCGCAAAAGGGTTCTGGGCCTATGAATGTATTGAGTGTGCCCCACTTGGCCAGGCAATCTGCCCTTTCTTTGCCTTCACGCCCCTCGTGCCCTGGTATCCAGACTAGACTAACATCATTCCTCCTGGATAGGGCTTGAAGGAGTTCAGAACACTTCCAGACAAGCTTTGAGTGCATTGAAAAAGCCTTTTATGATTTTAGAGTTGCTTGACTGTCCGAATAAATGTATATGTCGGTGTCGGAAGTGCCCCTTCTTAGACATTTTCTGGCGCACAACTCTAAAGCGTTGACCTCCGCTTGTTTTTCCCATTGCAACTGCTTTTTGGAATCTTGGTCCCACGACTCCAGCTCTTGCGCTCCTATCTTCCATTTTGAACCCATCAGTGGACCATAACTACTTATGAGCCCTGTTTTATATTTATATCCTTCCTCCTCCATTCGGCGCGGTCATGACCACTTTGAATTTTCTACAGGAATCAAACTTTTTACATAATTTAACGGAGACTGAAAGACATAGAGTGTCCCAGAATGCATCCAGGGTTTTGACATGTCCTGTTCGAAAATGGTGACTTGCAATCGTTGGAACGGAAAAGAGAAAAAATTTATTTATTTACCAAGTCCAGCAATTGCATCAAAATACAATCAGCATATGGGAGGAGTTGATCTCGCAGACATGCTAATGGAACTTTACAAAGCCAACCACCTTGCTTTTTATCTAAAAAGATTTTTTTATCATTTATTTTTAAATTCCTTTTAAAAGTCCCAAAAAACTTTTTAAAAGTTTTTTTTTAAATTTTTTCCTTAAAGTTTTATTTTGATGAAAGAAACTTAAAAATATAAATAAAAATTTTACACATAAAAAGATTTCACAAATTGATATTTGTCGAACTATTTTTATAAAAGTATAACAGTTCAGAGGTCTGATATACATAATTACATATTATAGAGCGATCTTAAATTCTTTTGATTCGATATCTACAAAATCGAGTATTTCTGGTTCAATGTTAATGGATACTTGATACTTTTTCACCGACAGTGATATTTTCTAGCCGATAAGTAAGTATTACAAATATTTCTATCGAAAATACTATTAAAAAAAATTGTTCTTCTGATCGAATTTTGAGCTGATGGCCCACTCTAAAATAGCACTTCCATATATCAAGCATTTTCCATCCCAATGGTTTATTAGTTAATTAGCATCTCCCTTGTCGTCGTGTCTTGAAGACAATAAATCTTAAAACGAAAACCAACAACAACTTTGAATTTGTCTGTTGAAGCAGGAAACTCAACCACCACATGCTTTGTTATACGCCCGAAGTCTGCCTAATTTCAATTAACATTTGCAAATGATTTTTTTTTTTTTTTTTTTTTCATTTGACTCAATTGTACTTTGTAGATTGTATAGTGAAAACAATCTACAAAATGCTGACACAACTTGTGGCAAGATGTTACATTATTATTATGGATTTATATACTAAGTAATAAGTATGAGTACAAAAGTATGCGTATGTATGCGTACTTAAAGTTTACATGAAATGAAAAATTTTCTGAACTAAATATTATTTTCGTGTCAAATTCATTGCTTAAAGTACTTCATTGCTTTTTATTTAAATACAATTTGTTTCTCGCTATTGAAATTCATTTTGGCGGAACATTCCAGATATGTTTTTGTTGAACTACTAAATATTGTTCACCAAAATATACGTTTCAGCCTGGTTTAATTTTTTCCTAGAGGGATGCATGCATAAGTCCATGAGGCATATTATAGGAATCAGTTATACCACTGTTCGACAGTTTCAAACTTTTTGTTAAACAGATTTTTTAGGTGCATAAAGTGAGCTATGCAGGTGTGACGAATTTCGATGTTTTTTGGTTGGGAATTTCGAGCTATTTTCGAGCTATTCAACAGTAATTTCGAGCTGTCTGGGAAATATTCCATTTTCCGGAAAAGCGGAAAAATTGTTCTGCATAGCTAAGTTTATTTTTTCAGCCAGACGAATTCGCGGGAAGAGTTAGCGATGAAATCTTTTTACGCAGGAATTTCGAGCTACTTTCGAGCTAATTTTGAGCTAGAAGCATTTTCCGGAAAACTCCCAATTTTCCCGGAAAATCCCCAAAAAACTTTTTTTATGGCTAACTTTATTTTTTTCAGCCAGACGAATCCGCGGGAACAGTAAGGGATGAAATCTTTTAACGCAGGAATTTCGAGCTACTTTCGAGCTGACCTTGAATGAAGTATTTTCCTTAAATTTCCCCGGAAAATCCCAAAAAAATAATTTTTTTTTTCCCTGTGTTATGTCCGCATGTTATTATTATTATGTCCGAAAGTTTTTCGCGGATCAGCCTATAATATATCCAACACCTAGTTTGCTAGCCACAGTAATTTTACATAAGAGTAGGGGTAAGTGGGCGGCCTGCGGCCGCAGCTCAGGATTTAAAACTCCCAAAAATCCAACACCGGCTTCGCGGCGGCCTTTGGCCGCGGATCAGTCGGTAATATATCCAATAGTTTGCGGACATAACACTTATTTACAAAATGGGGATTATGTCATGGCACCGCCATAAAAAAAGATTTTTTGGGATTTTCCGGGAAAGTTTGGGGTTTCCCGGGAAAGTTTGGGGTTTTCCGGAAAACACTTTTCGTTTTTGATGAGCTCGAAACTAGCTCCAAATTCGTGTGTTAAATGATATGATCGCGAAATATTCTCATGGGTTCGTCCGGCTGAAAAAATAAAGCAAGCCCTTAAAACATTTTTTGGGATTTTCCGGGGAAATTTAAGGAAAACACTTCATTCAAGGTCAGCTCGAAAGTAGCTCGAAATTCCTGCATTAAAAGATTTCATCCCTTACTATTCCCGCGGATTCGTCTGGCTGAAAAAAATAAAGTTTGCCATAAAAAATTTTTTTTTGTGATTTTCCGGGAAATTTGGGAGTTTTCCGGAAAATGCTTTTAGCTCAAAATTAGCTCGAAAGTAGCTCGAAATTCCTGCGCAAAAAGATTTCATCGCTAACTCTTCCCGCGGATTCGTCTGGCTGAAAAAATAAACTCACATATGCAGAACAATTTTTCCGCTTTTCCGGAAAATGGAAAATTTCCCAGGCAGCTCGAAATTATTGTTGAAAAGCTCGAAATTCCCAAACAAAAAACATCGAAATTCGTCACACCTGCATAGCTCACTTTATAGACCTAGATTTTTTTTTAATCGATATTTTTTTAATCCACTGTACATGAAAAAAACAAAAATACCGCATTCTTGTGCTAAATCGATGAATTTAACTATATGATCCTTACATCTGAGGTGTAGATATTATGTGTTCAGCAAACTAATGCAGAATATTGCGAGAAATATTTGCTATAAAATTTCATTATTAGTTGCTGAACACTAAAAAGTCAAAATCTTATCCCGAACCCCAAAAAATCCTTAAAATCTATTAGGAATTTTCACATTGCATATTTACTACATCCCTGCCGCGCTTTCCTTAAGTTTTAAGAATTTTTTGTCTAGTGAAATTTTTTGTGGAATTTTTTTGCAGAATTTTTTAACCCATTTTAGCCCAGTTTTTTAGAAATAAGGGTCAAATATATCCTTAAAACAGGATATAATGGGTTGATATGTTCTACAAAAATTATCCTTGTGTGATTTCGTTATGTTCTTGTGACAACGAGTTTTATCCAAAATGTAATTTTAGAATTTTACAGTGGTGTGAAATTTGGAAAATATTGATTGTAAAAAGCCCTTATTGATTTTAAAGATTTTTTGGGGTTCGGGATAAAATTTTTACTTTTTAGTGTTCAGCAACTAATAATGAAATTTTACAACAAATATTTCTGTAGTATATACTGACTAAATATTCTCCTGTTTTAGGTGTCATTTTTGTACCTTCATAAGACAAGGGTAAAAACTATCCTCATGTAGGGGTTGTAGAGGGTTAAAACTTTCTACTAAAATGTTTCCGCGGGACATGTGGCACCCTCGGGTGATATGGCACCTCTATCAATTTCAATACATGCAGCTTTCATATCATTTAAATGTGGACACAGTTAAATTCAGCCGCGCGAGGGACTTCGTGGTGAATAGTTCGTCTAGCTTTAGTTGCAATTATCACTAGTGTGTGGGATTTTTGAAACAATTTTGGGAATGTAAACGACTGACTTCTGTTTTGCATATCTGTGGACTTTTGACAAAACAACCCAACTCGAAATTGGCAACTTTTCAGGAGAGCCTAAAAACTGATTAACTTCTTGACTACGTTGAATCTCCTCTTTTTATACATATACACTAATCTTAAAGTGTCAGCTGTCAAATTATCTTTTTCTTTTGGTTCACAAAACTTTACCGCACGAATGGCTCTAAGTTCAAATCTTGCGTGAACTATGGGACACCCTTATATCTCTGGAACAAGAAATCATAGACACATGGCGATCATACCAACAGCAGCGTATTTAAATTTTATATTTTGGACTAAAATCCTGGAGAATTGTCTTATCTGGACTTAGGTTGTTTTTTCAATAGTCCACAGATATATTTCGAGAGGCAGCAGAGCAGTGTGTATTAATTACAGCTTTATGGTGAATATATCAAAACAAACGGAATTAAATGTGATTTCGTTTTCGGATACGAGCGCGAGTAAACATGTTTTTTCATTTCGTAGCATTTTTACTCGGTATATACCGAAAGGGAGATATGGCACCCCATCACTACGGGTGATATGGTTCTGCTGGCATTCCTCCCTTTGCATGTTATAAGATATGTATTTGAGATTACAAATATGAAGTCCTTGAATTTGCAGTCACTCCAGAATCGTGGAATTTGAGTCAGGTAGGACATTCAGTTCATTTTGAACTGACAATTTGATGTTTCCCTAATGTATTAGAAATCTTGAGAAAACTTTGAATACAAGTGACACACCGTAGAAATGATGTTCAGTGACATCTCGCCTGAACTAATGATGGGTGATGGGAATAAATTCCCGCGTTTACCCTAGTTAAATTCATCGATAAGAATGTATTATTTTTCATATGCAGTGGACTAAAAAACTTCAAAAATCGATTAAAAGAAAAATCTGACGTGCTGGAGAAAAACGACGAGACACAGATATTTTTTTTAACGTCTACTTTAAGAATTTCTTGGATTTTCTGATGTTTTTTTTTTTCTCAAACCGTTCAATCAGAGTAACGAAATGGCAAGTTTTGCTCTTTGCACCTTCTCGGATCATTTTGAATTGTTTTCAAAAACCACAAACCCTTTACCAAAAACCAAGGAAGGAAACAGACAAATCCTTCAATCATTGAGGAGTAGAGTTATTATGCACGTAAATTTTAAAACGCTTTCATCATTTCACTTTTGTATAACGAGCACTTTCAATAAATCGGAGATGACATCAATACAATCCCTCGAATGGCGTATTCTCATTGAATTAATGCGTTGTGCAAAAGTGTCAAAACAGCAGAATTAAAATATGTAATTTAAAAGCAAGTTAATTAAAATAAAAATTTTTCTACTTTCATATAAATATGGCTCAGAATACAACAAATGTTAACATTAATACAAAAATTTATGCACATGACATTTTGTTTTCATCTTGATATTTCGATAAAATACTCACTACCTGGGCATTGGCGCTGCTTCTGAAGTTGACACGAACATTAAACACATCGCCGCGAATACCATTGAACAGCAAATTATTTTGTTTGGCATCATGTTGGATCCTGGAATTATAATTAAAAAATTTTCTTTAACAACTGTTTTTATTGATAAGCATCATCAGCAACATATGAATTAATCAGTAATCAAATTGATTAACTCAATTTTATTAAAAATTAAAAGTTAATTGTATAAGTAATTTGTATTCCCTACCGACATCGGGGGTATGTTCATTTTGTGATTCCGTTTAAAACCTATGCATGGAACGTACTTCGTGAAACTGATCATCCCATTCTTTTCAAAATCACAATCACAGTCTCAATCGGACAGTAATGTTAGCAATTTTTTTTTTTTAAATAAGAAATCTTTAAAAACTCAAATTGACGTATTTTAAACGGAATGAACTCTAATTAAGGATATTTGTGTGATCGTGGAGAAAATTGTCGTCATCAAGTCCATAAGCACTTCATAGGAGTTAAAGGAGGATACATATTACACCATCTAGCAAGCAACTTTTTATCAGCCTAAAGTAGGAATTTTCGAGCCTTTCACGATGAAAACGATGTATTTCCCAAAATCCAGAAATTTAGACTTTTTTATATGTCACTTTATACAAACCCAAAAGAAAAAGGTTAATTTGAGAACGCAGAAAGTTTTCTTGATATATGATGATTAAAAACCCAAAAACCGGAAAATCCTAAGTGCTCACCCTCAGGAGATATTGAATTTGTACGTTTTTTCATTTTGTTTTTATGTACGAATTTTATGATTCTAATTCGGTTACAGAATTGCTATATTGGGTATGCCTATCCCAACTCAAAAGTGCAAAAAACACAATTTCTCTTGCTATTTTTAAAGTTATGTAACAAGTCAGGTATATGTTTGGTCTCGCAGTAAGTTTGAAACATGCCTGAACTGGGTACCTGGTCACCAAGGTATAGAAGGCAACGAAATTGCTGATGAACAGGCAAAAGCAGGTGTGCTACTCGATTGTGAACCGTTAAGCGTATCACTTCCCTTACAGCACCACAATGTTATATATCAGAAATCGCTTTACTGTGAGGCTAACCTAAAATGGATCAACTCAAATACTAGCAAAATAACCAGAAATTTTTGCCCAAATTTCTGTAAAGATAAAACCGACTACCTTCTCTCTTTATCTCGTAAAACATGTAGAACTTTTGTAGGAGCCATCACTGGACACTGTCTTATTGGTTATCATGCTCATAGAATGGGCATTCTAGCGGATAGTAAGTGTCGGTGGTGTAATGAAGACGAAGAGGAGAATTTGGAACATCTACTGTGTTTTTGTCCAGCGCTTTGCAGAACCAGATTTAAAACCCTTGGACAAATGTTTTTTAACAATCTTGAAGAACTTTCAGATACTGGTCTAATACCAATTAAAAACTTCGCAATGGCTTCTAAAGCCTTCACGCTCAAGCCTGAAGAGGGCTGAAACCTCATTATTACATCTAATTAATTACATCTACGCGACTCAACGTCCGGGATGATGTGGTATTACTATGGACCTTTTTGGTCTATGTGTAGCTAATTTGCCGCCACTTAAACCTAACCTAACCTAACCTTGGTCTCGCAAGCATATTTTCAATTCCATTACAATGAAATGACTTTGAATGAGCTCTTTCAGACGGTATTTAATATTTTGAATTAAAAAAATTCATATTCCTATGTTTTGAAGCATTCTTATGGCGGTACCTGCGGAATTTCAGTTTCCCAGTCGTTTGACCTAATGTGCATTTGAGTAGTGGTTTTAAATTGGTGGGTCGTGAAGTCGTTTTAGGGGGCAGACATATTTTAGCAATCCTATGAAAATAAAGAAAACAGTAAAAATAAAGCATTCCTTCCTAATCAAAACAAAATAGATCTGTGTAAATCTTTTACTTCTAATAATTTAATTTTTTATTTGGCTTAGGTTAGGTTGCAAGAGATTTGAATTTTGTTTTTTCCTTTCTTGCAAATATTTGAAGTTAGCTCTTTCTGAAATATAATATTATAGTGTTGTAAAGGAAGCTGTACGTTTAACCGATCTTCTTTCATGAGAACCTCTGCTTTTTGCTTGAAGTTCATAAGAGATTTCAGAGCAGCTTGGCTGTCCACATAAAAATTAATGCGGTCAAAGCCAACTCTTATTATCATTTGATCCGCTACTTTGCTTATGGTCTCCAGTTCAGCTTAAGATATGCTTCATTCTATATTTTATGTTTTTAAATAATGGGTGGGATTGAAAAGTTCAGCCCCTACCCCAGAATCTTGTTTAGATTCATCCATATAGATATTTATTGCATGTGGTGGTTTCTCTCGACTCTATAATTCCAGAGAATTTCCTATTAAGGTGAAGTGTTGGCTTACAGTAGTCAGTCGAGTAGGTGGCTATGTCCGAAATTACTGAAACCAACTCCTTCATCATTGGAACAATAAGGTTTAGAAATTTAGAATACTCAACAATCTTTAAAAATTTTTTCAAGAAAAAGACGCAATACCAAAACCAAGACAATGTCCAACATCACGACCAAAACCAAGATTACTCCTGGTCCTGGTTTTGGTCTGCTCATCACTAATGAAGTCAAAAACTAATTTTTATGTGAAAAATACCCAAGAGGAAAAATTTCTAGCGCTTCTGATCCAAGCACTTTAAAAGTGCTTGTCCCCATAGAAATTTAGAAGCACTTTCACAATGATTTTTTATAAGGCTGCAGTAAGAACAACATGGGTTCGAACCTAGCCCGGGTGACTTTTTTTTTTTTTTTTGATTTTTTTATTAAAATATTTTTATTCAACATCTTTCATTCCACTTTTCTATTTTCCTTTCTCTTATTTGTTTACTTTTGCTTAATTGAATTGACACTGATTGCACAATGAATCTATGTAAGGCTGTTTCGTTCTATCACACGGACGGTCGCGGGTTCAAATCCTGGTGCAGCCAGTGATTTTCTTTTTTTTAAATTTTATTGAAAAAACGCTGCGGTAAGCTTTTTCTCGCTTACATCTTATGACATGCAATGTTAAAAAGAAAGAATAGTTCTTACGGAGCGGAAACGTTTATTGGTGAAAAAAAAAAAAACACTTCAGAAGGGTTTTTGAAGCAATTCTTTTTCCCTTGGGTAGTTTCTAATATCGTCTGCTTAATGAGAAAAGGTGTAAGTAAAGTCACAAAATTAATTGGCTGGCATTTTTGTAAAAATTAATCAAATTGAGTTCTGTTTTCACGAAGAGTTTATTTGACGGTGAGGAATTGATGGCATTTAGTTGAAAAAATCATATTTATCCAATAACCGATTATAATGCAAATAATGTGTATGACATTATTTTTGCCATAAAATGGACTTAGCACCTTTTTTCATTAAGCCGACGATATGTAACATTTTTTTTTGCATTTGTAAATAGGGCGCAAGCTTGTGAGGAACTCGAAATGGGGAGTGCAAACAAAAACGGTTGGGAATCGAGTTACTGATACCATGGAAGTATTGAGGATGTATAAGTCAGGATTGGACATATGATGATTTAATAGAACCATGACATAGACCTATTTAGATACTCAAACATTGATTTGGGACCAATATGGCTATCGAAGCCATTTCATTTTTGTTTTATCACTGATTGAATGAATAGTGACCATTTTTATCAAATAAAATATTTGCGAAAATAAGCAAATGTCCTTGCATCCTAACCACAACTGTACGTTGAATGAATTTTAATTATTTTTCATTGCATGATTTATTTATGTTATGGAGGTTTTTTCAATAAACGTTTACTCTAATGAAATGTGGGTACATATTTTTAAGTTCAACTAATAGCAAACTTAGGTTGCTTTCCCCTAAAGAGCACTTACACGCTGCCATATACAACATCCATAAGCCATTGAAACGATTGATTCAGTTGGCATGACATCGCTGTCGATGCAAGCGACAGCCGTTTCCATGAAGGTGATGATTTGCATTTTCACATTTCTGTTTTCTATTTTTTGCTTCCTGACCCATATGTAAGTAAGACGGGTGGGGCTTGTTGCATGCGCTTCGTCGTAATGCGTTTACTGCAACACTTTCGCCTTGACTGTCGCAAAAAGGATACCTGGCAAAACATCATCGATCTTTGACAAAGTGAAGACCGTTATGCAAATGATTTGGTTGTAAATCTACAACTAAATGCGTTTTCGACTTGATATACCTGGCAACCTGTTAAGCATGTTGGATCATTTTGACACCAGGACGCAACGTGTTAGGTGTCAATGATGTCAATATTTACAAGCGAACGATTTTCAGTTTTGTGCAAAGTTTTCATATCATTCGTTGGTAATTTGCACAATTTAAAATGATTCACTGAACAGACAGATCGATAGCCAAACCGACAGACGTAGGTATTAAAAGCGCTGTGCTAAATGCAAAAAAAAAAAGTAAAAGATAGGTGGAGAACACTGTCAATCAAAAGTTAACATTAAAAGAAATTAACTTTAGATAAAAAGCAGCAACTTTTGCTCTTTGAAGCAGGGTTGTCTAAAAGCCTGACTCAATAAATCAAATCTGATTTCAGAATTCAGCGGCAAAAAATGTATGTCACACTTCAGTGATTTCATACTTTTTTTGAGAGCCTCAAATTCTCAAATTCCAAATTAATATTCAACTCATATGACTTTTAAAAAATTTCAAGTTATCTTCTATGATAGGGAGTGATTAACGTGCCTAGAATTGTTTGAGGTCATAAATTAAAAATTAGGTTCTGTAATGAGCATGGTTTTTAAGGAAAAGAGAGGAAAAAAAATCCATTATTTGTTGAATTTTTTAATAAAAATTCGTATGATATTCAAAACTCTTTCTTGCTTTAAAAACTATTTCAATGTTTTCGGACAATTTTCTACCGTGAAAAGAAAGTTTTCAATAAGAAAGCGCGTTGGTGCTTTCATTAGTGCTACACGCAAAAAAAATTATCCGCAAAAATTGATTTCCAAACAGCACGAAGTGACAATAATCTCATCAAAAAATACGATTTGTTCTAGTAATTCAATAACTTTACTGAATTCTGTACGGTAGAAATTACTGGGATTTTCAATGAATTTTTACGGTTTAGTTTTTTTTTCTGTATATAAGCAAAAACAATCAATAAACTAACTTCTCGAAGATTTTATAATGCATCGAAAGCTCCAAAAATCCTTTGAATTGCTGGTTATTAAACAAGAAATCGGTTTTCTATATATTAATACGTGAACAGTTTTCTTTGCGCCCCTTTTGTGAGCTAACCATTTAACCGATTTTCGATATTTTTTTGTTATATGAATGGTACTGTGGTGTAGAATCCACGAATTCAAAAATTATCCTCATAAGTTGCCATTAAGGCATTTAAAAACAGGATCAAAGTTTCCCATATAATTACAACAACAACAGCATGCACAATGTTATGCTGTGTTGTTAAGAACGTGAATGACACAGTGGAGTGAGAGAAATTTTGTTGTTGTTGTTTTTCTCTTGCTTGCAAAAACCTATTTCGTTGCACTCTATCCACATTCTGCATCGATATTTTGGATGTTTTTCGATATTTTGGAGCTTTGCCGATATTTTAGATGTTTTTGTATACTGTTAGACTTTTATCGATATTTTTGATGTTTCTCGATACTTTGGGACTTTTATCGATATTTTAAATGTTTTTCGATACTTTTGGACTTTTACCGATATTTTGGATGTTTCTCGAAAGTTTTGTACTTCAACCGATATTTTGGATGATTTTCGATACTTTTGGACTTTTACCAAAATTTGGAATGTTCTTCGATACTTTGAGACTTTTACCGATATTTTGGCTGTTTCTCGAAACTTTTGGACTTTTACCGATATTCTGGATGATTTTCGATACTTTGGGACTTTTACCGATATTTTGGATGTTTTTCGATACTTTTGGACTTTTACCGATATTTTTTATGTTTCTCGATATTTTTGAACTCTTACCGATATTTTGGATGTTTCTCGATACTTTTGGACTTTTACCGATATTTTGGATGTTTTTCGATAATTTTGGAAATTTGCCGATGTATTGAGTATTTCTCGAGACTTTTGCCTTTTACGAATATTTTGGACGTTTTTCAATACTTTTGGACTTTCATCGTTTTCTTCGAATTGTTTAATATTTTCGATACTTATGGACTGCAGTTCTGCAATGGCGTGGGCACACTCTCGCTTATGTAATGGTTTTTGGTTTTGTTTGGATAACGGCTTAATGCTATTTTTGCAGTGAGATGCGGTTTGATAATACTCTGTCACGGCTGAAATTCAACACAGGTTCTTATGCCTTAATATGCTAAGCGTTGAGGAAGAAAGCTTAAGAAAAATGTATATGCGAGTGGTGTCATGCGCCTAAAGAGAAAATAGTTTATCTCGGCTATTTTGGAATGGAGATAAACGGATTTTTGAGAGAGAATATTAATCTTTTTTTTTTAGTAGAAGGTGCCTCTCTCCCAAAATGAAATTCGTTAGCTACCATGGCTAAGCCACTACACCAATTTTTATGTAATTCGATTTTGAGATAAACTAAGCCTTCTGCATCAAAAAGGTTATTACGAGTATTGAACTCCGTCAGTACTTAATATTCTGGCTTTTTTTTATACAAAATAGTCCTCGAAAAAATTGTATCTATCTTTAGGAGAATGGCCAAAATTTGGCCACCGGTGATACTAGTTTTTATTGATATTCCTCGTCATTACTTATACAAAACTAATTAAATTTTTCCAACCTCAGAGATCAAATATAAAAGTTCGAGTAAATTGGTTCTTAATATGAAAAATTTTTTTATTTTTTTTAATTATAACTGTTCAACTTTTGACATGGATTTTGAACTCCTGAATTCGAATCTGCAATTTATTTCACCATAAGTTCTATAATTTTGTAGATATTGGGCATTTCATTTCGTATCTTTATTTTCCACCTTGAATGGACAATATCTTCGAAACTAAATAACTTACAGAGAAATAATTTGCGGATTCGAATTAAGCGGCTCAAAAACCACTTTATAGTTGTTGTTGGCTTGGGGTTTTTCAAATATTCTCTATACCTAGTGGACCAAATTTTGTATAGTGGTTATTTGCATCAAAAAGCACAATTCCAAAAAATTTTAAAATTTTAGACCACCCTATTGATTAAAGTAGCCAACTCTACTGACTTTTTCAAAAGACTCTTGATGTTTAAATTGGTCTCCTGATTGAACATACTACTACTGAATTATCTCATGATTTCCGGCCGAAGACCAAATTTCTGGAAAAATATGACTTTAAGGAATCCGGGAGCATTGAGGAACATTAGTGAAGTTATTTTTTCTTTACATCATGTGTTCACATATGTACATAATTAAAAATGTGTTGAATAGATAGAAAATCGAAAACTACACAGTAAAAATTACAGTTTAATTTTAATACCAAAGAAGTATTTATATAGAACAATGCCAAAAAAGTATTAATTTAAAACTTTTTGGAATAAATTTCAGACTTTTTTGTTTAATACCAAAATTAATACTTAAGGGAATCAAAATTCACAAAAGTAAACTTTAATTTTTTAGTGTGTAAAAATTGTATTGTATTTTTACTTGTATTGATTTTAATATCAAACTCCTAACCTATGGATTTTCTCTCAAAATAAGTTAGCTGCTTTAGGCATGATGAACTTTCGTCCTGTTTCATTTGTCTTGCAATCTACGATACCTGTCGAAACAACGGACTTCTGAAGAACTCATCCTGTACCCAATAGTAATTTTGCTGCATTTGCAAAAATTACAGTCAAGTGATCCAATTAAATCCATAAAATACTTTTATTTCTAATTCTTTCATTTATAATTCTTAGTGTCTGAGTCAAATTGGGTTTACATATCTCAAAAAATGCTTTCAGTATAGCGTTTTGAAGCTTTTGCTTATATGGGAGGTGCCACGCCCTCTTAGCTCAGTTTTTTTTCATAGCTTACACTTCCAATGCGTAGTATTTAAGTGTATTTTGGTTGCATTGTCGTGAAAAATACTCCTAAAATTGTATTTTGATTATATATTTTGTATAGGCGGTAGGCGTGTCCGTTGACCAATTTTGCTCATTTTCAATCCCACGAGCTATCTTTGACGACGAAGGCAGTGTTCCAAATTTCATTGAATTATCTTGCTCAGTTTTTCCCAAAAAGTGTATTTCAACACACAACCATCAGACGAACATGGCTATATCGTCTCACGAGGTGACGCTGATTAAGAATATATATACTTTTTTATATCTGCCACGCCTCCTTCTCTGCGTTACAAACGGGAGGACAAAGTGAATATATCCTGGGTGTAGGGTATAAAAACAATTTCGCTGTTAGACAGTGTGATTAAAAATTTAAAGTTGAAGCAGGGAAAGGTGATTCATGTCCGTTTGTTAAAAGCATATTCCATGCTATTGAGTGCAAACGAAATATTAAATGTCAGCAGCAGCAGGCAACAGCAACCAAATCAACATATCAATATGACTGCACAGCTGTTGGCAGCAATATTTACTACATAAAAAAAAAATTTTCCATTTACAATATTTAAATAGGTAAAATTACATCTGAAGGATGGCGAACATCACTTAAGGCTTAAAAAAATTTAAATTCTTTTCGAGAACTTAAAAGTTTCCGGTAGCCGGAAATTGAACATTTGGACACTATGTAGTGTCAACCCACATAAAGGCCAAATTACACGGAGTCCCACCTATCTACTTATTTGTGTTTCTCACAAGAAATTTTACTCAAATATTTAAATTAAAAAAAAAAATCCAAATGAAAATCAAGAACGTTTTTTGCAACAACCTGCTCAAATATTCAATTGAATTGCTTATTTTCATGTTGCCCATTAGATTTTCTCGACAAAATTTGCATTAATATGGAAAAAATACAATGGAAAAGTGACGCCAGCATACGACCACATAGTCGTATGAATGTTCCCAGGGGTAAAGTTGTTGTTGTTAGCGGTGCGTATCAGGCAAATACCTGTAAAAGAGCTATAAGTACGCGCTATTCAACACAATAACTATACATGTACAAAGAATAATGCCAACACAAGCAAGCGCATACATTTGCACTAAGAAAAATAAATGTAGAAAATAGATTCGTAAGTAAATCTATTACTTTGTCTCTATATGTAGACCGAGCATAAGCCAGGAGTTAATTGTTGATTCTCAGAAAAATTCGATGTCCTGGAGTTCAAAACCATGGTTGAACTTCAAATTTGATATTTTAACTATTTAATTCAAATACTTAACAGCTTCAACGAGTATATATACAAATAGCTTAAAATAAAAAAAAATATATATATATATAACACAAAGTGTTAAAAACGAAAATTGAATTAAAATTGATCAAGTATTTAAAAAAAATTTATGTTTTATTGTAATTACATAAACAGCAAATTTTTATCACTCAGTACTCGTATACATACAATTTATTTTTGTTCATTCAGGCATGTTCTGAAATCCGATTCACTTCGGAATCGGAATGAAAGCAATCTTCAAGAGCTCTGCATTGCGACAAATAAGATGGAATCGGATTTCTATTTCAACAAATAAACTTTGATAATGGTTCCTTTTCGATTTGTCAAAATATAAATCCGATTTGGTGTTGGTTATCGAAATGCGGAGCTCTTGAAGATTGCTTTCATTCCGATTCCGAACTGAATCGGATTTCAGAACATGCCTGAATATGATAGTTTTCAATCACGTTTGGAAAAACCGATTAATCGGTTGATTCATTCATCATATTATTCATTAATGCATTAATTACTTTTCCCCAACACTTAAGTCCATAAAGGAGCAAAAGTAAAGACATATACATTTGGTGCCATAATAATAGATTATTTAACCCTAATAATTTTTTCAACTTAATGCCATCAGTTGAACACCATCAAGTTACCTTTTTTGTGATGAAACATCCCAATTTTATTAATTTCTAACGAAATGTCATTACTTTTGCCTCGTTACTCCGCTTTTAAAATTAACGGCTCAAATAACTTCGTTGGTTTGAGAGTTTTGAAAAATGCCAATAGAAAAAGTTGTTCAGAATAGCCTCAGAAATCTTACATTTTCACATTTTTCGTCTCCGAAAATTTTTAGTACTTGTTGGTAGATAGTTAAACCTCTAAAAGCATATTTCAATATTTTTGGAGTTATACTAAAATTTTAGATGTTTTTCGATACTTTTGGATTTTTAAATATATTTAGAACAATACCTTTGATCTTTTACCTATATTTTAGATATTTCTGAACTTTTATCTACATATCTGTGGCAGGAAGGAAAAACTGCTTAAGTCGATTTTTGATTAGAAAGCAAAGCAATTTAAATTTCGTTTTATATGTATAGAATTTATGTTGCTTTGCTTTTTTATCGAATATCGACTTAAGCAGTTTTTCCTTCCTAACACAGATATATTATAGACGTTTTTCGATACATTTGGACTTTACTGACAGATGTTTTTTGATATTTTTGGACTGTTACCAATTTCTTCAATGTATTTGAATATTTTGTCGATATATTAGATGTTTTACAATACTTTTGGACTTTTACTGATATTTAAGATAAAACAATTTTAAAGGATTAAATAAAATAAAAATTAATTTTTAATTGAACTTTTAGTCATATATTTGCAAAGATCGATTTACATATAAATCTATCAATGCATTTTTCTAACACATAATTATGACAAATTAAGGAACGGATTAAAAACACGGCTATAGTGACATATGTTTCGTCTTTCGTCACAAAGACTCATCAGACTATTTTTGTTGTAATTATAATAATATTTATTTCACTAAATTAATTATAATTGAAAAATTGCAAGTTGGACAACTTTTGTGCTTTGGCCTGGGCGGGAGTTGAACCGAGGACCTCCCGGTTGGTTTGCCTCATTAGCTTCTTTTAGTGCTTTCTGACTTAAAAACGTATCTTTATTCTTAATTTTAGTGAAAAAAGTGTTTGTTGTTATTTTTTTTTTGCGACGAACCCTCAATAAAAAACTAAGCAAAACCCGAGCAACGCCATTAAAAACAGCTTGTCATTAATAAGAGAAGAAAGGCCAATATTGGTCGGAACATGAGTAGGGAATGTCACTAGGGAATGTTTTCGTATAGTAGGAACAATTTTCCCCATCGAATTGCATGGTGTATAAGAGTGGTCTTCTGATCTTTCCTACTAGCTATATTATATAGTTCTATTCTTCATCTACAAAATGAGCTATCGGGTTATAATATAGAATGTTTCTTCAGTATATTATGACCATTTTAAGATGACATCATGGAGTTTAAACACATTACATATAACAAATTAAGGATTGCACTGTATTATACATATAAAAAAAGTAATCTTCCCACGAACGAAGCTTATAAAAAATTACTATATTTTAGTTCGTTTCACAAGTTTATTTTTAAGTGTAATCAAAGTGTAAAGCAACAGAGCGGTAACAATGTTAACAACACTGCCACAATCTACCCTGGGGAAAATCCCAAAAGAATTGTTAAAATACCTGGATTTTTTTTGCGCGCGAGTTTTTATTCAAAAGTTAAAAGATTTCTTTTCATTTTTCTTTTATCCTTTGTTTTCCACATCTCTGGAGATTTAAAAAAATTCTCGACTGATTACACAAGTCAAAAAATGTTGGTTGAATTATTTTATTCTCCTTTTTCACTTAACATGTCGGGATTAAACTTTGGCTTCGCATTTTTCAGGTGTTTGAGGTATTCATTGCCTTACAGCTTATTTCGATTTACTGCCCGGCTATGTAAGTACATGTAAAATATTCATAATTGTTTTATTATACAAACGTACATTCATTTTATGGAAACATTGATGAAAGGATAATCATTTTATTTTTTTTTTTCAGAGTTGTATATTTTTTTAAATTTTTTTAATTGCTAATTTGTTTAAATGAATTATCTATTTTGTACCTTATTTTGTAATTGTGTTGATTGTTATTATTCGAATATCTTAAGGGTTCCATGAAGTATTCTTAAAGCTTAAATACCCGCATCATTATACATAAGTATGTTTAGTAAGTAATACGTGTTATGTATTTAACCCTGAGATCATATAAAAGAAAAACATAATGTCATTTCTAAAAATGTATGAATTTAATTTTTTAGGAACTATACATACAGTGATGGTCAAAAAAATAGGGTCAGTTGAAAAATTTTATTTTTCATCATAACACATAACAGCCGTTGGAAGAATTTTTTTTTAATAAAACATTTTTTTATTACGTTAATATAGTACTTCCATTTTTATTAACTTCATCATAAATATAACTTTCCTTAAGTAATATAAAACAAAAACAACCATTCAGGATCAATTACATGGTGGACAAAAAAATAGGGTCATTGATGAAAAATCATTAAAAGTAGGGAAAATAAAAAAATAATATTGCTGCAGCTAATATTTAGAAGCACTACCATTATTATTAATCACTGCTCGACATCTTTTTGGCATTGAGTCCGCCAAGGCCTGGCAAGTGCTTTACGCAATATCGTATCTAGCTTTTGAACTTTTTCCCACAACTCCTCCTTGTTATACCCTACACCCAGGGTATATTCACTTTGTCCTTCCGTTAGTAACGCAGAGAAGGAGGCGTGGCAGATATTGAAAAGTGTATATATTCTTGATTAGCGTCACCTCCTGAGTCGATATAGCCATGTCCGTTTGTCTGTCTGGCTGGCTGGCTGGCTGGCTGGCTGGCTGGCTGGCTGTGTGTGGAAATACATTTTTTGGGAAAACTAAGCAAGATAATTCAATGAAATTTAATGCACAGCCTCCGTTGTCAAAGTTAGCTCGGGGGATTGAAAATGGGCGAAATTGGTCAACGGACACGCCTACCACCCATACAAAAAATATATTCAAAATGCAACTTTCGGAGTATTTTTCACGATAATGCAACCATAATATACATAAATACTACGAATTGTAAGCGCAAGCTTTGAGCAAAAACTGGGCAAATTCGGACAAGAGGGCGTGGCACCTGTCATATAAGCAAAAGCTTCAAAAAGCTATACTGAAAGCGTTTTTTTGAGATAATCGAACAAAATTTTGCTCCGACACTAAAAATTATAAATTCAAGCTTCAAGCAAAAACTGGATAAAATCGGACAAGAGGGCGTAGCACCTCCCATATAAGCAAATGGTTCAAAACGCTATACTGCAAACATTTTTAAAGATAATCCAATCAAATTTCATTTAAATACTAAGAACTATAAATTCAAATTCTGAGAAAAATCTGGGTGAATTCAGGCAAGAGGGCGTGGCACCTCCCATATAAGTAAAATTTTCAAAATACTGACTGCAGTGTAGGGTATTTAATGTTTGGCCAGGCCAAAGGTAACACCCTTACTAGTTTTTTTGGTTTTATTGGTCCTATTTTCTCTTTAACAATTTTCCACAAATTTTCGATTGGGCTTACGTCCGAAGATTGCACTAGCCAAGTCATTAATTCCATATTATTGTCCGAGATCCATTTTTTTGCAAGTTTTGAGTCACTTCTTAAATGAAATTACCATTTTTATCGCATACTCCATTCAGCATATGCATGCATGACTTTCTTCAAGATACGAACGTAAAACTTTGGTTCCATTATTTCCCTGATGCAGTACTATGCATAGGCCCAACACCTCCCTAAGGAAAATGAAATCTCCACACCATTATATTACCACCTTTATGTTTGAAGGTTTTGGTGATATAGCGAGGATTACATTCTGTATTTTTTTCCTATAACTGCGCCGTCCCAATCTGATTGTAATTTTTCGAATGCTAATCGGTTTTTACTATGTCTCTTAGTCAGAATTGGGACTTTCCGAGGTGTTCTTTAGAAAAGTTTTTTTCTCGAAGAAACTGCAACTCTAAACTCTGCTTGGGTGACTGTAGCGAAATAAATATTATCTTTTCAGTTGTTTTTCGCGATCTGCCGCAATTTAATTGTTGTTCTTGTGGCAGCATGTCATTGCAAACAACTTTTGAGATCTTCCAACTATTTTGGCTATTTCCCGTTTGCTTCGGAACTCGGATGAAACGCTCTTCGTTTGAACAATGCCTGCATTTACAATGTAATCTATTGTATTATCCAAAACGGAAATCGAGTGATACTTACTTAAGCTATTTTGCAAAAAAAGGGAATTATTTGAAGTATTAACAGGTGAAAATGAGAACCGCAATCAATTAAAAATTTTCCAGACTTGAGTTTTGCAAACACATAATAGATTTTCATATGTGCTGCAACAGGTTTTCCGAATTTTTATGTGCAACATAGAAAAAAAGTTTAAAATATATTGAAGCAATTTGTTTGTCCGTCACTGTATGTATTATAAGGAAACCATGACACGTGTTTAATAATTATCTTAAGTAATTATTGTCTTCCGCATTACTTTGCGAAAGGTGAAAAATATACTCAGCATTTTTGCAATGTTTTCATTTTCATATAAATGAGTTTGGCCAGTATCAGTATCAGTTTTCTATTTCCTTTCTTTCAATCCACATAGGAATGTCGTAGCCTGACAAGTTTCAACTGACTCGCCATGTTTCAGACATTGGAATTGCATCAATAAAATTACTTTCATATATATGTACGTGAACTTCTTTGGATAAACATTGGCCACAAACACTCACGTACTTATGTAACACATACTGTGATATCCCATAAAAGAAAATACATCTGTGTAATATGGAGGTTGCTGTTCATCGCATTTTGCCCGTGACTATGCCCCCTATTGTTTTTCCAAATCGAAATTGTACTTAACAAAGCAGTGTGTCAACGATTTGCCAAAATACTCAAATTGTATTTATAAGTATAGAAGTTCTTTGATTGAATTTTACATAAGTCCTTGGAAAAGGACTTCATCTGGTTTCATTTGGTTTCTTTAAGATATGAACAGTAAGGTGATAAAAATGCAAAATAACTAAAGTAGAAAATATAAACTTCTGTAATAATCATTTTTTTCTTCAGGTACAAAGTAAAAATTATAATTTTTTTAACATAAATATTTGTAGGCATAAATAGATTTTACGAGTACAGACGACATAAGGCTAAAGTTTAAATGGCAAAAAATTTGTAACGCATTAACTACATTATGGGTTTATCATAAAAATGTCGATAATTATCAAAAGTAGTAGCGAAAAGTATAGATAATGTCGACAAAAGTTGGAAAGTATTGTATACTTATTCCGAAAAGCCTATAGATATCGAGCGAACGGACAAAAAAATTGATAATTTGCTGTGATTCTCAACAAATCTATGCTAAAGGTTAAATAAAGTATGCTTACGTATATAAGTTCTTATTCTCTTATGCATTTTGACTTGATTTTTGTAGTTTTATTCGTGTTTTATAAAAAGCACTGAACAGTGACCTCAAACCAACAATGTCATCTGATCCATGCTTGTTGGTACCAAATAAAAGTTGGCAATAGTTAAGGAGTATCGAAGAATATAATGTATTTTGCGACACCACAGACATTTCAAGAATTTCCCTTGTTATTCGAGAATTGAAAAATGTAGGTGCCCATTAAATAGAATGTTCTATGAACATTGGAGCCATGGAGCCATTAGTTAATTTATTTCTTTGTTTTTTCATTGAAATATGCAATTTTAAGATAATGATGTTCTGTATGCTCGAGGAAATCTTTTCTTCACTAGCTTTCGCTTAGATAGAAGCCATGCCTGCTAGTTCGTCAGTCTATTCGTTACCGTCAATGTTCCTGTGACCTAAACCCAAATGTGAGTAAGTTCGGACTGACGTCCTAACGGGTGATCCAATAAAAGCTTCTTACATTGTTTTCTAAATAAAATACATAAAAATCAATGTATTGATGCAAATCTTTATTTCGAATGATAATTCTGTTCCTACAACTCAATTTTTAAAAATTATTTCGTTCAAATGTTACCGACGACTAGCTCCTAAATGGTTCATTCTGTGAGTCTAATTTTCGACAAATTATTCGAGCATATCGGCCGGTATTTCTTGAATAACACGAGTTATGTTGGTTTCTTGAGATGGTGTTTTCATCGAACGTTTTCCTCAATAATGCGATTATTTCTCCAGCTGTATGGCATGTTCTGCCATCCTGTTGAATCCAGAGGTCAGCTATACTAATATCCGGAATTTTTGGCAATAAAAATTTATTGATTATTGCTCTGTAGCGAGCACCATTGACCGTAACACGGCCTCCATCCGTATTTTTGAAGAACTACGGTCCGATGATGCCTCCTGCCCATAAACCACACCAAACAGTACATTTATCGGGATGCATTGGAAGCTCTTGAATTGCTTCTGGTTGTTCATCGGCCCAAATACGGCAATTTTGCTTGTTAACGTAGCCGTTCAACCAGAAATGAGCTTTGTCGCTAAACACAATTTTTCGATAAAATAATGGATCAATTTGAAGTTGTTGTCAGGCCCATAAACCGAAATTAAAACTTACACCAAGATCAGCCAGCTTCAATTCTTGTGCGAGCTGTATTTTATAGGCTTTCAGACCAAGATCACGCCTCAAGATACGCCACAATGATCCATAAGTGATGCCCAAAGCCTGAGATCGGCGACGAATGGATTTTTCACGGTTTTCACGAACACTCTCTGCTACTGCAGCAATATTCTCTAAATTACGGGCTCTATACACTCTGCTTGAATGATGAATGTCCAATAGTATAAAATTGCTTCGAAATCTGGTGATGGTGTTACGAATAGTGCGCTCAGTTGGACGCTCATAATGACCAAAATGATGTTGAAGAATTCTATAACATTCTCTAACTGATGACTGATTTCGGTAGTAAGTTTCCACAATTCATAAATGTTGTTCAGGATTAGTTTTGATTTTACTGTTACTGAGTTCAGCGCCTTGATAGCGGCTTGACTATCACAGAAGATCGCCACTTGTCTGTAACTGAGATTAGTAGTATTTTCTAGTCTACGGGCTTTGAGATTGGCATAAGCTTCTGCCTGAAAGATGCTTGCTGAATTGGATACGCGAAAAGATTGAGATGAATTGAGTTCTTTAGAAAATACACCTGCACCTGTCTATGGTGGTTGCGAAATTTACGCTGGGCCGTACCGTCCTTCCATGAGTTCTTTCGGGAAACAACAAACCTAAGTGTTTCTCCAAATTTAGTATGTACCAGAGGTAATCTGTGGGGGGAAAGTTGGAAAGTTCGACTGGAAGGATATAGAGCATAATTTTTTTGGCATCGAATAACCGGCTTTAATCTTAGAGTTGTATATATATATTTTTTTTTAAAATGCGCAGTGTATCTCATGTACTCAAGTAGAGTACGAAAAATAGAGAAATATGTGAATACGTAACGAATAAAAGGCGGATAAAATATCAAAAAAAAAAAAAAACAAAGCTATGTATATGCATTAGACACTACTTAGTTAAGAATTGTATGGAAAAAATTTAAGTTTCTCAGAATTTCGTTCTCAGGCCAAAAAAAGATTCGTTATGGGGTAAGTAAGCTTCTTAAAAATTTTGGTTCATTTCAGAAAACATTTGATGGATCCGAAACCGTTTTGAAAACTGAAAAATGCTCGTAAAAATTGAAAATATCATTTGGTTTAAAATTTATAATTTTTCAATGTTTTATATGGATTTTGGACCACTTAATCCGAATCTGCAATTAGTTTCCTCGGAAACTATTTAGTTTGGAGATATTTAAGGTGGAAAATTTAGATTGTATACTGCAGAACTTAAGAAGAAATAAATTACAAATTCGGAATTAGCGGCTCAAAATCCATGTAAAACATTGAAAAGTTAAAATTTTAAACAGAGAAGTTTTTTGATCCTTAGAAGTATTTTTCAGTTTTCAAAATGGATTCGGGTCCTTCGAATGTTTTCTAAATTGGACTAAAATTTACCGATACTTTTTTTTGCCCAGGGAATGAAATTCCGATCAACTTGAAATTTTTAATTTTATACCAAAAGAGTTTAAAATTAATACTAAAGGGAATCAAAAGCCACAAAAGTAAACTTTTATTTTTTAGTGTGTAGTATTAAAGTTTGTCGATGTACAAACTTTGTAAGTAAACTTAACACTAAACGTTAAGCCTCAACATGTAACATAACCGTGGCGACTACACGCTACGAAATCAGTCAAGTCACTCTAACCGCCAGTTGAACGATTCACACATCCAAAAGTCAATATGCCAAAAAAACTAATTCATGCCTGATTATGATTTCTCAAATCCAAAAGATTATTTTCCTTTTTTTTTTTGGAAAATAAAGCATCCCCGGTACGCCATTGATCAAAAGAAACATTTTGCATCATATTTACTTTCGGCATTTTGTGTCAATTATTAATGAAATATGCCACCCTTTTTAACCAAATTCACTGCTTATGTTTAATTTACGGTAAGAAAACTTAAAGAAAACACTGAACATTAAGAAAAACAGAGCCAAGACCGTTTGCCCTTTACTTATTTGTGGTGTGGGACCCTGGTGTTTGCTAACACAGCTCATAATAAACACATAAATAGAAAGAGGTTAACAGACCGTACCAAGAAACAAAAACAACTGGCCATGCACCACCCCTTTGGAAAAAGAATAAGCAAAAAGTCCATTTGTCATAACCTCAATGTCTAAGGGCTCCCTTCAGAATTCGCAAGCGAATTGCCAATGTGAGTGATAGGAATTATTATTAATGAAACGTTCCTGTGTGCTTCTCTTATAAACGCCAATCTATGTAATCCTGTTGTGCCATGTCTGGTGGTCCACAGGAAAAAGTAAATTCAAATGCTGCTTCTGTAAAGAGGGCAATTCAAATTAAAAGCGACATTGATTTAATTGAAATTGAAATGGAGGGAACAACACCGCACTGTCAATTGTAAGAAAACGACAAAAAAAAAAAAAGAGGGCGCAAAATGCTAAAAGATTGTATTAATACCATTTAATGGGTTCGCCTCATTTTGGATAATTTCCGGGTGCCATGAATTACTAGGTTACTTAAATAGCGAAACATTGATGTTGATCATCAGCAATCAACATGTTTATTCGTCTGGATTATTGTTGGTTTTTTTATGTTATATTAATTAAACATACACTGAGAAAATCATTTGTATAAATAGAATATAATAAATGAATATTTGATATAGAGAAAATTAAAAACTGAAGGCAAAAACTATAGAAAACAGCTTCTACGGCGAGAAATATCCCTATTGGAAAGTTCGAAGTGCTTTCATAGAAAGGCAAATAAAAAGAGCTTTACTCTCGCTATCTAATCGAAAATTTCCAAGCGCTTGAATGAAATGAAATAAAAAGTGATTTGTCCTCACTACCTTATCGAAATTTTAAGCGCTTTCCTAAGATCAAATAAAGAGCTCTGATCCCTCACAGAGTTTACTGCTTCAAGTAAAGCGCTTCCTTTTTGATGCGTGTGCTGCTCAAATAAAGCGCTTTGCTCTCGCTGTTTCACAGTAGATAAGTATTTTTTTTTTTTGTCTGTGAATAAATTTTTTTGTTGCTTCTTTTGTGATATTTTTTTAGTTTTTTTAAAGAAAAGTACGTTTTTTATTTCGATATATTTTAAAACAGGTTTGGAACGAAAATAAATAAAATTTCAACTACAATATGAGGTTTTACGGCTAAAACTCGGTCAAATTCGAAATTACTCAAAGCATGATATCGTATCTTCTCTTCTTGAAATAGCTAAAATTGTCAGGCCTGTTCCGTAATCCGTGTGGTTTCAATGACTTTTCATTTAAGAGGGTTTTTGATGAAAATGGTGAGTCATACGATAAAAAGTATTATAATCTTTATTGTAGAAAATTGCAGGTTCTACAAATAATATTGAGTTTTATTTTCGAGAAAGAAGCCGTTTAGGAAATATTCGATAAAATCGAATTTTTCGACTTTTTGCGGTATTTTGCGAATTTTTCCTAAACGGTTCCTTTTTCGGTAATGAAAATTAATATTTGTTGTAGATCCTGTAATTTTACACAAAAGAGATTCTAAAACTTATTATCGTACGATTCATCGTTTTCATCAAAAAGCCTCCATAATGAAAAGTAATTGAAATCACACGGATTTCGGAACAGGCATGCGTATATTTGTATTTTTTGTACTTATTTCTGTGCCAATATTTTTTCTGGAAAACGGCTTCAGCGATTTTAATGGAATAGTGTTAGATATTAGCATACAATGAAGAATGAGCTAGGCTTGAACTTTGTAAAAACTCACCAGGGGGCGTGGCACCGCCCTAAATTCTAAATTTGATTTGGTCATAACTCGCAAACCATACAAGATATTTGGATGAAATTTGGTCAGCGGGTAGTGCTTAACAATACCGGTATCAAAGTAGTTCCACGCCCACTTTTTAACCATTGAAAATTTTGATTCAATATTACTCAAAACGACTCCAACAGTTTTAATGAAATTTTCGGAGATGTTACTTGTTACGTTATATTGGAACATTCGTTGAAGGGCGTGGTGCCGCCTACTAAAATATAATACGGTATGAAAAGAAAACCACTAAAGCAATCTTACTGAATTTAACTGTAGGGTTTCTACTAGCAAGATTTTTCTAATAAGACTCTTATTTTCTCTTATTTTATTTTGAAGATAAGATATTTCAGCCTCCCTACAAAAGGCGAAATATATTGGGTGCGTGACATTTACCATTTATTTATTTATCCATTTTCTATTTCAGCAAACAAATTTTTGAGTTTTTGATATTTTTCTATACCATTCGATACTTTCCGAGTTTTTTCTTATTATTATTATCATTGGTTAATTTATCATTTTGAAAGCATTACCATTAGAGGTGAAAAGTTTCATAATAAAAAATAGCTATGAATAAAAACATCCACTAAAATAATGAGATCAGATTTTTGATTGAGCAGGGATCGGTCTCCAGGTACTGTTTTATTATGATGAGACTGTTGTGATCCGGAAGATGGGATGCAGACCTGTGAATATTTTTTTGGGTGTGAGAAGTGGGTCAATTAAAAGGAAAAACTTATAAAAATGAATATGAATCATAAAGTCATTTTCAGAACTGCCCTCATTTGCCATTCTCAGCAATATCAAACATACAAAAAAGGTAGAATTCGATATAAGAACAAAGTTTTATGTTAGGTTAGAGTAGCGGTTGAGCGATGTAAGCTAAAAACTCTAAGTAGCACTTAATGTGCCATTTTAATGCCACAAGTGTGATCCGACAGGCTGGTACAGGCGGTTGTGCCGTATTGAACGAAACTCTTTAGAGCAAAATTTGGATGTGCTTTTAAAGTGATTTTGAAGCGGTTTCTTTCCTATTGCGGTACATTTGAATTTAATTGTAGAAAAATAAAAAAAATCTGAACTTTTCAGTTGTTGTTTTTGTTTCTTAAAGAAAACTCTGAAGACCATGATACTTCCAATAATAAGATAAGCTCAGCTATAAAACGTGCCTCTTTGCTGGCTTCATGCTTAGATTGTCAAATCAATGTGGTTGTTGTTATTTTGTTGTTGTTTTCTCAAAAATTATTTATTTTTACATTAAAATCATGCTAAAAACTATAGAATACAAATTTTATAGCAAATTTTATCGTAGATATTTTCTTTTCTGTGTAGAATTTAAAAATATGATTCAAAATTGGAATTCGAATTTTCAAATTTAAATTCTGATTGTACATTGCAGAAACAATGCCATAACGCGTTCTACGAAGTCAATTGTTTCTTTAATACACAAGCCTCAGAATGCAGAATGCAGCCAAACACAATTATTTCTTCCTTGCATTTTTTGTTTTTATTTTTTCCTCATGTGTCCTTTGACATTAAATAAAATTAGTTGTGTCAAACGGTGTGAAAAGATGATTTAAATTCTCATTCAAACGCCTGTTCTCCCTTTGTAGGAAAAGATTTATGAAATGTGAATAAGTGGCAGCACCAGAGTCCAACGAGTCCGCTTAAACGGATTTCCGTTTTATCTCTTAGTTGTCCATTTAATCCGATTGAGCTGTTTCAAAGCAAAAGTACAACATATTTTATGACATTTTTAAGTCCAGTGGAATGCGTTCTTGCGATTAACAGTAATAACAACAAAGCGAATAATTTATACGAATATAAACATTTTTTTATTTTTGTTTTCTTGGAATTATTAAGATCTTAAGTTTTAATTTTACATTTAATCAGTATCCATATTATGTGAATCAATTTTTGGACAATTACAACAAGTTTAATAAAAATAATATGTAGGTTATTTTAAAAAAAAAAAACAAAAAAAAAACATTAACATTAGTAAATTTACTTTATAAAGAGACACTATGCTTCAGCACAAAATTTGATAGCCAGGAAAAGAAAAATATTAAAAAAGAACAGCTTTCCCAAATTCCCGATAAAAAGATCCCAAAATTTTACCCTAAATTACTTTTTTTTAAATTACTTCTCTTTGAATCATATTCCAAATCCGTGTTTTGTAAACAAAATTAATTTCATCATACTAATTGTATTTAAAAGCTTTTTTGCAAAAACTCAGATCTGACCATCCGTTTCTTTTAACCAAATTGCATACCAACGTGCACTGTTTTCGCTCTTGAAGATCCTTATTTACTGTTCCCCTGTATTGGTTGACTACCTAACAAAGGAAGTTAGTCAAATTTTGATTTCGTAGTTTCTATCCAGATACGTGTATAACATATATACTGTTCAGCACATTTTTGCTGACTGTCCTGTTTCAAGAAAAAACCAACCAATTCAAAAATTATTAGACTGCAGCATAAAAGATTCCTTCAAAATTATTAAAGAATGTTTAGCAAAACACAGTTTATCTATAACTGATATTTAATTTATGTAAATACTTCTGTTACTGGTACTGTATGGCCCTGTTGCCCCGTACCTTTATACTTATAAATTTATTTATAAAGTAATATACTTAAATAAATAAATAAATAAATATGTTACATATTATGTGTAAATGTTAGCTGAATCACGGTTGGCTTTTACCAAAATAAAGTTTTATTGCAACCATGGAAAATTCGGCAGAATTATTCTTTATAAAAACACTAATTATATGTCGTATCTGATCACCTGCATTTTTAACAATGTTTTTGCTTGAATTGCTTCCAAACCAGAAATCCTAGCTAATCCCATTTAGAAGATATTCAATTACAAGAGTCAATCTTTGTGTAATCGGCAAAGAAAACCTCGTATAACTGTCAAAGTTCGTATTGATTTTGAAAACAGTTACGAGCTTACGAGGTTTTCGAGGCCTTTGCGCTAGGGAATGCAATATCGGTATTACCGATACCGGTATTACCGATACCGGTATCCCGGGATCGCAGTCCAAAACTCGATACCGAAAAATCGGTATTACACGGAAAAAAACTAAACCGTAAAAATTCATTGAAAATCCCATAGTACAGTAAAGTTGTCGAAAAATGTATGAAGACCTAGAAAAAATTGCGCACTGCAATTTTTTTTTGCTTAATGTTTTTAAGGCCACTAAAGAGGCCTAGCGCCAAAAAGGTAACCTCATCACCCTTGCGCTTTAGCCGCCATCTAGAAATATGTTTGATTCAATTTATCTCGTTTCCTGTTGGTCGGACAGAAAAAATTATGAACAAAAATTACGGGCAATAAAATTCTACGTTTTTATACCCTACACCCAGGGTATATTCACTTTGTCCTTCCGTTTGTAACGCAGAGAAGGAGGCGTGGCGGATATAGAAAAGTATATATATTCTTGATCAGCGTCACCTCCTGAGTCGATATAGCCATGTCCGTCTGTCTGGCTGGGTGGCTGGCTGGCTGCCTAGGTGCTGTGTGTGGAAATACACTTTTTGGGAAAACTAAGCAAGATAATTCAATGAAATTTTGTGCACAGTCTTCGTTGTCAAAGTTAGCTCGGGGGATTGAAAATGAGCGAAATCGGTCAACGGACACGCCTACCGCCCATACAAAAAATATATTCAAAATGCAACTTTTTGAGTTTTTTTTACGACAATGCAACCAAAATACATAGAAATACTACGAATTGTAAGCGCAAGCTCTGAACAAAAACCAGGAGAATTCGGACAAGAGGGCGTGGCACCTCCCATATAAGCGAAAACTTGAAAACGCTATACTGAAAGCGTTTTTTGAGATAATCAAACTTAATTTTACTCAAATGCTAAAAACTATAAGTTTAAACTCTGAAAAAAAAACTGGGTGAATTTGGACAAGAAGGCGTGGCACCTCCCATATAAGCAAAAAGTTTAAAACGCTATACTGAAAACATTTTTTGAGATGATCCAACCAAACTTCACTCAAATGCTAAGAGCTATAAGTTTAAACTGTGAAAAAAAAACTGGGTGAATTTGGACAAGAGGGCGTGGCACCTCCCATAGAAGCAAAAGGTTCAAAACGCTATACTGAAAACATTTTTTGAGATAATCCAACAAAATTTCACTCAAATGCTAAGAACTATAAGTTTAAACTCTGAGAAAAAACTGGGTGAATTTGGACAAGAAGTCGTGGCACCTCCCATATAAGCAAAAGGTTCAAAACGCTATACTGAAAACATTTTTTGAGATAATCCAAACAAAGTTCACTCAAATGCTAAGAACTATAAGTTTAAACTCTGAGAAAAAACTGGGTGAATTTGGACAAGAGGGCGTGGCACCTCCCATATAAGCAAAACTTTCAAAATACTGCTGTGTAGGGTATTTAATGTTTGGCCAGGCCAAAGGTTACACCCTTACTAGTTTTTTTGAGCAGAGCTTGCATTTATAGTCCTTAGTGTCTGAGTGGAATCAAGTTGGATTATCCCGAAAAACTTTTACTTGTATAGGAAGTGCCACGCCCTCTTGTTCAAGATCGCCTAGTTTTTTGCTCAGAGCTTGCGCTTAACGTCCTTAGTATTTACGTGTATTTTGGTTGCATTGTCGTGAAAAATACTCCTAAAATTGTATTTTGAACAAATTTTTTGTATTGACGGTAGGCATGTCTTTTGACCGATTTCGCTCATTTTCAATAAGTCGAGCCAATTTTGACGACGGAGGCAGTGTACCAAATTTCGTTGAATTATTTTGCTCCAAAAAATATTAAAATGATTTCAACGGATAGAGAAACAGACATCCAGATAGACAGACGGACATGGCTACATCGTCTTATCGAAAGATATCCTTACTTTGAACGCTTATAACTCGGAAAGTAATGTTCCAATTGTAAAACGGTGAAGGTATGACTTGTTGATAATAAATTTGACTATCCAAATCCGTTTACAAAAGTTAGTATTAGTAGTTGTTGTTTTTGTTTTAAAGCTCTAAGAAGATTTCAAAACAGTGGTTTTTTCACTTTTGAGCAAGGACTCTGATGTTGTGGAAAAATAATCATATAAAAAACATAATTAATAGCCTGTAACCACACATCTATACACTTAAATTTCATATCAAAATGTTTTTTTTTTTTTGCAAACTAATGAAAGTGCCACCTTTGTGGCATTTTTGTAATTTATCGCTCATTGTAAAGGACACTTTTGAATTTAGGATTTTTCCAAACGGTTTAACCCTTTCGACCCGGCTGGGACAATATATCCCAATTTACATATATATATTGTCCCAGCCGGGTCGAAAGGGTTAAGGATTATGTATGCAAAACCTACAAGCAAATTGTTTCATACATAAAATAAAATATACTACCTGGGAGTGCCGAGTGCCACGTTTCTAACCATAGTTTCTTAAAAAACCTGTTTTTGTATATATGCTGCCCCATAAAAGGCAAAAAGATTTTTTCGCGAACGCGTCTGAACATGATAACCTTTGGGTGACGGATAGTGATCTGAATTAACGCATGTGTATCGCAGTCAATTAACTGATACAGTGGTATTATGCTGTAGTAACATCCCAACAGAAAATTTCGATGCGCATCCCCAAGATGCAATAGCGATGCGCATCCTTCTCGCATTCAAAGAGCTGATTTGTATTCGCATATTTTCTGCGCTATAGGTAGCGAGAGCGAAGCGCATCCAAAGAGCATTTCTGGATGCGAGAGCGATGCGCATCCAAAGAGCATTTCTGGTAGCGAGAACGATGCGCTTTCGGTCACGTATTAACGTACAAAACAAAATAAATCAATAAGTCGTCTTCGTAAGAGCGCGATGATAGAGCAGTGGTCTAGCGACTGCCACTGCAATTGAGAGTTGTAGCAACCGTGAGGTCCTCGGTTCAACTCCGGCCCAGACCTAACACAAAAGTTTTCAACTTGCAATTTTTCAATTAGAATTAATTTAGTAAAATAAAAGTAATTATAATTACATTAAAAAAAAAAAATAATAGTCTGATGTGTCTTTGTTGACGAAAGATGTAAAATTTCAATTAAAAATTAATTTTTTAAATATTTTTATTGTCATCCAAAAAGCATTCAAAGAGCATTTCTGAATGCGAGAGCGATGCGCATCCAAAGAGCATTTCTGGTAGCGAGAGCGATGCGCATCCACAGAGCATTTCTGGATGCGAGAGCGATGCGCATCCAAAGAGCATTTCTGGTAGCGAGAGCGAAGCGCTTCGTTCCAATGACATGCCAATGTAAATTTCAGCGCTTTTGGCAACGAGAGAGATGCGCTTCACTGCTGCTTTAGAGCGCTTCAGAAGCGCTACTGATGCGCTCCATTCCCCATTGGGTTGTTCTTTTTCTGTTTTTGGTCGTTTTTCATAGCAATGTTTTTTAAAAGCATAGGTAGGACATGACACGTATGTGACAATTTGGGTATATTTGTAAGCTTTCACGTTAGACAAATAAATATTTGGTGGTAAAATCGACCCACTCTATTAGAAAAACATAAGTTCTAACTTAAAGAGATATTTTTGGTAAAAAAAAGCCTTCTGTATAGGTAAAATCGCCAGAAGACACAAAAAGTACAGATATCTGAGAATCACCCATAGATACTTTTCCATATCTGCTACGCCTCCTTCTCCGCTTTACAAATGGAAGGACAATGTGAATATACTCTGGGTGAAGGGTAAAATATAAAAAATGCACTAATACCTCTGTTTAATGTTCAGTACATTCTTTAAAAAAAAATTTTATTCAACAGAAACTTGAAATAACTTGCTACCACATGAGGAGAAATCTCAGGAAGTGTGACTTTCGGTGCGAACAGGACTCGGTTCGCCTAGTGAGCACCCGTTGCATTTCCCATCCATTATAACATGTCTGAGGCACTTATTGGATGATGCTCAAATACAAAAACATGCGTGTACTACCGCCTAAAAGCTTTATTTTTTAATTTTTTGCCAGTTTGAGCAAAATCCACAAATTTTGAGTGTAAATTGAAGAAACCGCTTCCTTTATTGAGCTAATACTTTTGAAGCGGCTCAGCGGATTGATTGGGGCTTTTAGGATCTTTAACATGGGTGCTTAGACGTAAGAAAAACCACATCTCGTTGATGTGCCATCGGTAGAACGCTAGATACTGGGTTCTCAAGTTGTGTGAATGGTTTTTACCCGAAATCTGGTAATTTTCGGTTTCTAACATGCTGCTCTGGAGGCGATTGTTTTTTCGCAATATTCTCCATGAAATATTATTTCTTAATGTTATGACTAAAAGATCTGGCTGAATAGAAGGGTGTCCGGTTCGGTGGTAACACACTTGAAAAGATGCTCAAATGGCGATTTTTCGTGCGTAATTGCATCTTAAAAATGGTATTTTGAAGGGTACGACAACTCTGGGGCACAAGACAGTTTCAAACTTGCGTGATCATTGGATCTAGGGCCAATTAATATGTAAAAAATCGCCCACCAGTACAAACGTGAACAATGGCGAAACTCGAGCAAAATTTTTAGTGTTAATTGAAAAAACCGCTTTCTTTATTGAGCTATAACTTTTGAGGCGGTTCAACGAATTGTTTGGGGCCTTCAGGATCTTTAACATGGGTGCTTAGACGTAAGAAAAACCGTGTCCCGTAAATTCTGTGCATCACTCTCGAAAAATGATTTTTGAAGATATTGGGGGAGGCGATCGAAAAAAGTCAGTAACGCAGGCTGAAAATACTTCTAATATATCTAAAATTGATAATACGCGGTCCAAAATAGGATGCCACATATTTGAAAAATATCTTGTTTTTATTCAAAAAAGTCACACTTGCTGAGATTTCCCCATATACGACAAGCTTTTAATAGAATTCGTAAAGTCTGCAACCTAATGGTTAACACCATAATTGATTGAAAATAATATGTGGGTAAATATTTAAAGTTTTTATTTTCCCAAATGAATTTCTAGGATATAAGATAAACAGATCCTGAGGGAAGAGATAGGGATGCTTAGCCAATATATTAAAATAAAACTTATTAAGGAAGGGCATTGTTATATCAGCAAATATGAAATAATAAACATTATTACAGCCCGATTAACTGATTGCAAATTTGCCTTGCAGTATGCAAATATTGAATCAATTTTTATTACAAAACAATCAGTAGATAAACAAGAAAAAAATATTTAAGCACATAATAATCAAAGAAAAAAATAGTAGAAACATACGTATTTGCCATACATCATTACATGGACTTGTGGCCAAAAATAAGTAAAAATCCAATTGTGATTCATAAATGATTGATAAACCCAAAGAATAAATTTCTGAATGAATGAATGGATGGATGACAATCGAATGAATCCTGTCGCTCGGTTTTTCATTCATAAAACAAAGGACAAGGCATGTGCGTAAAGGGACATTTGCTAAATGGTTGCACGAGTTGCGTAGAAATCTCCCCGAGCGTATAATTCGATGATTTCTTTATATGTTTTTTTCTTTTTTGTGGAGTCCTCAATGATTTTGCCATTTTGGTAGGATGATTACAAAAATAAGAATCCTATTAACCGCAAAATGAAAGGACCTGCAATAAAATTGATATAAAAACATACTGATTTTCTTTTAAATCCTCTTCTTCTCTTAACCGACTGTAACAGGAAACCAACCGGTGTTGTTTGTCTGATTGTTTCAAGCAAACAGTACCTTTTTATTATTGTTACTTTATCTGGGAAAAATTGAAGCAACCAACAGGCAGACGACATTCGAAGTGCTTAGGGAATAAATTGCTTTTGTGTTAATATTTGATTTCTATCACATTACTTACATACAAAATAGAAAATAAGTACCGTCCTTTTTCAGAGGGTAGGGTGAATACTTTTACCGCAACGTTGAATTCTGGCTCTACAGGTGATAATTGAAATGTCGCCAAAGGTATCGTTTTCGATTTTCGTATCATTGGTTTCATTTGCGCTATTTACGAGTAAACGTTCAAAATCTTTAATTTTCTGATGTTTTGTCGTATATTTTTTGTACGAAGTTTGTGGTTTTGTCTCATCTTCTGGTTGAATAATTAACATCAAAGTGGCTTAATTGGCTTTTTTAGTTTAATTCCTGCGTCAAAGTACTTGAATTTCCTAGTGAAGAGGGTTTTCTCGTTAAAAGGGTGTTACTTACTTTACCACCTTATATGTTAACACATTTTGTATTTATTTCCTAGAGTTTCGACGTAGACACACGGGAGTTTTATAATGAGTGCATAAATATTAAGAATATTTGCGTTTCAGTTAACGACATTTTTTAACGCAATTTCCCTTATTAAATTTACAAGATTCTGTTTAGAAAAAATTATTCCAAAAATAAAATCCACTAAAAATTATAGTCAATCTCTCATAACTTAAATGTCAGTAATATCGAATTTGTTTTTAGCAATTTACAATTTATGGCATGTGCATTAGATAGTATCTCAAAAAAAAAAAAAAGGTTTGAAGGTTTGAAATGATTTTTAATAAAAAAAAATTTTGTTCGATCTCTACATAGGAAGCTGCTTGAGTTTTTTTCTATAGCTCCGCCATTTGATGTCCGATAATCCAGTTTAGTAAATGTCGTTTTTAATGTCCCGCTATATTCCATGTCTGAGACACATTATCTCAGCTTCTACCACCAAAGACACATCATAAAATTAAAGCCTGAGGTCGATTACCAAAATACAAATACCAATAGAAGCGGTCTTACCTCTATCATGTAAAAATTGATAATTGACAAACTTTGAACTGCGATATCTACAAACTTGAGTTTTTCATTTTACATTTTCAAAATGCCATAACTCAGTAAATTTTTGAAGTTTTCCAGTAAACAAGGTGTCATTTTATTCAAAATTGTATGTATTTTTAGAAAATGCAAATAAAAACAGTTTTTTATTTTGTGAAGATAAGATGCCTCTTCCACTGGACGGTCACATATATTGGTCATACTTTGCAAATTTTATTCTACAATATTGAATTTGATATATTCATACTTTATAAGGAAATTAACTAATACTAAAAAAATTTTATTTCCGAGAAATTTTTCGAAGATTCTATATCAAGGAAAAATCTAAGAGATTATTTTTATTAGACAGCGATTAACTAAATTTTCTGCAGCTTTTCGAAAGTAATCGTATCAATTAAAACATATGAAAAATATTAAATACCTCTAACATACTTATGTAGATAAGTCCGAAAGAAATTAGATCACACGATTATTGTACCATAAATGTTTTCAAATTCATTTTTTCAGCCATTTCAAATCGATTCTTAATAGAAACTATTCTTCTTTTAAGGATTAATTTTCATTCAGATTTAAAAACCTGCATCCAAAACATACCTACCCACTTAGCTTAAGTACCTATTCCTTAAGTAACATTTGCTTAATCCAGAAACGTAAAATTATTATACCTTTCTTTTTAAGCTCCACTCATCTTTGAATGTACTTCATGTTTTGAACAAAATAAGGTGCGTTGATATTGAAAGTAACAGTAAATCACCCTTTTGGTGAGCGATTTAATGCTAAACTGAACATTTCATCAGGTCTGACATTTAAATATTTCACACCCCCAGACATGGCAAGGTGACTTTTTTGCTGACGATTTTTAATCATTTGACGAAAATGTTCCAAGTAAGTAGTAATGTTTGCATAAATTTAAAGCCATTTGAAATCTAAAAAAAAATTATTACTACCATCAATATTTTTCCACATTTACTTTACTCCCGCTGAGTGTTTTTTTTTTTCCTGTTCATGTGTCAATATTCGCTGGCTCTTTATAAATTTATATTTTAGATTGAGAACACTTAAGCTAACTTATAAGATATAAAATGTTTTAGAAAAATTAAAAAAAAAATTTGTTTGAATGTTCATATGTATATTAGGGCTGTTCAAAAAAAAAATTTTTTCGAATTTCTTAGATATATGATACTTTGGCATCACGTTCTACATCATGACAGAATATCCCATGAATTTTTTCAGATTTTTAAATGCAGTTTTAAAGGTGGCTCAAAGCAAAAATATATTTTTATTATGTTTTTTTTTAGCATTAATTATAAAATGTTGTCAAACAATTTGAAAAATTTGTTTTAGAGTAGCTTAAAAACATTTATTTTGTTTGTTTTTTAATGATTTTTAAAGCCAACGGTGAAATTTTGACAAAAAAAATTTTACACCTCTTAAAAAACGAAAAACTGCTTTAAAAAGGCGAAATTTAACGATTTTTCTAAGAAAAAAGTCATCGTGCTTTAAACGAAATGAACATTTTTTAATTTACAAGATCTCATTCAAAAGAGCTTTTAAAAACCTTCAAGACAAGACATGTTAAGACTTTTTTGGGCCAGCAGACTCGATGATATAACGTTTGAAACATAGTAATGCAGCCTCGTGAAAGGCAAAACGCTTTTTTACTCCAGAGGGAGGCATCTTACGAAAAAAGTTTACATGGCATAAAATGCTTAGAATCATTCAAGGAACAAGTGTGAATTGTTTTTTTTTTTTTATTTATTTTTAGAAAAAAATTTTTTTTAACGTCATTTTTAATAAACTTTTCAAAAAAAAAAAAAAAAAACAATTCACACCTGTTCCTTGGATGCTTTTAAGCATTTTATGCCATGGGCACTTTTTTGTAAGATGCCTCCCTCTTGAGGAAAAAAGCGTTTTGCCTTTCACGGGGCTGTATTACTATGTTTCAAACGTTATATCATCGAGTCTGCTGGCCCAAAAAAGTCTTAAGATATTTTGTCTTGAAGGTTTTTAAAAGCTCTATCAAATAAGATCTTGTAAATTAAAAAATTTTCATTTCGTTTAAAGTACGATGACTTTTTTCTTTGAAAAACCGTTAAATTTCGCCTTTTTAAAGCACTTTTTCGTTTTTTAAGAGGTGTAATTTTTTTTTTTTGTCAAAATTACAACGTAGGTCTTAAAGTTCATTAAAAAACAAACAAAATTAATGTTTGTTAGTTACTCTAAAACAAATTTTTCAAATTGTTTGACAACATTTTATAATTAATGCTAAAAAAAAAAAAAATAATAAAAATATATTTTTGCTTTGAGCCACCTTTAAAACTGCATTTAAAAATCTGAAAAAATTCATGGGATATTCTGTCATGATGTAGAACGTGATGCCAAAGTATATCTCAGAAAATCGAATAAAAAATTTTTTTTTAACAGTCCTAATGTATATGTATGAATTTTACCTTTCCAATAAAAGGAAAATGCCATCTGAAATGCATTGCAATTTGCATTCAATTCATGATTATAAAAACACATGTTTTCATTTTCCAAAGACTTTGACAATCGATAATATTTGTACAGGGTCCGCCATCTCTTATGTCAATATATGAATATTGATAACTTAAATATGAGATAATTTTATTTAATTCAGCTCTTTTCAATACATTTTGACTACTTTTTGAACACAACGTGAATGGCCGCTTCTATTGGCTACAGCAAAATTAGCTTTTTGGTGCATTTTTCATAACTTTTTCGAGCATCTCGGACGGTATGTCGATGATTTCGGCACGAATGTTTGCCTTGAGCTCGTCAATGATCTGAGGCTTACCGGTGTACACTTTGCTTTAAAATAACCCCATAAATGTTTACATAGCAACATAATACAAGGCGCACCATCTATGTAACGGAAAGGTGTGCACCTTGGATCAAACTTAAAAAAAACACAATTTCCTTCTTACCCGAGTAAAAAAAAAAAACAATTTTTAAATTACGGCTGTACAAAGGATGTACAACGGCCAAATTTCATTACTTTTTTTGGGCTGTGCAAGGGCCAAACATGGTGTTTTTGCAGGACATTTGGGCCGTACACGATGCTTCATATGGGCTGAGCATCGGCTGTACATCGGCCGTACAATTTATTTTTTATTTTTGAAATGGGCTGTACAATTGAATTTTACTATTGAATTGGGCTGAACATGGGCTGTACATCGGCCGTACAATTTATTGTTCTATTGAAATTTATTTTATAAGATTTTGGGCGAAGAGAAAAAATTCAAGTGTGGCTGACATCGTTAAGCTGTGCGACTCAGAACATTGATAGCCTGGGTTCGAAACCCAAGGATGGCGGAAAAAATTTTTTTTATTTCTTTTTTTCTGCCATACGAAATTGGCCTGTTGCTTGTTCTTTTAAAAATGAAATAACAATTCTTTTTTTAATTTAACTTTGCATTTCAAAGAATTTTCTTTTTCGAATTCAGCCAAAGCCACCATTATTGAGTAGCTGGCTGAAAATTTATTATATCATATTTATTCTGTCATTCAATTTTATATGATAAAAAAAAAATTAAAAAAAAAACAATTGTATTTTGACGTCAATAGAAAAAATAAATTGTACAGCCCATGTTCAGCCCAATTCAAATGAAAAAATCAATTGTACAGCCGATGTTCAGCCCATTTCAAAAATAAAAAATAAATTGTACGGCCCATGTTCAGCCCAATTCAAATAAAAAATTCAATTGTACAGCCCATGTACGGCCCATGTACAGCCCATGTTCAGCCCATTTGTTTTCTACACAAATTTTTTTTGTGCATTTTTTACAGCCGCATGTACAGCCTTTTGGGCTTTTTTAGTTTTGTACAGACCACGTACGGCCTTAACAAAGCAAAAAAGCCCACGTTCAGCCCATGTTCAGTCCTTTATCATTTTTACTCGGGGATCCAGATACAAAATATTCTTACTTTTTAAAGTCAGGTTAACGAGGTAGAGGGTGTTAAAAATTTAACTAATCGGCAGGTATGCGTTACTTGGAATGTCATTATCCAGTTTTAAAAAATTACAATTAAACAAATAAAGCAGTCGACTGTCAACTAAATTTAAGGAGCTTTTTAAATGCATTTATAGATTTTTAAAAAAAATTTCGTGTTCATGATTATTTCAATCTTGAATTTTTTGGATCGAATACATCAGTTCGGTGTAAAATATGCGAGTTAAAAAAAATCAAACTATGTATGGCTGTGATCATCTCACTTTTGTCGAAATTTGCAGTTGGGTTCTCAGATTTTTATAAAAATTCACAGAGATGTTCCAAGTGCTGAGCATGGAGACCTCTCATTATTAGTTTTTCGAAAAAAAATTTTTTTTGCAAGTTATGGGCATTTAACTTCAGAGTGTCCAAGTGGTGTTTTTGCGAAAAATCGATGCAATTTTTTTTTTCAAAGTCCCGCCATTTTGTCAAAAATAAATTTTTTTAGTTTTTGTTTTCGGATTCTAGTAGCATTTTAAACGTTATTTTAATTTCGGTTTTTAAATTTGGAAAATTTTGAAAATTTACAAAATGGCGGCTATTTTTTGAAAAATCTTAAAAGTTGACTATCTCAAAATAATATCTTTTTAATCTTTTTATTTTTTTTGTACAGAAAGGTGAATAAAATACAAACATTGTGTAGAAGACTTGTTTTGCGCTAAATGGCTGTGAGAGCCATAGGAATTTTTTTTCGAAAAAATCTCGTGACAATTTTTTTCACTTTGTTTTGAGCTTTCATTTACACCCACTAGGTGGCCAAAAAAAAAAATTCAAAATACAAAGATATAACTTCCATTGCTTAGAAAATAGAAGCTATACCAAAAAAACCAATATTTCCTATATGAATCATAAAAATAAGTATTGACAAAATGATGGCCATGTTTTAAAAAATCTTAAAAATCAATTTTCCGAAATAAAAAGTTTTTTTGTTTCTAAAAATTTTTTTCAAGGAAATCTATTGAAAGGTGTTGATAAACATTCGTTTTTCAAAAGACTTAAGCAAAAAAAAAAAAAAAAATTTTTTTGAAAAATTGATTTTTAAGAATTTTCAAAAAATGACCATCATTTCGTTAATACTTATTTTTTTGATTCATATAGGAAACTAGCTGGCCTGGTTGCGACTTCGTTCGCCCATTCCCGATGCCTATACGTACGAAGTCCCATCCATCTCCATCGTCCCTCTCTTCCAATCACCAAGGTTTTTAAAGATCCATGTATCAACTTTTGTAATCATAGCTCCCATAGGTACAGAGATATAGCATTTTCCATATTTTTTGTATGAAGGGTGCAACTCCCCTTCTCACCCACCCCGCCCAAGATTTTCATAGTAAATGGTAGATAGAATATTCATGTATGTACCAAGTTTTATAACGATATCTGCGATATGTGAAGAAATATAGCATTTTGTGTATTTTTGAAAATTGGATGCAATTCTACATCAATATCCCCCAAGTTTTGCATAGTGAATGGTAGATATGTACATTATGCATAAGTTCATCAACTTTCATAATCATAACTTGTATAACTGTAGAGATATAGCATTTTTTGTGTTTTTTTCGTATGGGGGGTGCAACCCCCGTTCCCCTCGGTAGCATCCCACCCCCTTAAGAACCTTCTACAGACCATAACAAACAATTTTAAAAAAAAAATTATGTAAATCGGCCTTGTAGTTTCCGCGATCATAAGCTACATACGGACACCATTTCATTTTTATATAATAGATATTGGTTTTTTTAGTATAGCTTCTATTTTCTAGCAATGGAAGTTATATCTTTGTATTTGGAAATTTTTTTTTTTTGGCCACCTAGTGGGTGTAAATGAAAGCTCAAAACAAAGTGAAAAAAATTGTCACGAGATTTTTTCGAAAAAAAATTCCTATGGCTCTCACAGCCATTTAGCGCAAAACAAGTCTTCTACAAAATGTTTGTATTTTATTCACCTTTCTGTACAAAAAAAATAAAAAGATTAAAAAGATATTATTTTGAGATAGTCAACTTTTAAGATTTTTCAAAAAATAGCCGCCATTTTGTAAATTTTCAAAATTTTCCAAATCTAAAAGTAGAAATTAAAATAACGTTTAAAATCCGAAATCCGAAAACAAAAACTAAAAAAATTTATTTTTGACAAAATGGCGGGACTTTGAAAAAAAAATTGCATCGATTTTTCGCAAAAACACCACTTGGACACTCTGAAGTTAAATGCCCATAACTTGCAAAAAAAATTTTTTTTTCGAAAAACTAATAATGAGAGGTCTCCATGCTAAGCACTTAGAACATATCTGTGAATTTTTATAAAAATCTGAGAACCCAACTGCAAATTTCGACAAAAGTGAGATGATCACAGCCGTATGTTTTAAGATTTCTTGTGCAGACCCCTTGTTTTTAAGATGCCAAACTTCGTACTTAGAGACTATTTTATGTTATTGTTGATTGTTCCTAACCTTATTAAAGTTCTGTATCAACTTTTTGAAGCTTATGTTGTGATTTATTTTTTCTCTATTAAATGTTTTTGTTTGAGACTACATACATGGCTTCATGGATTTTGTAACGTTTCTATTTAAAAAATCATGTTCAAGTTTCAACACTTACAAGAACTACATATCCGTATGTTGATGAATAAAAACACATTTTACCTATGATGATGTAAGTGTGGGCTTTAAAAGCCACTACAATTTTCTATGAGTTTCCTTTTTTTTCTGCCAATTTGTTAAAATTGTGAAAAGAACAAACACGTACACGCTGTTGCTAACATCGCATAAACTTTCTCAGGCTTCTTACAACTTAATCCTCTTCAAAAGAAATCCTTTGTTTTCCGGCATTTTGCGGGATTGAACGACAAAAAAGCCAACGACAGGGCAACAAAACAGCTTTCCACTCTTTGATTTTGTTGAGTTGTGGCTTAACGCAAGTGTTAACTGTGTACTTCCGGTGAGGAGTAGGGATTACTAAATCCATTCCAATGTAAATGACTTCAGCAAAAAAATCTTATAAAAATAATAAAATGTGTAGCACAACAACCACAAAGATTTTACAGCAGTTTATGAATCAAGAAGGATTCAAAATACTTAACCCTTTAGTATGTGCAGCGAAATCAGCATCACATTCACAAATGCTTTCGAAATCGCTTATTCCAATGTTGTGATTCCTGACTTTTTTTTTTTCTTATTCAATGGACTAAGTAAAAACAAACAAATAAAATTTATATAGGTCATGGTGGCTATACATGTATTCTACAGTACAATTGTAATGGATAATATTTATGTACATATATGTGACCTGGTCTATGAAAAGGGTGCTTACGTGTCAAAAAAAAAAATTTCCAATTTTTTGCCGATTCGCATAAATTGACCCTTAAAAGTTGTTTTCCAGCTTGTTTTCACTAAAGTTTTTTTTCGCACGTAAGCCCCTTTTGCATAGACCAGGTCACATATATACATTAGACTGCTTCATAATTTTTTTTCTGCTTCCAATTTGCTTTCCAACAAGTTTTTTTGTTAAAACGATGGAAACAAAAATTCTGGTGCAAGGAGTGCCCATAATATTAATATTTACTGGTGGCGCATCGTATTTTTTTGTTTTAAGTGTGGAAGAGTACTCTTCTAAACAATTTCTCGTGAAAGAAAAAACGCAGATAAATGAGACCGCCACCATTAGAAAGAGCATACAATTTTTCATAAAAAAGTTTATAACAATTTTTTTCGTAAATATGTCACTTTGGTAGTCTTTTAACTTTCAAAGTTTAAAATCGTTTTAAAACTTGAAAAAAGTGTGCTTAATTTTAAAGCGAAATATTTAGTTTTCAAAACGATTTCTTACTTTGAAAGCTAAAAAACTACCGAAGTAACATCTTTACGAAAAAAATTATTACATACTTTTTTATTGTATGCTCTTTCCAATGATAGTAGTTTCGTTTGTCTGAGTTTTCTCTCTCACGAGATATGTACAAAAGTGTTAAGAAGAGTACTCTTTCAAACTTAAAACAAAAAAATACGATGCGCCACCAGCAAATATTAATAAGTGTTATGGGCTCTCCTTGCACCAGACTTTTTAGTTTCTATTCTTTTAACAAAAAAACTTGTTGGAAAGCAAATCGGAAGCAAAAAAAAAAATTGTGAAGCGGTCTAATATATTTAAATACTCAATTTGCTGTCCATAAGCCTCGTAACGCTAAAATTCGTTATAATTTACTCCCCCTATTTGACGAAACGTGACGTCGGATCAGACCCCCCACTAACGTCATGTGACGGTAACCGAAACTCGGCCCATTAGTGCAAAAGGCGTTTTAGTTGACTAATGCGCTCACGGGAATGCAAAACTACGTCTATTTATCTTCATGTACAATACTAGCAATCCGAAAAGAACAAATTTGAATTAAATTCAATATTTTTACTTGTTTTCTGAGGAATGTGAAAGGTGAAGAAAGTGGCACAACGTAAGGGTTGCTAGAATCCCCTCCACCTTCTAAGGAGCATTCCGAGGTTTAAACCCAGAATTAATGAAAAATGGAGCTCAAACCTTTTTTGCTTAAGGCGTATTAAGCAGTTTCCCTTCCCGCCACAGATTTTATATTTTCATTTATTATTTAAACAAAACCGCACTTTCCAAAACGAATACCGCTAAATTAAATTCTGTTATCAATATTAATATTGATTGAAGAAACCCTCCCCTCCCTCTCCAAAATATTTACCCGATTTTTAAAACTCATTCCCTCATGAATGCATTCGAAATTTCACTATCTGATGAAGGAAATCGATTTCGAGGCCTATTTTCTTGATGGTTTACCTCGTCTCCATTGCTAATATTGTTGTTTTGCAAAAGATCCTCTGGAAATATCGTTACAAATCCGCTGTTCCGGATATTTTGTTGCGTTGTTTCTTTTTGTTGTTATTTCGATTATCGTAGTTCATTTTGTTTGTAGTACGAAATATAAATAAGCCTTTGATATTCCCTCTTCAAAACATAATTCGTCTTCATTGAATTTAAAATACTTCGCACTTGCAAACGAGGTACGGAGTTAGAATAAGTGCTGCTGTATTTCTGGAAGAAAATACGCTAGCTGATTTACAGCATCTAAGTTCGAAGACAAACGACAGGTCAAGCCATCGAAATCACAACACAAAATACTTCATTCAAGGTTGCGAAAGATTGAAATTAAGTATCTTTAGTTCAGATAGGTATAAATACCGCTATAAAAGATTTAATATTGCTAGAGATTTATGTATGTATTCCCCTTTAACTCCTAGGAGGAGCATAGGGCAATATGAAACGTTTCCATTTGTTGCCAGCCCTTGCAATTACTTTGATCTCTTGCCACGACTTTCTCGATTCTTGTATTTCCTTTTCCAGTGACCTTTTCCAGTTGGTTTTGGGTCTACCACGTCCTCTACTGCCTTGTGGATTCCATTCAAGAGCCTGGCGACAAACTTCGCTGTGTGGTTTCCGGAGAGTGTGACCAATTCATCTACATTTGCGCAGCTTGACCTTGTTTGCAATAGTCCTCTGATTGCATTTTTGATGTAGCTCGGCATTTTATATAGTGCGAGGCCACCAAACCTTTAGTATACGCCTTAAGCATTTGTTGACGAATACTTGCATCTTATTTGTTAGTTGTTCAGTAACAAGACATGTTTCGCACCCATATAACAAAACCGATTTCACATTCGAATCAAAAATGCGCACTTTCCTTTTGGTGGATATAACGAAAGAAGACCATATTTTGTTCAGTTGAGCAAACGCGCCTTTTGCTTTTGCTATTCTTGAGTTGATATCATCTTTTGCTCCACCATCCATGGAGATAATGCTACCTAAATACTTACGTGAAGCTATCGACGTTTTCGATGTCATCACTGCCAGCTTTAAACGTGATGTCATTCCTGTTTGCGTTTAGCTTCATACTAGAGATTGCCCAATGTTTAAAATTCGACCGTAAAATCAAATTCCGATTGGGAAAATACAAAAAAAAAACCTAGTGTTCACGGAGGATCGAACCCAGGACTCTTGAATTATCAAGCAGCACTCTAACCAACTGAGCTAATGAGCTAGTTGGCCGGTTTATGCTTAGTATTTATTTTACCTAACAGCCATTACACTCGTCTTTGCCCATTTTTACAAAAGTTTCAAAAAAAAAAAATCGTCTGAATATATTCTAACCAGTCCTTAAAATTACTTTTTTAAATTTTTTTTAAGCTGAGTTGGACTCACAACTTTTAAGTCATTTATATTACATAAAAACATAAAACTTTAAACTTTTTGAAATAAAAGTTTTAAAAAACTTTAAAAAAACTATAAAAAATAAAAGTTTTTTTTGAACAAACATGTCATTGTGAAAAAAATACCTTTAATAAAGAACCGGTGACTGAAGTATATGAAATTGCTAACTTATCTATGGAGCTAGAAGATTAAATGTGACCGTTTTGGGCCCATTTTTATAAAAAAAAAATTATGGCGTCAATCGATGGGGAAAGGTCGAAAATATATTTTGGATATGAGCAGAGGTGTCTCCCCCGACTGCGACTGACCATTTTGGGCTCATTTTGGTTAAAAAAATTTGATCGCACCAATCGATGGGGATAGGTCGAAAATACGCTTTGAACAAGACCCGGGGAGTCCCTGACCCCTCTTAGGGCCCAAAACGGTCACTTAGAGGGATCGGAGACAACTCTGGCCGAAATCTATTTTCGACCTATCCTCATTGATTGGTGCAATAAAATTTTTTTTTCCAAATTTGTCCCATAACGGTCACATCTTATCTTCCAGTTCGTAGATAAGCATGTATCATTCTTCTTTTTTTTTTTTGACTTGTTTTTTCAAAAAAAAAAACTTTTATGTGAAAAGTTTTTATGAAAAACTTTGATAAAAAACTTTTTAGAATAAAATTTTTTAAATTTTTTTCAAAAAACTTATAGTAAAAACTTTTTATCATGAAGTTTTTAGAAACTTTTATGCAAAAAAAGTTTTCAAAAACTTTAATTTGTAAAACTTTTTGAGTAAAAGTACAAAAGTTTCAAGGTCTGGTAGTAAGTATATAATGAGCTAAAATGAAACTGAATTGTTGTGCTTTCGCCTATTTATTTAATTATATTTTTAATTTATTTTGAGTTTTAGAGGCATTTTCCCTGTGGGTTTTCTAAAATTATGTTTATGATTAATATGCATGTACTTATTTGTATTTATGTCATTCCATAGATATGCATTATTGATAATAAAAACATGTTTATCCTTATTATTAGCAATAGGTATGTTCAAAGACTCCTTTAATGGATCCACATGAGTCGAGGTGGCTGTTACTTTTGAGGATTCGTTATGCTAAAGAACGTTTCATACGATGAGGCAATGTTTTGAACGGCCCCTTTGGTAAGACGCATATTTTTGTATGAAGTTGCCGCCGAGGGTGCTCTCAACTGCTCCCGTTGTCGGCCGACCGCACTCAATTTCAAATGTTTATACAATGTTTGTAACAATAAAAACAACAACAACAACAACAAGTTAGAGTGTTGTGATTTTTTTGTTGTTGTTTCTTGTTATTATGTCATACTGTTGAACGTTCTGTTTAAAATCAAAAAACAATATAAACTTTTCCATTTATTTATTTTTCTTTTCATGAAAATGAAAATTCATGACGAACAAAACGAATCGATTTTATTTTTGTTGCAGAAAAACCATTTGGTCACTGTTCAGACTTAAAATGGTTGTTGTGGTGAGCAACACCTTCAACATTTGTAAATGCCTCATGGAATCGGCACAAAGAAGAATGTATCCTGTGGAACTCATGTTTGAAATACAAGAAAAAGCGGACTGATGAATAAATGTTTTTATTAAATGCATTTCCATTAAATTGTAAATAGAAGTGTTCTGTAGAATGGCACTGATTGTAACTTTACCACTATTTGTATAAGTACCTGGCCACGGCCACAGATGCTACTAGGTACTTAAAAGTTATGTGTGTTTGTTTAACCTTCCACATTTCTGTCAATTTTTTTATTTTTTTTTTTTTTTTTTGCAATTAGTCTTAGTTCAGCTTATGTCTTTGTTGCACTTTTCTAAAATGAGACGGTCAAAAAATAAGAATTATGTTTAAAATAAAATTGGATTAGGAGGTGGAGTACCCTAGAAAAAGAATCTTGTTGAGCGCTGTTTGTTAAAATAAAAACTAGACCTTTAAGTATTCAGGAGACTGGTACGAGATAACTAAGATTTTTCCACTTTTCCGTCAATAAATTGTCAATATTATGCTAATTCATCAAAATTTTAAGACGTTTTGATGTACCAGGTGACTGAGAAAAAATTTACAAAGTCCAATTTCGTACTTATTTTGTAACAAAGTTTTATATTAAGTGCAATATTTGGCAATTATATTAAAACACCATGTAGTACATTTCCCGTTTTTATTGGAATTCAAGTATGTACCTACACTCAAAATTGAGTTTTATTTAACATTGAAACTTTAGTTTCGGAAGAGAGACATGCCAAAAGTCTGAGAATTTGATTTTTGAAGTATGTAAAATTTTTTGCATGATATAAGTATCTTTATATCTTTATATATCTTTATGTCACTGTCATACTAAGAAAATTTAGATGAAAAGTTTTGATCCTAAATCAATGCAATATATTTACAAAATAAGATGGGCCTCAAAATATTCCCTCGTGAGTAGGATCACCCGTATCATAGAATGAAAAAATAATGTCAATTATGAATTTGTGGGCTAAAATCGAATACCTCAACTACAATTACTTTAATAATGGGAATTTGTTGACTTATACATACACAGAAAAAAAACATCAGTCAATCTAACCGATTTCAACGATAGAAATTTTACCAACCCGCAGTAAAGGTTCAATTGACTGTTCAGTCCAGTAAAATTACCGTGAAAATAGTACTGTACAGTTGCTGTTAAAATGTTTTGGTACTGTGAAAACAGTTAATTTAACCAAAATTTTTGATAGAAATTGCACCAACCCACAGTTTTTGCATGTGGACCAGCGCTTCCGATACCGGTACTTTCCAAAATTTTGGGCACTCTTGGGAACTTCCAAATTATTGTTTGGGCACTCAGTTTTTGTCCAGTTACAAAAATTAAATCATTAGAGCCTGGGAGAGCGCATTGTTCTCTGTTAAACTTACAGTGTCGGCAAAAACCTAAGCACCCCCAAAAGAAGTTTTTTCTTATATCAAATTTTTTTTGAGAAAACGACGTTATTGATTTAGTTTATGTGTTTATTTTATTTATTTATACGTAAATTATTGACAAACAAGGACATAAAAAATTAAGGGTTTTATAAATTAAGAGTTGACATTTAATAAACATTAAAATTTAGAAACTTCATCGGACAAAACTAAAGCACCCCCTTCTTAAAATTTAATAAAAGCTTTTAAAATTAATATTTAGTTGAAAACCCTTTATACTGGGTAACATTAGCTTATCTTTAAAGAATAGAGGACATTACATTATTAATGATATCCTTCGATATCCCTTCCTAAGGCTACTTTCAAAGCTTCAAAGAGATTTTTCTTGGTTTTGCAATTTTCCTTGTAGATTTACGTGTTAACGATCTCCCAGAGGTTCTCAATGGGATTAAAATCTGGGGACTGGCCTGGCCAACCAAGGACTTGCATCCCATTGCTCTGAAACCAGGCTTTACAAATTTAAGCGGTATGTGTTTGGATCGTTGTCCTGTTGGAACCTCCATTTAAGTGACATTTCTTGATCCGCATTAAGCAGCATCACATCATTTGGTATGTCAAAGTGCATAAAACAATCCATAATTCCTTTAGTCTAGTAAATTAACCCACTCCCTTGACCAGAGAAAAAACCACAGACCATTAAACTCCATCCTCCGTGCTTAAGAGAGGCTTTGCAAAACTTTGGTTTCAATCTTTTTCCTTTTGGTCTGCTTACTCGCCTTATTCTATCCGAATCTTTCATAATATACTTGAATTCGTAGTACTTGGATTCGTAGGATTTAGGTTCGTAGCATGGTATCAAAGGTTCGGATGAATTAAGGCGAGTACATAGACCAAAAGAAAAAAGATTGAAACCAAAGTTTTTCAAGAAAAGGTGAAATTCTTTTTTATTAATAGCATCGAATAGTTACACTCTTTCTTATCCAAATATCCTCTCGGATTTTTCCAATAGCATTCTCATTTTCCGAGTTATGATCCTTTGAAGATAAGATATTTCAGCCGCCATACAAAAGACGAAATATTTTGTGTGCGTGGCATATCCCATTTATTTATTTTAGGGCATTCTATTTCACCAAAAAAAAATTTGAATTTTTGATATTTTTCGATACCATTCGATGCTTTCCGAGTTTTTTTTCTTATTATTATTCTCATCGGTTTATTTATCATTTTTAAGTGAAAAGATCCAAGTTTCATAAAAAAATAGCTACACACAGAGAAAAAAATTGTATTTCCAACAACTTTATGTTTTGATTCAAGAATTTATATTGGTTGAAATCTTCCCAACAACTTTTGCTCTTGTTTTAAATACAAAATTGTTATTTATTAAATATAATGAAAAATTTTTGAATCAAGTAAAAAGCTGTTAAAAGATTAAGAACGAAAATTGTTGTATTAAAAGCAAAATGTTGTTGGAAATTTATGAATGGAAATTGTTGTTTGAAAAGCGAAACTGTTAACAATATTTAAAAACGAAATAGTTGAACGAAGAATAAATGATTGTTGAAATGTTTGTTCTTATATACAGTGCTGTGCATAACATTTGCAACCAGAAACACTTGAAACTGAATCACCAATTTTCGGCCACTAAAACAGATGCAAATAAAATACTTGGTATGAGGTTTTATGTCATTTATATTGTTGTTTATAAAACAAAAATAAAAAGTCCATACATCACTTATACAAAACTAAAACTTAAGTGTAATATAATAATGTGTCGGTATTGGCTGTGCATAACATTTGCAACTATTAATCTAAATTAAAAATTAATAACTAAAAATCAATATTAAATGGAATAACCCTTGATTTTTATAACAGCAGTGCATCTTTTTGGCATGGATGCGATAAAACTATTTTCTAATGAGTGCGGAATGTCCTGGTACCGATTTTTTAACTTCATTAAACAACTCATCCTGTTTTCTAAATTTTTGATTGCATAATAAGCAATGCGTTTTCGTGACTTGACGATTTGATTGGGTTTAGATCTGGCGACTCCGCGGGGCATTGATAAACATCAATATTTTGCCGTTTTATCCAATCTTTTACTACATTCCACGTGTGCTTAAGGTTGTTATTATGCAGGAATATCCATTTTAGTGTCATTTTCCAAGTTGCATATGGCTTTATAGTATTTTGTGGTATGTCTTTATAATCATTAGGCTTCATTATGTCTTCAACTCTTTGAATTGGACCGATTCCTTGCGCAGAGATGCATCCCCACACCATGATTCTACAACCTCTATGATAGACAGTTCCTATTGTATATTTCGGGCTTAGCCTTTCTGTCCTTGGTCTTCTCATGTGCCTGTTACCACTCGATCCGCACAAATTAAACATGGACTCGTCAGAAAAGATGGTAAAAGTCTTGTGAGAAGACCAAGGAGAGAATGGCTTAGCCCTAAATATACAATATCATCATAGAAGTTGTAGAATCATGGTGTGGGGATGCATCTCTGCGCAAGGAATCGGTCCAATTCAAAGAGTTGAAGACACAATGAAGCCTAATGATTATAAAGACATACCACAAAATACTATAAAGCCATATGCAACTTGGAAAATGACACTAAAATGGATATTCCTGCATAATAACAACCTTAAGCACACGTGGAAAGTAGTAAAAGATTGGATAAAACGGCAAAATATTGATGTTTATCAATGCCCCGTGGAGTCGCCAGATCTAAACCCAATCAAATCGTCAAGTCACGAAAACGCATTGCTTATTATGCAATCAAAAATTTAGAAAACAGGATGAGTTGTTTAATGAAGTTAAAAAACGGTACCAGGACATTCCGCACTCATTTGAAAATAGTTTTATCGCATCCATGCCAAAAAGATGCACTGCTGTTATAAAAATCTAGGGTTATTCCATTTAATATTGATTTTTAGTTATTAATTTTTAATTTAGATTAATAGTTGCAAATGTTTTGCACAGCCAATACCGACACATTATTATATTACACTTAAGTTTTAGTTTTGTATAAGTGATGTATGGACTTTTTATTTTTGTTTTATAAACAACAATATAAATGACATAAAACCTCATACCAAGTATTTTATTTGCATCTGTTTTAGTGGCCGAAAATTGGTGATACAGTTTCAAGTGTTTCTGGTTGCAAATGTTATGCACAGCACTGTAAGTCTTTATTAGCAATCTATCTTACGGCAATAAAAGAGATACAGTAGCATGAACATTGGTTGCAGTATGAGCTAAAGCCTAAGAAGTCAAAAGGCGTTTTCATACGTGTAACTGCTGCTTCAACGGCAGAAAAGGAAAGGTATTTTATCCTGACTGTCGATAAAAAGAGGACATAGTACGATAATCACAAGCGAATTGGATCGTTAGTGAATTCAGGTTTATGCATCAGCATCATCCGCAAATCCAAATATCCAAGATAAGATCAACAGAGCGTAATTTATTATGGAATTCACACGCTACCAGAAAGATGGGAGAAATTAGTGTTTAGTGATGGGCAACACTTTATATGAAATGTTTCTTACCCTAAATCGTTTTAAATAGCTTTTTAAATAAAACAAAACTTATTCGGTAATATAAAAGGTTTCTTTTTTGTTTTCAGTTTGAAATTTTGTATTATAATACAAAAACTATTTTTCATATTTTTTTATGACAAATGCGTAAACAAATTAAGTATCAAGAACAAAGTTGTTGATTTAAGAATAAAATATTAATTTCAACAATTAACAAATAACAATTTTTTAAGAATGAAAAATTGTTGTTTTAACAATTTTGTTTTTTCTGAGTGTATGAATAAAAACATCAACTAAAATAATAAGATTAAACTGTTAACCGAGCAGGGATCGGTCCCCAGGTACTAAAAAATTAAAACCAAGTACTGTAATTTTTGTATTGTTGTAACAAGTTCGAACTCGCTGGAGTCCAGATATATTTCAACTGTTATGGTAGAACTGTGTTTGTTAAACTTAATAAAGTTTATTCTATGTATGACAGTTCGTTTTTCTTTATTACCAGTCTACGTCGGATTATCCGATTTTCGATTATCTAAATTGACCTCGGTCCCAATTAATTCGGATAATCGGTGTTCTACTGTATATGAATTTTTTATTTTTTTTAATGTATTTTAAAGTACTGCATCAAAACTTCAACGCAATTTACGAAGGCTCGATATTGATTTTCGACCCATGGTTTATTGTGTAAAGTTTTTTAGAATTTTTCATAGATTTTTTGTTGCTATACACTTTGCCGGAAAAAAATTTGACCCGGCCCACAGTGTCTTACGTAGAACAAGCTAGGTGGACAAAATTCATTAACAGATATCTAAATATTAGTAATGAGGTAATGTCAACAATACCCCAAATACATAATATACCTACTTTTTTTTTGTGTAAATATTTGATGGTGACAAACAACTGAGTGCAGAAGTCAACTTATGATTGTAAGTTCAATTTGAAATATTTATTCTTTTCATTAAGCATTAAAGCAACTTGATTTTATTGTGGCAAAATCAATATTTTGTGATAATTTTAGTGATGAATTTTATAGCAAAAAGAACGTATTTTATGTTTTAGTCAGAGGTTTTTCATTTCCTCCTTTGGGTTATGTGTAAGAAAGCTTCGAAAACAGATAAAAAAGTTATTCTTTTTTTTTTCGTTTTCCAACTTTAATGGAGACGAAATTGCATGTACCCGCTTGTACCCAGTCTAAATTTTGGATATATGTTAGCTGCATCTATTCCCTTGATGAATATATTAGTTTTTACTTGCACATTAGAGTTCATCTATTTTATTTTAATTTTTTCCAGAATACCTTTAATCATTTTTTTTATTTTAATTTATATTCGAATTTTTTGCTTAGTTTTTAATGTCATGATGGATTTTTTAACAGAAGGTTAGTATTTTGTGTTTAAATAAGACATTTGTCATAACTTCCCTCAGGGAAAGTTTCGAAAACACTTAAAAAATAACGTTTATCTCTGTGTATCCAGACTAAATTTTGGATATAAGTTAGTTGTACCTGATCATTGGATTACAACTAAAAAAGCTTTGCGTTGAAACAAAAAGTCTTTATTTACACCATTATTCGTGGTATTATATGCCTGCCACCGTACACAAAATATTAATACACAGTACGGAAGTAATCAAAACCGCAATTGTTCCAATAGGCCAGCTTTCAGAAGAAACCCAGGAAGCGCGGAACAAAGATTGCCGCAGGTTCCGTGAACAGAATACAAGAAAGTGGTCGCGCATAGTCACTAATAAGGATTTATTAAATATGCTACTCTTAACTTCTGATCCATTTATAAACTCTTTAAGAGAAATACCAAAAAAAAAAACGAGATAAATTGTGTGCAGAGGTCTTAAAACTAATTATCCCTCCTACAATAGTTCCACAATCACCACCAAATATCTTGCCAGAACCTGAGGAATATTATATTGTATCAGATTCATCGAATGAAATTGACGATGAAACTGATTAGGCAATTTAAAGTTGATGTAAGCTGAAACCGATTCATAGTTTGATATGTTATCACTAATTACATTACTAATGCATTTGTATCGTACTGCGAGTAGTAATTGAACATTTGCAAAAAAAGAAACAATAAATGTTGGTTTTTATACTTTTTCCAACATAAAAAATTCTGTTGTTTTATTTCATTTTTGGTTTTTTGTTTAATTTTTTTTAGATAGCTATTCAACGATACCCATTTTTTTTCGGGTTCAAACCCTCTCTATTAAGATCTTTTTCCTATACTTATATCTTTTTCCTCTATATGTATATGAATTGAAAATATTGAAATAAAATAAAATTAATCTGTATGAAAACCCCCCAATGAGCAATTTCTGGTTATGATGGTGATCTATGCCGAATAAGAAAAAATGTTTCAGACAAAAGTGTAGTATTTTTCCACGTAAAATCAGAAACCGCAATAAAAATTGGGAGTTTCCATATAAAATTTTGAAGTTTCTTCCGTCAACCGCGAGAGGAGAGCTGTAGAGGGTCAAAATTGGTATCGTTGCACTGCCCTCCTAAAAATATTGGACACGTGTTTTTTATTTTTTTTATTTAACGTGCAGCATTAAAAACACTTAACCGTTCCGGAAATTTTGGAACACCCTGTATATCAAAATATTAATAATTTGTCGTAATAAGGCTAACACTACCCAAAAATATCAAAAAATAATTTTGTCCACCTAGCTTGTTCTACATGAAACACTGTGCGGCCTACTGTACAGCTTCTTGAAATATCTGTTTTTTGTTGGAAGGGCGGGGGTCATATCTATTTAGCTTCATGAAATTGTAACAAAAACAAAACTGTCTCTAATTTGGGTAAAGCTATAGTTTCATACGGAAGAAATTCACAATCAAATGTATTTAAAACTTTTCAAAAGTGGCGGAGGTATTAGTAGAGTAAGTTTGTCGAAAAATGTATGAAGACCTAGAAAAAATAGCGCACTGCAATTTTTTTGCTTAATGTTTTTAGGACCACTAAATAGGCTTAACGCCAAAAAGGTGACCTTCCCACCATTGCGCTTGAGCCGCCATCTTGAAATATGTTTGATTCAATTAATCTCGTTTCTTGTTGGTCGGACAGAAAAAATTCGGACAATAAAATTCTGCGTATTTTTGATTTCGAACGCGATGTTCATAAGTTGATATTTTGAGCGGTAGAGGCTGCCAAAGTTACAAAAAATCAGTTTTTTTCCATTTGCACCCAATGGATGTTGATTTTTCAAAAGTTGTGATAACATAATTTGTAGCGCTTGCAAAAACAAGCAATACACGTAATATTTTCTATTATTTGGAATAAAATTTTAAAAGGCAAATTGATTTTCTGCCATTTGCTAATATTGCACTAAAATTAAAATTCAAATCACAATTAAGACAAAACCACAATCATTAATTTCAACTCAATTAGCAGTGCAATCGTATGCAATCTACCTGATTAATATGTAGGTACTAAAATGAAATGAAATGAAATTCTACATTCTGTATCGCATATGACTATGTATATAAACCATTTGGGAAATGTTGTTTAATAACACAGTCCCACATGGGTTTTCCTCTCTGAAATTTAAACAGCGATTTTTGATAGATTTTAGTGTGCTGATTACGAGAAAAATAGTGAAAAAATTCCAGCACGTCACAATTTTCAGTAATTTAAGTTTTACTTAAGTGCGTTTTTTGTATATATGATACTACCACGCCTATACTACTGAACGTATGGTGCTCCGACACATTTATAAGAAATATGGGATTGATTGGACAGAGGAGCGTTGTACCCTTCAAACAAAAAAAAAAACTCAAAATAAATCGAATTTTATTTGAGTCGCTCCTACGCCTATACCAGTAGATATATTGAAACCGTATTAACACCATATATCCGCCTGATATTTTGACATATTTGTCTCGATAATGGGGGTAATTGAATGGTACGGTGCTCTCGGTATACAAAGAAAACACAAAAAAAAAAACGCATTTCTACTTACTCTACATGCATTATGAAACTTGATATCTGGATGAATATTATGCTTAGAAACTATCTTGATCGTACGGGGAGTACCATAAAAATATATAATGCAAGAATGGTTTAAATATGTTGAATAATTTAGGCCAGATATTGAAGAGTGCATAAGAACAAACGATTTAATTAATCAGTTTTCAAATGCTGCACAGACGAACAAGGGTACCCCTCTTAAAATTACAAGAGAGATTTCAAATGTATTTTTTGATGCTGAACCTATCCGTTTACAGAATTGCTCCATCAGGTCAGAATTTTGAGAAATTTTAAAATAACTGTGAAAAACACACGATTTTTGAGTATTTTTGAGATTATGAAAATTGGAATATCTCAAAATCTTGACGTGATGTTAATAAACCAAGTTCATATTCGTGACTAGGAGGTCCCAAACCTCAAAATCAAGAGAGAAAAAAAAGTGTCGAATTTGCAGGCCTGTGAAATTTTTTTCTAAAAAGCCTATTAACTGATTATATAATATGTATATTCAGAAATAGTAAGGGAATGTCGTCAAGGTTGGGACGGGTTTTGTTTTTGGTCAGTGGTTTTGAAACGGATCGAAAAATTGTTAATTTAAATAAACCAATAAAAAGGTATATTCATCGGCTACAACTTTTTCATAGAAAGTTATTTGATATCGTGATCAGATCAAAAGTTATAGCCATTTTAATGAAGACAACTTTTTTTGCCGAAAAAAAATTTGCCGTATAAGTTGGGACACTTTCAAAAATCACAAAGTGAGCCAAAAATTTAAGTTAATCTGCATGATATTATTTTTATTAGAACATTTATTCAAACGTCATATTTCAAAGAAACAATTTGGGTTAAAATATATAATATTCCGCCTAATATGATTCGCAGTTTGTACAGGTGAAGAAACTGTTCCGCATATTTTATTTTTAAGGCACTTCTTGTGCGAGACACAAGATACTATCAACGGATTGGCGTGCGAAGCAACTCTTTTAACCAGCTTTAACAATGCATCGTCATCAATGGTTGAAATGTCCTTAATTTTATCATTCAATTTTTGGGTATACCCCGCCAAACTGCATTTTGGGATTTTATGGGCTTTTCTGGTGGATCGAATGCCTTAGCCAATTTTATTTCCTTGATTTCTGCGACCAATGCATTGAAATCAATAATTCCACGATCGGTTTTTCGGGCGTTAATGAACTTGCCAAACTCATTTCACATAAATGCGTCGCAATCTTCAAAAATTCATTAATAAATGCTTTTTAATTATTATAAATACAATTGCATTCATCAAATATTGTAAAAATATAATTTAAATGGTATCGCAATGCCTTGGAATAAAAAAAAGTTCTGTCCCAACTTATACGATATGAGTGTCCCAACCTTTACAAAGTTGCCATTTCGTGAAAGCCAAAAAATAATATATGCCACAACAATACATTTCAATCACTCTTTCACGCAATGAAAGTACACTGAATACAAGACACATCGAACACACTTACACGAAATAATTGGTTTAAGTTCGGCAAAATACGAACACGCAGAAACTATCGAAAAGATCTTTTTGATATGACAATTTACTCTTTGTTTGGAATGGATGTAATCAACAGTAGTTCTTCGATCTTTTGCACATGAAACGTTAGGTTGTAAACAGACTTTACTTCGACAGTTGAAACATAGGTGTCGCCAGTATTGAAAATTCAAGAAAAACGGCTGTCCCAACTTATACGGCGTCCCAACCTATACGACATTCCCTTATAAAAATAAATTTATATGTATTCGAATTTTTTTGATTAAACTTTATACTTCTATAAGTTAAGTTCGAAAAATTGTCTAGTGCCGTCAAAAGATATGTGGCCATTTGCAAGCCAACATGGTCTTACATATTAGGAAAAAGGACTATTATAAAATCAAAGTTTTGTTTTCCTTCTTCTCAATAATAAAAGTCTTTAGCTAAAGGCCAAGGGTCAGGATTTTTGTAACAGGAGCAATAAAAACTGCTGCCCTGGAAGAAGCGCTTGGTTAACTTGAAGATAGAGAAGCAGCGCACACTGTGAAATTTTGGGTATCTAGCGAAACTTTAATAAAAAATGAAAATGGTTTATCGTGTACCAAAATATTCGTTTCCAGTGCTTAATAGCATAAACCTTATTATCATTAAACAATTGTGCATACATTAAATAAATAAAAGCTATATACGGGTATTTCCATGTAAATGTGGACAAGGTATTGAAAAATTTATCGACTCTTTTCAACCTTCAACTATGTCCAAACTAATGTTTAATTGAAGAAACATTACCATTTAGTGTCAAAATTAAGATTTGACATTACAATTCGTTATTATCGCATTTTTTGTTAATGTCTGCACATCAGAAGATGTAATAGGCATAAAAATAAAACGGTACTTCTGTGAGGAAAGTTATGAATCTGGTGGTGGCAGTAATAGTTGTGATGATAATATAAATACAACCTGTATTTAAACCATAAATAATTACAATCGCGATATAATAAACTTAGTTAAACAATTATTAATTAAATTCTGATTTACTTAGTTTTGGTTCCTGTGCATAAAAGCCTCAAGTAGTTCTTGTATTTTGATCCAATTTTGATTTTTACACCTATGAACTTGAATAGGCCCCCTGTATTGGTCTAAAAATCGATAGTAACGCGAGTAACCAATTTTTTGTAACGCAAGTTACCACATAATTTTTGAATTATTTTGAAAAATACCACTTAATATTGTTGTTTCTGATAAAGAAATACTTATTGATATCCTGCTGCCTTTATTTATGTCTAATGTAAAGAAATTTACCCACAAACTGCGCAGAAACTTGCGAAAGAAATTAACGCTCTGAACATGTTGTTATCACTATTCACTATTTTACTGGTTCAATATTAATTTATCACTGAAAATTTCAACTAATATGCAACAAGAACAAAGTGTTTTGTTAATAAAGAATCCAATTTTATTAGTAAATCCAAAGGCTGAGCCTCAAAAGCTCCATTAAACTCTTAAAAAATGTTCTAATTGTAACGCGAGTAACCATGGAATTACCCATATGTAGATACAATTATATACAATTTATAAATGCTTAAATGATAATTCTACAGGTTTTTGGAGACAAAACAAAAGAATAATGTATAACGACCTGGCAAGCGAATCTAATCATAGCCGTACAAGGCATGAAAAACAATAAAGTCCCTTGCATCGACCGAACTGCTAAAAGGCCCAATTACCTCAGCTAAAGTTCTCCATCCTCTACTCTCCAGTGTCTGGATTGAGCGTTTCCCAGAAGATTGGCTACATGGTATGGTAGTCAAGTTGTCAAAAAAATTTTACCTTAGTGAGTGTAGAAATTATAGAGACATAAATTTGTTCTCATTACCATGCAAAAGTAGACTCAAAACCAACTGGAAAAGGTCGTTGGAAAAGGAAATCCAAGAATCGGGAAAATCGTGGCAAGAGATCAAAGTCATCGCAAGGGATCGTGACAAATGGAGAGATTTCATATTGGCCCTATGCTCCTCCTAGGAGTTAAAGGAGAATACATACATACACCATGCAAAAGTACTGACAAAAGTGCTTTTAAACAGAGTAAGCGATAAACTTGTTCGGTCATCCGAATGCAACAAGCAAGATTCCGGCGAATTATGCCTTTCCACGATTTTCCCGATTCTTGAATTTCCCTCTCCAGCGCCTTTTCTAGATGACTTTTTTTCTTCTCTACTGCCTTATGGTATCCAGATAGTGTGTCTTATCTATCCTTATATGTGTAGCTAAATCTCGTGAAGCTTATTGCATTTTAGTTGTGATTCGGCATTTGAGATGATGAGAGGCCCACCAAACTTGTAGTAAGAGTTGACAAATACTTGCAGCCTATTCATTAGCTGCTTAACCCTCACAATATAACCGAGATCACATTTGAGTAAATAAATGCAAACTCTCGTTTTGTTGAAGATAAAAGAGATGATCATATTTTATTTAGTTGAGCAAACATATCTTTAATTTTGAGATTCTTGAGTTGATATCGGCTCTTGCCCCAACGTCCATGTTTAGATAAGTAAAGTTGTCGACGTCTTTAATGTCATAATTGCCAACCTCTAAGACGCAAATGTATGTGCAAAAGTTTGTATAATCAGGATCGTAGATGTCAATTTTTAAAATGTAATGGAACAAATAAATGTTTTTTAAAGAAAAAAACTTGCCGGACGGTATTGGATTTGTTTTTGTTTTTTTTTCTTTTTTTTTTTTTTTGATTTCTCGAGTAGGTACCATAGTAATAAGAAAATGCAAAATTTTAAATTCAAATTGGGGGAAGCAAAGCAACACAATTTATAATTTTAACTTTGCATGAAACTCCCAAAGCCAATATGGAAATGCACAAGCTTGAGGATGGATAGAGGTGGAGATAGTGCGATGCTGTTGAAAAGCGGAAACTTCATGAATATGCAAATTTAATTAGAGTGCGTTGAATTTAAGCTAATCTATTTGGCAATTTGCTGCACAGTTAGTTAGACAAACAGCTTGGGAAGCTATGCAAATAAGTATGTAAGGTTTTGTTTCAACATACGTAAGTACATACATACATAGATTGACGTGAAGAAGAAGATTTTTTCTTGCTATTTTGCTCGTCAAAAATTCAAGGGAAACAGGTAGCAATAGTAAAGTTTTTTACTTTCTAAAAACAAAGAAACCTTATCATATTTAGATAAATGGATGAATTCGGTCTAGAGCTTTTTCTCATAGATTTTTGCAAATTTTCTTTTTTCTAATTTACTTTTAATGGTATCCTTCATGCTTGAAATAATAAGGGAAAAATGAAACAAAATCCTATTAATTTAAATTTGCATTTAAAGCGAAGTGTGGCAAAGTGAGAAAAACACCGACGAGCAAAAAAGAGCCTACAAAAACATTTTTAATGACTCAAAGTGGCTCTGTGGTTTTGCACCTTAGCGTATAAAATATGCTAATTTTTACAGGATTTTCATGTTCACGAGGCGGCTGCCATTCTAATTAAAAGAATATCAAGCAAAAAGAAAAAAATCCAAGTACCTGTTGACATACTGACTGGTATCGTGTTGCAAATGGTTCGTAAAAATAAATGTTGCGAACTTTTTGATTTTGACTTTCAATTTTGCTTAATGCGGAAATGTTGTAACCACAATGTACTGGAAAATTAAGATAACAACATTGGTGTAAATTTCAAAATAAAACCCAAAATTAATGATGACACACCAAAGAAAATGTTTTTCTTTTTCTTTTTTAAATTAATAACTTTTTGTTTGTAGAAACAAAAACGAAATCAGCAAAAAAAAAAAAAAAATAACAAAAGATTTCCATAAGAATATGCGACGACATACTTGGGTGCTTGCGTGCGCTCCTAAAAGTATGCACTGCTTTGTTAAACATTTACCACAGGCGTACTTTTGCTGTGGGCCATTTTTTGCTGTGTTTTCGTTGGCATTTTGTTTTAGCGTTCTGTAACGTATATCTCCATGCAAACAATACTTTCTCGTCTCAACCTAGAAACATTCATAACTACAAATTTAATGAATTTTCATTTAAATATAATGAATTGCATTAAGAAAATGCTTTCAGATTTATAAATCTGCGAATTATGAGTGCGTTTTAGACAGAGAACAATATTTTCATTATAAATGACAAACAAACGTACATATGTATGTATGTAGGGTACACAATCACTTGAAATTATATTACAAGAATAATGTTATTAATTCTGCGTGAAATACATTTTTCCATATTTTATGAGTTTTCCTTTTTTGCGTTAGCACTACGCGCCCTCGTATGGTATGAAATATGCAGTGCGTGTGAACAATTATTTCACCAATGAGTTTCTGGCTTATCTATCTCTTGGGTTTGTTTGCATTCCAGAAATTTTTTTTTTTACACGTAAAACAGAATTATCAAAAAATTAAATTATTAACTGTAATAAACCTTACAAAGTTGATAATCCAAACAACCTCAATTACACTGGTCCCCAATAAAAGCAATATGTTTGCTTTCGAAAATGGCAACTATTTATTAAAATCAGAGACATAAATTTATGAAATATGGGCAAAGTAAAAGATGACCCCTAAATTAAGAACATTCTCGTATTTAGTTATGAATACTATGAATTCCGATTAAATGTTGTAGACAATATAAATTGTACATAGAAAAAAATCCAAAAAGATTTTCACACTATTTGTACACACTAAAAAATGAAAGTTTACTTTTGTAACTTTTGTTTCCCTTAAGTATTAATTTTATACTATTTTACAAAATTTTTACACAAATTTGGAATTTATTCCAAAAAAGTCTGAAATTTATTTCAAAAAGTTGTTAATTAAAGTTTGAGTCTCAAGGGAGAGTCATATCGCGACCTAAGAATAACAAGGTTCTAGCTGACATTTTTTGTGAAATTGAGTTATACAGTACCTGTCCATTGAATTGCGAACGATACAAAAAAATTCAAACCACAACTTTTGGTCAGAAATACAGCAGTATTATTTGATCAAAAAAAATAAAAAATTAGGCTTTACTAATTCAAATTACATATTTTTATTTTTTTATATCGGCTTTAAATTAATAATTGAATCAGTATTTTGTTGCTCCGCCCTAATTTTTTGAAACTGCCTTAATTCTATCTGGTATGATTCTAATACAATTTTCTATAAATTTTTTCTAATTTCATAATTTTTCCAGATATCTTTCATTAATTCTTTTAGTGCGGCTACCGTTGTGTTTCTACATTGATAGACCTTCATTTTCAGATAGGTCCAACAGTTTCCTATTGGGTTATGGTCAGGAAAATCTCCGAGTAAAGGGAGCACATCCAAATTTTAATGAATTTGAACAATTCAAGGTGCCCGATCTTGCATGAATGTGTATTGGAATGGAGGATGCTGTAAATTGTCGATGTGTGACTGTAATATGTTTTGAAGTACCTCTATGTACTGGTCAGAGCGCATAGTTCCTTCAACAAAGTGTATGGGACCTGGTCTTTCAGCAGAAATGCAGCTCCAAATCATTTCTGCAGGTGGGTGTTTGACTGTTGGAACTATGCAATCATTGGAATACTGTTCCCCTGCTCTCCTCCGTACATATTTTGCAGATTCTATCACGGCTTCTGGACGGGACTCATAGCTTAAAATTATCTTCGAAAAAAATTAAAATATGGAAATTTTAAGAATTTCTTTTAACCAATCTAACTGCACAAAAAATCTTTGTTTGGAAACATGTTTTAATCCATTAGTTAGAACCAAGATCCTTATATAAGTGCGCCCACAAAAATCAGGGTTGGCGCATTTGTTCAGACAATTTTGCCTACTGGCCTACTCCATACAGAACAATTTTCATGAAATCGTCTTCTTAGATAATGTCTCGTTATATTCACATCAGCGCTTTTTAAGTCATTCCAAATGCTCCGAGATGTTGCGGTTCGGTATTCCAAGGCTTTTTGCATAGTTAATCTGTCTTGTCTTATAGTGGTTTTCCGTTTTCTCTGAAATTTTCTTGGCTGTTATAAAAATTTATTATCTTAGTAGGTAAATTCTTAAATTCCTTTGCAGTTTTGAACACTGATTTTTTGCTATATCTGAATAACTGGAAGTCCATGCTTCTTACTAAATAGAGCACGCTCTCTCGAATGCAGCAACTCAAATATTTCTATCTCGTATGGTTTCTGAGATAATTAATGAAATTGATATACACAAAGTTCTATCTACACATATTCAAACTAAAATTAATTTCACAAAGTTCTAAGTGCCAGATAGAACTTTGTGTTTCTATAAGAGAGCAGGCAAATTAGATAAAATCATGTAATTTTGTTAAACAAGCCCCTATTTTGAGCCGACATGGCTCATTTTGATAGTAATAAGACTTGGGAAAAACCAACACTTAAGATTTATGCAGTTTTTGAAAAAGAGGTCGAAAAACGGTTTTGGAAAATTGAAGAATTCGAATCGAAGATAGTCAGTTTTGATATACTTGGCAACGCTGAATCCGAATCTGACATCAGAGTCGCTGTAGCTTATATGGTTTCCGAGATGTACTATCCCAAATGTTAAAAAAATTATCAAAAAAAAAACGATTTTTGAGGTTGTTTAGAAGACGCACAAAATTGTTTTTCTCTTTTCTATTGAATGCAACATTTAGTTAGGGAGTGTATCCGGGTATGAGACGGGTTTTGTTTTTGAGCCATAACTTTTTATTGGTCCGTATAACCGTTTCAGATGTTTTATATATCGTTCGAAAGGTAAGGAATACACACAGAACGAAAAAACTATAGTAAATTTACCTAAGTTTTCTAAGGTAAAAGTTTTTGTATGAAATTTGAAAACTCTGTTACATTACCTAAGTTCTTTGTAAATTTATACATGACTTAGGTTAGTAGATTTTAAGCAACTTGCATAAAAAAACTTTGGTGTTTTGCCTAAGTTTTATTAGGCAATTTGCCAAAGAACTAAAGTTATATTTATCTAAGAACTTAGGCAATTTACCTATTATGTGGTTTTGCTATTTCATTGATTTTCAATGTCAAAAATTATAAATATAAATTTAAAAAAATTTTAGTTGCTTGAATTTTTTTTTTTTTTTCAATAAAAATTTTTAACAAATATCAAACTGCTATAGGAGCATTCCAAAGTTGGTACGGGACAAATCGTACGCATTTTATGAGTTTAAAAGTTAAATTAAAGAAAAACCAGAATGTTATCAAAAAAAGCATCTAGTACATTTATTTTGTGTGATATAGACCTATTAAAACCAATTATTTGTTCTTAATAATATTTATAGATAGTGAGTAATTAATAAGAAAAGATGTTCGTTTGTACGGGACAGCCCAAATCTACCATACTTTCCATTTATTGACTTTGTAGCAAGTTTTTAGCGAAATTAATAAGCTTTAAAAATTAGCAAAAATATTTTTGGATAGACTAAGGGTCAAGGTATAGTAAAACAATAAAAGTTTGAAAAAATATTTATTTAAATGAGAGTTATTAAATAAAAATTAAATTGTTTGTACGGGACATTTTTGTTTGTACGGGGCTCGTACGAAATACATGTATATTTAATTAGTTTTAAATCATTTTTTAAATGAAAATATAACACTATGATTACCCCAAGCGTGTTTTTTGCATGTTACTTGATGGCCATTAACTGAAATTTAATGATCTTTTGATATTCCTGGGATAGGCTCACGGATGAACATTTTTAATTTTTTTAGCTAAATGAAAAAAATTCTCGTAGAGGGTACTAAAGTGGCTGCTAGTGTCGCGAAGTCTTTTGCGTTTTTGACTACGGCACCTTCTCTTTGACTTCGACCTTTTTGACTTACAAGTCGTTTCACATTACCACCGACTCCGTGAACCACGCCTTTGGGATGTGTCCATAAGTTACATAGATGCTGTTTAAGCATTAAGTAAGCAGATTTTCAATGATATAAGCAAAAATTAACAAATCGTGAACACGAACCCCTCTCTTATGATTAAAGGTAAGCAGATTTTCAAATACGAACAAGAATTCAGGAACTAAATTATTTTTATAATCAAAGCAATAGCGGTCATACGGAAATTGAAAAAATCCTTGACACCTTATATCAATTTTAAGGGCTAAAGTTAGACTTTAATTTAAATATTTTTTGTCTTACGTAAGAATTTTATCGACCTCTCCTCCTGTATAAGCAACAATAAGCAAATCTTGAACCACTTCCCACCTAAATATGCTTACGTTATACTTAAACGGCCCTATATGAACACTATTTCATTTTTATATAGCAGTTTTGCTCATATCTCATATAATAAAAAGTCACAATTTCTTAAGTGCATATACATAATAAAGCCCCCTGAGACTTATAGTTCATAGAAAAGCAGTAACCAACGGTGACCGTACCTATATCGATAATTTTTAAAGAGTTTTTTCAACAATATTAAAAAAAAATTAATAGAAATCTTAATAAAATAAATATTGTGTTTGTACGGGACAAGTAATAAGATAATAATTATTATACTTTAGGCAAAATAAAATCCGAAAATTACTGCACTTTTTAAGAGTACTCAAGTAACTAGCTTTAAATAAAATGTTAATAAAATTAAACCGTTATGTGTGTAGACAGAAAATTAATTACATCGATTTGTGCGTTTGTACGGGACACCCATAACTGTTTTGTTTGTTGCGGTATAATACAGGTGTTTGCAAGAACACTTTTTTGCAAATACTATTTATCAATACACTAGTCTATGACCTTTAACGACAGATATAATTTGTAACTCATCATGGTTTAATAGAAAAACAATGATGAATATGATCAAAAATATACCTAGTAAAAAAAAAACTTTGGCACTTTCTTTAACAGTAAAAAACTGAGCCTAATACCAAGATTTTAGTATGAAATCAATTTGGAAAGTAAAGTTTAATCCCACTAGAATATATTCGATCCATTAAAACATTTGAAAAATAAATCTGAAACATCTGCTAAAAAATACCATTTTCACTGGAATGCTCCTATATAATACAAATAGAATATCGTGAATACTAATAATATTTGTTCTAATTTCCTTCGCGTCCAATGATTTGTTTTTAACAGACAGTGTAAAAGATATTCGGCGTTGGAGTTGTTTTAGAACTCAAGATCGTCTTCCAAATAAAGTGCAAGCTCTCTTAGCCAAATGGATATCCACCGTGCTGTTTTTGTACCGCTTCGAAAGATATCCGCTTATTGGTGAAGTAACATTTTTTAAGTCCATAAAGGGGCAAAAGAACATACATATTTTGTGCCGTAATAATCGGTAATTTGACCGAAGTTATTTTATTAACTTAACGTCATCAATTCTACACCATCAAGTAAACTTTTTGTGAAAACAAATCCCAATTTTATTCATTTTTAAAATGTATTTTTTTTTTGTACTCAAAGCCCAAGACAATTGTGCGAGGCAAGATGCGTCTGGGTTTGTTAACCGTCTCTGTTTCGGTACGACCCATATGCATTGCATGGGCATCAAACAGAGATGGTTGAAAAACGCATCTTGTCTCGCACAATTATATCTTGTGCTTAATCCAATAACTACGTTGGTTTTGCAAATTTCGAAAAATGGTAGGGGAGATGTGTGTACCTTGGTCCGAGTGTACCTCGGTCCGAGTGCCGGTTGCCAGTCAACAGTTGCACGTGTACGAAAATGTTCTTCTATGGAATTTTCCACTCATACCGGTGACTCATATAAGTAGACTTCAGACCGTCAAGCTGTATGCATGTATAAAAAGCGACGGAAAAAGTGTTTTTTGTGTGTAAAAATTTGTTTTTGGAGTAAGCTACGAATCGTTTTGTGAGAAACTTACTTGAAATATTTCAGTTTTACAACATAAGGAAGGAAGTTTAGTTATTGTTTTAAGCTTTTAGTGTGTTTTAGATGTATTTTCATTAACATGTGTTATGGGTGTTGACAGTTTTTAAAACATGCTGTCTGTGTGTACCTTGGACATAGCTTATTGACCAGCGGGCCTTTTTCGACGGGCAACCAGGAAGCCATAATCGCCTCTCAATATGATATTATTTTTATTATTTACGCAATTAATGTATTTATTTGCAACAATTTTTGTTTAGTTAATCGTTTTTTACTAAATGCACTTTTTTGTGTTATAATTTTTTTTAATGATTAATTTTTTTTTTTATTGAAAAAAATGTTACTTTTGATTACATAATAAATGGTTCTTTCATAATTTATTGCCAAAATACAATGTATTCTCTTTTATTTTAACTAGTCCAAGGTACACTTGCATGGTGTACCTTGGACCGTTTGAGATTGCAACGGAGAAAGTAATATTTCTACTCAATGGTAAGACATAGAAATATCATTGTCACGCCATTTGATGCTGCAAGCATTGTAGAAATATAACTTTATCAAAAAACTAAAGAAACTTTTTTGGAAAATCCAGCACGTTGAAAAAACTGAAAAGCGGACCAAGGTACACACATCTCCCCTATTAAGTAAAGTATCATAGTTCAGAATAATTCCAGGAATGTTAAAATTTTTCGGTGTTTTCCCGATTCCAGCTTGTATATGTATTTAGTTTGGAATATAATGCATGTAGAATATTAGATAAAGATTTAAATTTAAAATAAACGATTTTGAAGTTTCATTATAAGTTTTTGTACAGCTCTCTTGAAGGAACAAAAATACATAAGAAACTTAGGCAAATATTTTTTATGTTACCTAAGTTAATTTTGGTAAGTTACCTAAGCCTCTCTACTAAACGGCTTTTGAAATTTAACTAAGTAGCTTTTGCATTTTACCTAATAATTCTATGAAAATTGCCTAAGTAAAATTTACCTAAGTTTTCTTTGTTATGTTACCTAATAACTTAGCTGGAGCATATAGCCCTAAGTTCTTAGGTAAATTATACTCGATTTTTAGGTGAATTTTCACAAGTTTTTCGTTCTGTGCACACAGTTTTCTCCTAAAGGATGTAGAAAGTTATTTCATCACATGCAAAAGCTATGGCCAATTTTCTAAGTACATATTTTTTCGCAATTTAAAATTTATAACCGGGTATGAGACACTTAGAAAAATGCAATGAAAATCAGAAACTATGAAATGAAAACCACATAACTATGCGTAAACACAAACTTTTATTCATTTTTAGTTACATTAATATTGATATTTGATAGTTGCACTAGATTTTGGTTCGAAAGAAAAAATGTCCTTATCGTTACAAATTTTGTATCCGGGTATGGGACACCTTTAAAAATGAAATTAAAATAAGAAAATACGAAATAAAAACACCATAACTGTATGTTAACACAAACCTTGATTCATGTATCATTACATAAATGTCGATATTTGACAGTTGCACACGATTTGGGTTCGAAAAAAAGTGTCTCATACCCGAATGCATGACACTTTTTAAGAAAAGCCAGAAAATAATGTTTTAATCATTTAGTTACGGGCAACTTACTAATTGAACGATTTTGCAATTTATTTTTCACACGTTATTTTTTATGCATTAGCAAATACAATTCCGGATAAAAAAAAATTCATTTGGAACTATTTTTCAGAATTATCCTTATTTGCTTCGGCTAAAGCAACATGGAAATCGTTCGATCATTTCCGAAGTGCTCTAAGGATTTTGAAATTTTTTATTGAAAACATGTTGAAATACCATGTTTAACAGAACTCCGTAATAAAAATGGGGCACTCGAAAATTTTATTCAAATCACCCACAGGACAGGCGTGTCCTAAGGTCGCGATATGTACGACAAGTAATTTTCATTATATGTAACCTAGTCTATGGAAAGGGAGCTTACGTGTCAAAAAAAAATTTTCCAATTTTTTGCCGATTAGCATAAATTGACCTTTAAAAGTTGTTTTCCAGTTGTTTTCACAAAATTTTTTTTTTCGCACGTAAGCCCCTTTTTCATAGACCAGGTCACATATGTAAAAAAAATTAACTGTTTAGGTGTTATTTATTTAAAACCGATTTTTTTTACGTTTATTGTTTAGTGCTTAAAAAAAATCGATTTTTAAAATTAGATTTTAACTAAAAACTCGATCCATACGTTTTTTTACTGCTGGATCTTAGACTGATACAAATACTTTTTTGGTATTTAAATTAAACTATAATTTTTACTGTGTTCGTATGTGGAGTGTAACAAGGAAGGACTTATTAATTTTAATCAGTAAATGTATAAATTGTTTCCTTTTCACAAAAGCTTATATCGGTGACCGATTATAACACATTACAAAAAATGTAGGGGAAACTCATCCGAATTTGATTTCGATAACTTGTTTAACTAATTCAAGGTCGCTGATTCCGAATCTGGCAATCACATCTGAGGACCGAGTTATTTTTAATTCAAAGTGCAGAAAATCATATCTTCGGACTTATGGCGTACATCTAGGAAATAGTGTGGTTCACTTTTGTCAGAGCTATTCAATACCTCTTTAAAGAATAATTTTAACATTTCTAATTGGATCATAACTTTCCAAGATATCATCCATTAAAGTAAAGGTATCGCAAGCCCCAGTACAGGACTACATTAAATGTATGTACCTTCACTTCAAGCGATGATATCTCGGAAAGTAATAATCCAGTTGAAAAAGTTAAAGATATGTTTTAAGGATGAAGCTTAGCGCTATTTGATGTCGTTGGCAAAAGCAATTTACACTACTTCCTGGATGTACGCGATATGTCTAAAAATAACGTTTTCTGCACTTTAAATCAAAAATAACTCGGATCTCAGACGTAATGGGAAAAAACGGTTACCAAATTCAGAATCAGCGACCCTGAATTAGCCAAAAAAGTTGCCGCGATCAAATTTAGATTTTTTTGTGTTGCACAGTGTAATTATCCAAAAAAAAAAAATTTGTAAAATCGAGAAGACGTTCCTTTTAAAATTACGTTGTTTCGATAATATAGTGTCTCTAGTGTTTTCCGATCTACATTTTATAACAGTAGAATAGTTTGAAATTTTTTAGAATAAGTTTCTTCAGACGCCATATTTCATTTTGCAATGGAACATTGTATTTTATGCATTTGAAAAATTCAATTCATTGAAAAAATGAAATTATCTCGTGAAAATTTTCATGCGCTAACTTTTTACGATTTTCGAGTAGATTTATTTCAACGAGGGCGCATCGGGTTATGGCGACGAAGCACCTTCCAGAATCTAAGCACTTAAAGCGAAGGTCGTCCAAAAACAGCTGTTGTACCAGAAAACGATGATGCTGTGCGAAAACTAATTGAAGAAGATCATGACTTATCGAGAAATCGATAAGCTTAACCTAAAAAATGTCAAACTTTTCAACTGTCATAAAAACTTGCGTCGGGAAAAATACTAGGGATACCACCTATGTATATATTCTCCCACGTGTAAAGTTTTTCCATAAGTTAAGTTTTGCAAGCAGAAAATTATTTACTTATTCGACTATCATTTTGTTGAGAATGACGGCCTCAATCCTGAAGAAAAGACAGTATAAGTCAATTTGTCACTGTTATGTGAATTGTTTTTGCCGTTAATTTATTCAAATTGAACTTTATTATGTAACCAAGACTCTTTATCGGTTTTGTTGTGTGGGTGCGAAACGTTGGACGTCACGAACAAGCTGTAAGTGGACGTCAACAAGTGTTTAATATGTGTACGGAAGGTCTGTCGACTTTGTATGATCTCAAATGCCGGATTACATCTAAAATGCAGCCAGATGCCCACAGTAAATGAATTCAAGCTAAGCAACTGGCGTATATGACATACTCTCCAGAAACCACACAACGAAATTTGCCGCCATGCAATTGAATGGAATCCACAAGGCGGTATGAAAAATTTCGTGAAGGAGATAAAAATCATCACAAAGGACCAAATAAGATGGAGATGTTTCATTTCGATCCTAGGTTCTCCTAGGAGTTAGAGGATCAAATACAAAACCATCACCAGCACTATTTATTTAATGTAGGTTCTTTCTGTTTATTTTTTTTCTTAATCTTTAATAAAATAAACTGTACCCAGAGCAAAAAGAACCACATAAAATTAACAAAATTCAGAAGATTTCTCTACAGTTTTCATCCAAAAAGTAAGCCACATCAAAACTATATAGAACTCTTCTTGAAATATTTGGAAAAACTTTTCAACCTCATAGTACTAAAAAGACACCTCATAATTTTTCTAGAAGATTTCTCATAAAATTGCGATAATTTTCATATGATTTTAACAGATTGTAAGCTTTGTTTCAAGAGGAAACCAAATTGAAAACGGTAAGATTTCTTCATAATATTACAGGGTTTTAATACAATTGTTTAAAGGAGTTTTGAAAAGATTTTCTGTTAGTATACGTACGGATACAGTGAAATTAATTAAAATATCACAGATAGAAAGAAAAAGTTGTATTGGATTTTGAAAATGAATTATTCTATAGGTTTTGATATGTTATTTCTCACAGTGCTTTTGAACAATCGATAGATTTGATGAAAATGTGAAGAAATGCTGTGAATGGGGTTTCATTTGTACTAGTTTAGTGGTGTAACAAATGCAAATCCCGAAATCGTGTGTTCATCTCCGCGAAATTTGGCAAAAATACATATAAAATATAAAAAATTAAGAAAAAAAAAACAGAACAAACAAATATAGAAATAGTTATGTATATTTAATGTATTTTGCAATGTTGAATCCGAATACTGCCTAATAATTGTTGTATCTCATACAGTTTTTGAGATATCTTAGCCTAAGCAAGGAAAAAATACCGTTTTTGCTATATTTTGAAGCTTTATAACCAGAATGTAGAACATTTATACGTTTAATCCAATATATTATCTGAAAGTTCTAATCTTTTTCTTTAAAACCTAAATTAAATTATGTCGATATCTTTATTTTTCTCTGAGATATCCTAACCTAAAATGTTAAAAAAGTGAAAAAACATGTTTTTTCATTATTTCAGTCTACGATATTTCAGAAAAACAAAGCTATTGACATAATTTATGAGGTTTTAAAGAAAAACTTTGAGATACTTTATCGGATTCTACGTAAGAATGTTTCATATTCTAGTTATATGCTTCAAAATTTAGCAAAAATGGTATTTTTTCCTTGTTTAGGCTAAGACATCTCAAAAACTGTATGAGATACAGAAGTTCTAATACCGGATTCGGATAGAAGCAGAATGGACTAATTTACGCTGAAAACGGAAATAATCCATGCAGGAATTATGAAATGAGGTCGAAAAACGGTACATTTGAAAAAAAACATAACAAACCACAAATACGCCAAATGCACAATTTACTAATTTTTTCACATTTTAATTAAGACATCTCCTAAAATATTTATAAGTCGTACGGAAACAATTACAAGTCCATTTTTATAAGCTGCAAAATTTTCAACATCTCTAGAAGTAACCGTAAGCAAGATATTTGCAATATGGCGGCAAAGATAAGAGGAGGCAAAAAAGACCAAAAAAAAAATAATCTTTATATCTCGAAATCCTATCCATAAAATTTATTTTTTTTTTTTTTTTTTTTTTTGATTTTCGAATTTAGGGGACCAAAAAGAATCTCGGAAAATATAGTGGCATTTAATTTTTTTTTTTTTGTAAGCTAGTGTAATTGTGATTAATGTAAGTCAAACTTTTAAGAAATGCAACGCAGTCTGACAAATGACAAAACCATACTTAACTTGGATAAGGGATAAATTTCTTAAATCACGCAAATATCTTTAAAAAAGTTATGACAATTTAAATTTTGAAGTTAATAGAAGATAATTGAGCTTAGAGTTCGAAAATATTCGGCTTAAAGATTTGAAATCTACGCTACAAATCCTATAAGAGATGAAGATTTGCTTTCCCTTACTCGTTTCTCATATTTTTGAAAATTCCATATAAACTACAAAATTTTGGAATTCGATTTCTAAAAACTTTAAATTTTCGCAATTTTCCGTTAGTTCAGATGAATTTTTATTCAAAATAAAAGTAATTTTTGGAAAAGGCAGTGGAAAAGGTACCTTACCTTCTAGAAATACACACAATTTTGAATAAAATGACACCTCGATCACTGGAATATTCCAAAAATTGACTAATTTATGACATTTTGCAATCGTAAAATGAAAAACTCAAGTTTGTAGATATCGAAGTTCAAAGTTTGTCAATTATCAATATTTTCAGGGTAGAAGAAGACCGCTTTTATTGGTATTTGTATTTTGATAATCGACCTCAAATCAGTTGTAAAATGTTCAGTACATGTCTAAGCACCCAATTCCACCTTAAACTGAAAACCGGTAAAATTTACCCTATTTCTTATTTTTAGCTGTACTACTAAATTTTGTGAGTGAAGATAAGGTACATTTTCCGATGGACGGTCACATAGAAGGTATCTTTTCCTGTGGAATATTTCGTCAGGCCAAAAGTAACAACACCCTGACTAGTTTTATTTTCAGAATGTTCCGACGATCTTTTTTTACATACTCGCTTTTTAAAATTATTCAATTTGACCTGTTGAAATTTAATGACGAAGCTCAACTGACCGATATTTTCGACAAAAATTAACAACATTATATCCCGGATGTGCGCTATATACTGAAAAAGTATAGAAAGTATAATAGAAAAAGTCAAGTCCAGATCAGGAAATATGAGAACCCAAGCCTCCATAATCGGCTATAAAATCTGAGGATGGAAAGATGTTATAAGATTTTAGGTCTGCATAATTGTTAATGCAAACTGAAGTTTTTATAGAGTTGAACCCGATGAAAACCTTTAAAAATCATGTTTGAAAGTACATAACTGGTTCAGAACAATGTACAAACTGGAGAACAAGCTTTAAAGTACTTAGAAACAATTTATTACAATGATCATAAACCAGCCCTTCTTTCCGAGTTTCTTGGGACTCAAAGACCTTCTTCTCAAGCAATTTGTTTTTAGTGCGTTTTGCGAATGCATACAGTTTGCAATTTGCTGACCACAAGTTTGCAAATGCAGTTGATTGAATACCTGCTGCGGATGCAAAACCAGTTTAAAGTAAACTTTAATTCGTAATAACTTATTTTCTATAGGCAACTTACCTTTCGGTGACTCTCGTATGTATCGTAGGACAGAAAAACAGTTTTTTTATTAACACACGGTTACCTTTTGAAATTTGTCTTAGAAATTCAATTTATTCCGATTGAATTATTTTTATTTGGAACTCAAATGAAGCGCACTTCAACACTACGATTTTTTTCAATAGAACGAAAAAAAGAATTTTAAAATTTTAAAATTTTCACGGATATAACCGCTAAATCAACTAGCACAAAATTTAACGCGCACACACACAACAAATTCCTGATTGCTGTTGTAGTGGTGGTGATGCTTGATTGGTTTCACTTGAACCAACTGGGGAACAAATGTGTGATAACTGCTCCGCTAAGAATCTGAACGAACAGTGAAACCAACTTGAGTCAACTTGACGGATTTATATGCAGCCACAGCAGGTCAAGTTACCAAATCAGCGACGCGCCAACTTCGTCATCATCATCGTTACCACTACCACAAAGCAGCTGGCATAGACGTGGTTGGGAAATATGTAACGGTTTTAATTCGAAACAACTGAAGAAGCGGAAGTGGAGAGTTGCGTGTGTGTGTGTGTTGTCGTGTGTGGTGCATAAAACTCTCACAACTCAGGTGAGTACGAACTGAACTGCCGACTTGTGTGGATTTTGCGCAATGTTGCTTCGCACTCAGGGGCGTATGCTCAAATTCGAATACTAAAGGGTTCACATACACACAGCTCACAGTGCAACACGTGGCAGCGATGATGAATCTGTTGTTTTGAGTTAAAAAAATCATAGTAAACGGAGGCCAAAAATAACGATGTTGACAAAAAAAAAAAACGGCTACCATAAACAAATTTAGATACGCGAACATTTCCTACAATTAATAACAAATTGAAACCGAACAACACAAAATCGTTATTGCAAATTTATCATTATAACAATTGGATAATTAAATGATAGATCGATTGAATCATGAAGGTAGGTAGGTGATAAGACCGTTCGTCCCATGAAATTGAAATTACTGCGTATGAAATAAACTCTTAATATCCACCCCTTCTGCATCATAAAACAATAAAACCGCGACCACTGCGAATGATTTCTTTTTTTGGTGATTTATCCACCATATGTAAATCTATTCCGCATCAATTGTGTGACAGTGAGTGGTAAAATTAGTGAAATTTCGAGATAAGATATGTCATTTGGAATAATTTATCATTTGTCATGCTTTAGTTCTTGGATTAGTTATTTCCGTGTCTCCACTGCTTTTTCGCCTTTAAAGTACTTATGAATATGAAAATGATAACAAGGTTTCAATTTTCGCTCTGTCACGCCTATTGATTAAGTGATGATGATTTACATGTTACTCAAAAACTTACTAACTTAAGTTGTTGCCATTGGTTTTAAAAAATATTAGTTTAAAAAAATTGTTTCGAAGGCTTGAAATCAATCTAGAAATTTTGTTATTTGTTTTGCTTATTTATTTCCTCAATTCATTTGGAGCTTTTTTTAGCCAAAATGGCTGTTTATGTGATTTGTTTTTGCGCACTCCAGGATTTTAAGCTCTTACGTGGTTGCCGTTTGAAAAAGATCATTAGCATATCTCACTTTTCATGTGTTTAATGATGCTCTTTTTACATTTAAAAGAGTTCTAAGTACCACACGTTTTTCGGCTCTTGATCTCACTTTTTTCAACTGTCAAATGGTCTTTGATCAATTCGTTTCTTGAGCGTAGTCATCATTACCTAATTTTTATACAAATGAATCCAAGACTAAAAAGAAACTAGTAAGGGTGTAACCTTTAACCTTTACAAACAGTGTATACCATACACGGCAGTGTTTTGAAAATTTTGCTTATATGTTGCCACGCCTTTTGTCCGGTTACCCCCAATTTTTGCTCAGAGCATGCATTTAAAGTTCTTAGTGTCTAAGTGAAATTTGGTTGGATCATCTCAAAAAAGTTTTCAGTACAGCGTTTTGAAGCTTTTGCTTATATGTGAGGTGCCACGCCCTCTTGTCCGAGTTCGTCTTGTTTTAGCTCAGAGCGTGCATTTATAGTTTTGAGTGTCTGAGTAAAATTTAGTTCGATTATCTCAAAAAACACTTTCAGTATAACGTTTTGAAGTTTTTGCTTATATGAGAAGTGCCACGCCCGCTTGTCCGAATTCGCCCAGTTTTGTTTTAGAGCTTGCGTTTACAATTCGTAGTACTTATGTGTATTTCGATTGCATTTTCGTGAAAAATGCTCCTAAAGCTGCATTTTGAATATATTTTTTGTATAGGCGCACGGTGCTCTTGAACAGTCAATAAGTTTTTTGAATATGTGGAGAAAATCTGTGAATGTGGTTTCATTTGTATTAGTTTAGTGGTCTGAAAAAAGCAAATCCCGAAATCGTAGCTGATCATCCCCGCGAATTATCGCTAAAATACATATCCCATATAAAATAAAAAAAATTCAGAAAAAAAACGCAACAAACAAATATAAAAACAGTTATTTTTGATGTATTTTGCAATGCTTAATCCGAATCCGGCCTTAGAATTGCTGTATCTTATACGATTTTTGAGATATCTTAGCCTAAACAAGGAAAAAAAGCCGATGCTAAGTTTTATTGCTGTATTTTGGAGCTATATAACAGGACGTATATCCGTAAATTCTGATGCAGAAATGGAAAACTCTAATCAGTCTTCTAAACCTAATTCAAACAATGTCGATATCTTTATTTTTCTCGGAGATATCTTAACCTAAATAGTTAAAAAAGTGCGAAAAACGTGATGAGTCATTATTTCAGTCTACGATATTTCGGAGGAAAATTAAGCTATTGACGTAATTTAAATGCGGTTTTAAAGAAAAAGATTGGATCTTTTAGATAATGTATCGAATTTTGCGTATAAATGTTCTATATTATAGTTATATAGCTTCAAAATATAGCAAAAACGGTATTTTTTCCTTGTTTATGCTTAGATATCTCAAAAATCGTATGAGATATAGCAATTTTAAGACCAGATTCGAATTCAGCATTGCAAAATACATTAAATATATTTATTTTTATATTTGTTTGTTGCGTTTTTTTTTCTGAATTTTTTTTATTTTGTATGGGATATGTATTTTTGCGATATTTCGCGGGGATGATCAGCTACGATTTCGGGGCTTGCATTTTCCAGACCACTAAACTAATACAAATGAAACCCGATTCACAGATTTTCTCCACATAGCCAAAAAACCTATCGACTGTTTAAGAGCACCGTGGGCGGTAGGCGTTTTCGTTGACCAATTTCGCTCATTTTTAATTCCAAGAGCTAACTTTGACTGCTTTGACAAATGCAGTGTACTAAATTTCATTGAATTATCTTGCTCAGTTTCCTCCCCAAAAAATTTATTTCCACGCACACCAAGCCAGCCAGACAGACGGACATGGCTATATTCACTCAGGAGGTGACGCTGATCAAGAATATATGTACTTTTCCATACCTGCCGCGCCTTCTTCTCTAAATTACAAACGGTAGGACAAAGTGAATTGAGCGTGATTTCATGGTGACGTTGGAACAACATGTCCTATCCGAAATGCAGATTTAATGTTTTATAAATTTGATATGCCGCACAATTATATTCGAGCATCCGCAATATTAAGAGCATTATTTGCGATAACTCAAGCAAAATACACATAATTATTAGGGATAGTAAATATTTACAAGCTCTGGGCTAAAACTAATGCGGACTAGAGGGCGTGGCACCTCCCTTATAAACAAAAGCTTCAAAATGCTATGCTGAAAGCGTTATTTGAGATAATCCAACCAAATGTCACAAAAACACTAAAAACAGTAAAACTAGGCTCTGAGCAGAAACTAGGCGAACTAGGACTAGAGGGTGTGGCACCTCCCATATAAGCAAATGTTTCAAAATGTTATACTGAAGGCGTATTTAAAGATAATCTAACCAAATTTCACTCAAACACTTAAAACATTAATTGCACGCCCTGAGCAAAAACTAGGCAAACTCGAACAAGAGGGCATGGCATTATCCCATATAAGCAAAAGTTTCAAAAAGCTTTACTGAAAGCATTTTTTAAGATAATGAAACCAAATTCTGTGCAGATACTTGGAAAAGTTAGTGCAAAATCTAAGTAAAAACTAAGTAAATTGAGTCAAGAAGGCATGGCACCTCCCGTACACGCAATATTTTCAAAATACTGCAGTGTAGGGTATATAAATTTTTGGCCAGGCCAAGGGTAACACCCTTACTAGACATATGTATTTTTGACCGCATTCTGCATCAAAAATAATTAATTTACTCTTTGCCAATTTTTTTCAGCAGCACTTCAAAATTTGTTAATTTTTTGAGGTATCTGCGTTTTCAAGAAGCGATTTTTTTCTTATTTTACTCTAATGAATTTTTTTTTTTTTTTTTTTTTTTATAATTAGGCATTAATTTATCTCTAAAACGCTTTCAACAACCAAGCTATAAGTAGCACTTTTACTCACTAAAAATAATTAAGTTTAATTAAATTGGACTAATGAACTAAATTAATGTTTTCAAGGCATTGAAATAAGATATCTTAATGAGTAAAGCAAAATCGAAACCTTGACAATGCATGTTATTTTCGGCAAAATAAGTTAACAGACAGTTTTCATAAATCTTCTAAAGAAACTAAAAAAATTGATTTTTTAATTGAACTTTTAGTCATATATTTGCAAAGATCGATTTACATATAAATCTATCAATGCATTTTCTAACACATAATTTCAATATATAAAATGTCATTAAGTAACACACTTAAAAATTCTTAAAGAAACTAAAAAAATAAATAAATCAAATAGAAACTAAAATATTAATTTTTGATGTATTTGTTTACGCTTATGCCCCATCCACAATCAATGCGGGACTTGCAGGCAATTTTTAAAGCTTTTTGCTCTTTCTTCTTCTTCCCGCACTGATAGCAAAAACTGTTCATAACCAGTGCTTGCAGTAGAATTTTACTTTTATGCCGATCTCTGTAATTAAACATTAAAATCGATTAAAGTGCAATATGCTTAAGGCGTATACTAAAGGTTTGGTGGCCTCGCACTATATCAAATGCCGAGCTACATCAAAAATGCAAACAGAAGGCTATAGCAAACGAGATCAAGCTGCGCAAATGGGGATGGATTGGTCACACTCTCCGGAAACCACACAGCGAAGTTTGTCGCCAGGCCCTTGAGTGGAATCCACAAGGCAGTAGAGGACGTGGTAGACCCAAAACCAACTGGAAAAGGTCGTTGGAAAAGGAAATCCAAGAATCGGGAAAATCGTGGCAAGAGATCAAAGTCATCGCAAGGGATCGTGACAAATGGAGAGATTTCATATTGGCCCTATGCTCCTCCTAGGAGTTACATACATACATACAAAGTGCAATAAAAGAAATAACAATTTCATTTACCCTTTTGTTGGCGTCAACCTAAATTGAAATTTATTCGTTTATTTATGTTTATTTTAAATTGTTTTTTCGAATATATTTGACATTTACCGCAAGTGGAACAAGCAACTGCTTTGCATGAAATCAAAAAGCTTTTTTTTACTCTCTTAACTACTTTTCTCAAATTATACATGCTGGAAAATAGAATTATCTGCTCTGCTCTAACTCATTAAATTTCAACGAACTGTTTCACTTGCACCTGTTCCTGCATTGATTGTGGATAGGGCATTATGCTGAAACCTCTTTCAGGATTGCTCTATCTCGTACGGTTTTTGTGATACTCTAACATAAAAGTTTAAAAAACACCGTTTTCGCTATTTTTAAAGTGATATTACAAGTCAAGGTTACTTTCAGCCTCATAAAGTGGTATAGTGGTTGAAAGTGCCAGCCTGTTTCTTTAAAATTCATTTTTATCGTTATTTCTGCTTACGATATTTCGGAGGAACAAATATCGATACAATTTAAATTGGGTTTTGATGAAAAAGACTGTCACTTTTAACTACAACACCAGGCTGAAAGTTACCATGTCGTGATATAACAGCTTCAAAAATAACAAAAATGGTGCGTTTTTAGGCTAGGATATCTCTGAAATTGTACAAAATAGAGCAATTCTGAGACCGGATTTAAAATTCTCAGTATCAAATTCATCGAAAATGACTATTGTTGTTTCTGTTTCACCATAAAAATATTAAACTCAAAGTATTTTTTGGCCAAATTTGGTTAAACTTTACGGCTTTTAGTAATTAAAGTAAAACTTCTGAATAAAAATATAGAAATTTAAAAAAAAAATTCGCTAGAAGTTTAACATGCTGCTAAAAAAAATTGGCACAGAGTAAAGTAATAATTTTTGATTTAAAATATTGCTCAAAGAATTCTTAAAAAGGTTCAATTTAATTTTTGCAAATAACTTGTCTTTTTAAAAATATATAGCATTCAAATTAAAAAAAGTACTCAAAAACTCAAAGATTCCTAAAAAATTACGTTCAAGCTCGTTGCGGAATATCTAAACGCATTTTTTTTTTTTTTTTTTTTTTTGGTTCTAAAGCAATTACAATCAACAGGATCCAAGGATTCAGAAAAGTCGCGCGCACCTTGACTTTTTAACACTTTTGGTTTTTCATACAAAATTTGGACCACACTAATATACTTAGAAAAGAGTTCAGTAAATTACTTTCATAAAATAATGAAGATACTTTTTTGTTCCTTATTTATTGCATTTTATTAAATTTCTTACGCATAAAATTTTTAATCTAAGTTTCTTCAGGCTCTAGGTCAGTTCCAAATAAAACTCTTTTATGTTTTAATGAAATAAATTTGTTTTTGTTTAATTTTTTCAATATTTCGAACTCCTTCGGTGTTCGTCTTCAGGAAAGAATTTTACACTAAAATTATAATTTATAAAACAATAAAAACACAAATTAACACAAATTTATAATTTAACAATATTGAGAATTTTTAAATTTATATTAATTGAAAAATATAGCTTACATTGAGTAACAATTATACCCGCGTTTAGTGAGTGCCAAACAATTTTTGAACAAAAACAAAAACATATTAATATTGAAAGCAGATAAAGGGAATACTACAGTGGCGATAGACAAAATCGAATATGAAACCAAAATGAAAAACATCATAAGTGATATGTGTGCATACAAACGCTTAAAAACTGACCCAACTACAAAATTACAAGGCCGTAACAATATATTAGTGGAGAAACTATACAAAGCGAATATAATTAGTGATATTGACAAATACAGATTAATAACGAACGTAGCTACTGCACCCAGAATTTACGGGCTACCCAAAATGCACAAAGAAGGAAGACCTCTTAGACCTATTTGTTCTTCAATTAACTCGCCATCATACGGACTATGCAAATTTGTGATACAAATTTTAAAGAAAATGACGTTAGATTCCAAATACAACATTAAAGATGCCGTTGAATTTAAGACTCGCGTAAACGACACACACATTTCCGATGACGAAGTATTAATATCGTTTGATGTTATATCATTATTCCCCAGCATCCCGGTTAATGTAGCAATTGATATTATAAGGAAAAAATGGAATACAATAACAAAATATACGGACATAAAAGAAGATTTATTTTTTGACATTTTAACGTTTTGCATCAAAGATAATAGGTATTTTAAATATAAAGACAAAGTCTATGAACAACTTAGAGGAATGCCAATGGGATCTCCAGCATCACCAGTCATCGCAGATATAGTTATGGATGAACTATTGGACCACACAATGGAAAAATTAAACGTAAAACCCAGACTTTTGACCAAATACGTGGACGACCTTTTCTGTATAATTCAACGAACGGAAGTTGAAGAAACACTGAAAACACTTAACAATTTCCACAGACGAATACAATTTACTTACGAACTGGAGAAAGACAAAAAATTACCCTATTTGGACACATTAATAATAAAAAAGGAAAATAAAATAATAATTGACTGGTACCAAAAACCCACAGCATCGGGTCGAATTATAAATTTTCATTCAAAACACCCTAAGCACGTTATAATGAACACCGCGAATAATTTTGTTAGGAGAGTTCTGAAAATAAGCGATAAACAATACCATGAAAAAAACATAAAAAGAATCAGCGAAATACTTAAAAAAAACAGCTTTACATATAAAACTACGATGGACATTATAAAAAACGCGACTAAAACGCTTGATAAAGAAATCTTGGATAAACCAGCAAAAATATACAAGTCATTGGCACATGTTCCGGGCTTTTCTGATAGAATTGTACATTCCGACATTTACGATAAAAATAAAATCAGCATCGCTTTAAAAACTAATAACACACTAAAACAACTATTCTCAAACACGAAATCAAAACTAGACAATTTAGACAAATCAAATTTGATTTACAGGATAGGATGCAATGGAGACGGATCCAACATATGTATGTAGTAAAATATATGTTGGAACAACAAAATCAAAACTACGGACAAGATTAGCTGCACACAAATCGGACTACAAGACAAGAAAAGGATTATTGGACAATAAAACAGCACTTGCGGCGCACTGTGCTACCATGGGACACTCTCCCAACATAGAAGAAACAAAAATATTGCAACAAGAGACAAACTACAAAAAACGATACACAATAGAAATGTTACATATAATCAACACACCATCAAACATAAGGCTAAACTACAAAACAGACACCGAAAAATGCGCGCAAACATACAGACACATAATCACGAAACATAACAAAACAACAATTTAGTTAACAAACGACACTCACTAAACGCGGGTATAATTGTTACTCAATGTAAGCTATATTTTTCAATTAATATAAATTTAAAAATTCTCAATATTGTTAAATTATAAATTTGTGTTAATTTGTGTTTTTATTGTTTTATAAATTATAATTTTAGTGTAAAATTCTTTCCTGAAGACGAACACCGAAGGAGTTCGAAATATTGAAAAAATTAAACAAAAACAAATTTATTTCATTAAAACATAAAAGAGTTTTATTTGGAACTGACCTAGAGCCTGAAGAAACTTAGATTAAAAATTTTAAAGTCATAAGGTCGAACAAAATATCACCATAATTTCTTACGCATAATTCTTAAGTTCTAAGCATTTCTTGTCTTTGGTGACACCTAATTATAACCCAGTTTTTGGAAAAAAAGACCCATAAACAGTATAAATGGATTAAATTTTTGTAGAAAATTGTTTATTGCGTAATTTCATTGTGACCATGTAACAGTCTCTTAAAAAAATATGGATTTCAAAGATTATAAAAATGTTGGTCACATGTCACTAAGTTTTAGTGAAGTTCATCAATATAATAATAAAAACGTTTTAACAAAGTTTATGAACGAGTCTAGTTTCTCCCCAACTGGCTGTAGAAAAGGAAATTTGTCTGCAAGGTTTTAAATAAAATTTCATACAGAGTTGCAGTCCTTAAAAATAATAACTATTTATATGTAAAAATACACAGATTTGTTAAATTCTCACTAAGTGCCGGATTCCTGATGGTTATAAAAATATAAATCAACTCTTTTTAGTGAAAACAGTTTTTACAATTGGTAAGGGGTCGCTTAAAGTGAACAATAGACTTCCTAAGGGTAGTTTTCTCTTACCTTTACTTTTCAAAATTTTTAAAAAAGATCTATATAAGATAGAAGATTTAAATATCAATTTCCCTTCATAGGATAACTTTGTAGAAGCTGTAAAGATCCTTATGTCGAAGAGTCGATTTTTCATTTCCTTTGTGAATGCCCAGCATTGGCTAACCCAAGTTACAAGGTTTTCGAAAGCCACTTTTACCTTGAAGATGTCTCTCATAACGGTCGCAAATCCATTTTGTAGTCTATAAATTTTTTAGAATGGTTCATATAGGTTGACAACGAAGTTATATATCGGGTATATAATGGGCACAATCGCGACCCAAGTTATGATGGCAACTGTCATCTCCCGCGCTAACCTAACCTGATGATTCCCTTATTATATATATGTAGCAAAACACGCCAAGCGTACGAGCTGAAAATTTTTTTGTCTCTGATTTCGCTCAAATTTGGCAATATGATAGATCCGGTGTGCAAAAAAAATAATCCGGGAGGATTTGGTTCTAGTGCCATTTGTTGTTAAAATACAGGGTGTTGAATTTGGCGTTTTTGTCATATTCATTAAAAGGGTGATTTTTTCAAAAATTTATAGCATACACCAAAATTGTAAATTGATATACGAAAAAAAATTTTTTTCACCAAAATTTTTTAAACTTAAAAATAAATTTTTCTAAAAGTACTTTAAATTAAAGCATAATTTATATGCTAGATGAGAGTTTTTGGCTTTTGAACGCCCGCGGAAGGCAAAACTCTTTGTTTAATCAAGATGAAGGCATCTTACGAAAAAAGTGTACTAGGCATAAAATGCTAAGGATCGTCTAAGAAATACGTGTGAAATTTTTGAGAATTTTTTGGAAAGTTGAAAAACATTTTTGTTTTCTTTGAGTAATTTTTAAAAAAATTTTCAAAATAAAAAAAATTTTCAAAAATTATTCAAAAAATAAAGTTTAAAACAATTCCAAAAAAAACACACGTATTTTTTGAACGATTCTAAGCATTTTATGCCGAGTACACTTTTTTCGTAAGATGCCTTTATCTTGATTAAACAAAGAGTTTTGCCTTCCGCGGGCGTTCAAAAGCAAAAACCTCTCATCCAGCGACCGAATATTTTTTTATAAAAAGAACACTTAAAAATTAATTGGTCCAGTTACTAACGTATATCAATTTAAATACTTTGGTGTAATTTATAAGTTTTTGAAAAACCACCCTTTTCATGAAATTGACTAAAAACGCCAACTTTAACACCCTGTATTTTATCAACAATTGTTACTAGAACCAAACCCTCCCGGATTATTGTTTTTGCATACCGTATCAACCATATTGCCAAATTTGAGCGAAATCAGCTGGTACGCTTGGCGTGTTTGGCTTCATATCATACTTCTTAATATTAATATTTCAATATTTTGGTCTACGATATCTCCTAGAAACATGAAGATATCGACATATTTGAAATTAGGTTTTAAAGAAAAGGTTACGGGGTTCAAGTACCTTTACCGGATTTAACGAATAAACGATATGTCATATACTTAGTTATATAGCTTAAGAAAATGGCAAACAAAAATTTTTTTTTTGGTTTTTAGATTAGAATATCTCAAAGACTATACACGACAGAGAAATTCTGAGGTTAGATTGGTTGTTGTAGTAAAAAAAAATTTTTTTTTGTTTTATATGCAATACTGGAGAAGAAAAAACTTTCTCGAAATGGGCATCTGATCGGATTTTCTGGACAGTGGGTAAATGATCGCAAAAGCCCATAGAATCACCCCCCATTTTTAGTTTTTATCGTAATTTTTGTGTGATAATCCTGGCTTTCAAGAACTTTAACGCAGCTATTAGAAATCGTAGAATTTAATCAATTCCAAGGTTACGGGAGCCATTAATTGTTGATAAGCCAAAATCAATTTATTTTTTAAGCGGAATCGTAAATGAGTTAATGTTCAGATTTGTAATGTTGGAAGGCTTCGTCCTTGTTGCATTTTTGGCGCCAAGCCCATCTTATGGACCTATTGACTTACATCCAAAAGGAATAGTCTTTATGACAGCAATTCGACTTAAAGAAGATGAAGAAATTGGCTTAGTAATTTAGGGCACAGCAACCTAAAGCGTGTTTGCAAATACTCGACTGACTACTGTAGGCCAACACTTTACCTTGATAGGAAATTCTCTGTAATAAAAGAGTCGAGAGAAAAATGGGATAACCGAACTTTGGACCCACCACATTATATAAATATCTATACGGACTGCTGGAATTTTCATTCCCACCTATAATTAATATTGTTTTTTAATTTATTTCACCTTAATGACCATAACTAAAATTACAAATACCTATAACTCAAAACTAAATATAAACTACCTCCTGAATATATCATATTCCAAGCTGAACTGGAGGCGAGCTCTCCGGGATTTTATAGCCGTTTATGGTGGATTAAGACCTTACGTATATTTAGAATCTGAACTTGGATTTCTTTATGACGAGTTATCCTTGCTCAATCACTGTATTGAGATCTTGAAAAATGGCAGCTGTATTCTAGGTCAAGCAAATTAATCTTTTGAATTGCCTCCTACTAAATTTACAGTATAAAAACCGGAGATTGCAAATTATGCTTGGGGGATGGGGAATAAAAAAATGGACCACCTTAGATCCAAGCAACATACACTTTCTTGTTACTTAAGGTCTTATCTATAAGAATGTAAGCTCAGTTTTCGGTACTCATATTCTGAATCCTCAAGTCCGTGTAGCTACTGCTCCATATTATAGGTCAATTACTTACTTCGTTTGAAATCATGGACTTACAATTGTATTTTTTCGAATGTTTTAGTGCAATACGTGTTGTAGCATTACATTAAAATTTATTAGTAATATTCAGAGAGGGGTTGCTTAAAATGTTAGCAAAATACTCATGAATTCCTGGGATTTCTTACTTTCAAGAGTTTCGATGATATCGAATATCCAGCTATTTCCACTGGTTTTAGACTTTCTGAACTCATTGAAATATTGATTGTATGCAGTTTTTGATAAAAGATAGTAATGATTAAGTTTTGTGGTCGCAAATAGTATATAATACGAAAAAACAAAAATGTACAGACTTCGGAATTTTTCTCGGCGAAGAACCATTTGAAAAATAAATAAGAGAAGTAGATTGATGCTCATTGTGTAGAATACCTATATTTAATACAAGAAGGAAAAGGAAAAAAGCATTTTCTATGATTAATTATTTTTAACCCCAACCACATATTTCTTCGTGCGAAAACTTAAGCTTTTCTACGATTTTTCTTAAAATATCAAAAATTTTAAACTTATCTTTAATGGCTTAAGTTCAGAGCCTACTTAAAAACAAATCGATTTTATTTTACAAGTAAACGTTAATTTAAAGTCGTTTAAAAATGCGTTATCGAATAATCAAATTTGCAAATTGCTCGAAACTAAAAAAACAATAAAATATCATCACAACTTACATTCCAAGTGAACGGATAAGCGTCATCGTTGCAAATGGCTCAAGGGTCATTGAGTGCATTTCCATATGAATATGAAATAAGTTTAAAAAAAACATGTCCTAACGACAATTCAAAACCAATCGCATCGAAAAAATATACTTCGATGATTCGTGGCAGTGACATCACTTGAATGAAGTGATGTCTCTATTGGAATTTTTTTATTTGAATGCATTGTTTTTGTAAGGACATTTTACCAAGTATTAATTTTTTTAACTTTGCACACAACATAGAGGACGCTGTGTGGGGCTCTTAGGGGAGGAGGGTGCTAAAGCAAACGTCACGTTTCGTCTCAGGGGGAGTGAAGTTTCTGCAACAGTTATGGGACAGCGCTTGATATAACCAATTCCTTAGAAAAAAAATTTTAATTTAAAAATTTATTATTACCTAGCGGTCCCGGCAAACGTTGTTCTGTCCTTTTTCAATAGGAGGCGCGATGAGTTCGATTTGAACGAAAGCTGCTATAGGTGCAGGATTTATCATATAAGCAAATTTTTTCCCATAGCGTGCGCAACAACCACATGAGCGATCCCTGCAATTTTTTGCAAGGCTAATGGTTGACACTTTTTATATTGATGTACCAAGTTTAAAGCACGTTGATTGGTAGTAAAAACATCTATCTACATACCAAGTTTTATTACAAAATCTGCTTTACCCGCAGAGATATGAGGAATTCTCAAAAATTGTGGAATTCTACAGTTTTTGAGGCACATTCACCAAACTTGGTGGAGAAGTCACTTTTTATATAAGAATCAAAAATTGGAAGGGTGCACGTCAAGAAAAAAAAAGTAAAAAAAGTTACGCATTTTTCAAAAAACACCTTTTCATGAAAATGACTAAAAATGCCAACTTCAACACCCTGTATTTTAACAATAAATGGTACTAGGACCAAATCATCCCGGAATATTGTTTTTGTATACCAGGACTACTATATTGCCAAATTTGAGCGAAATCGGAGACAAAAAATTTTCATATGCGTAACTTTTTTTACTTTTTTTTTTCTTGACGTGCACCGTTCCAATTTTTGATTCTTATATAAAAAGTGACCTCTCCACCAAGTTTGGTGAATGTGCCTCAAAAACTGTAGAATTCCACAATTTTTGAGAATTCCTCATATAGCATTTTAAGACTTTTTTTGTATGGGGGCTACTACTCCGTCTCACCCAATCCCCCCTTTGCATAGCCATAAACCACCTGCAGTACAAAACAAATACATACTGAAAAAATGGTAACGATCGGTTAAGCGGTTTCAAAGTTATAAGACGACAAACACACGCACACTACATTTTTATATATATACATAGATTAAAATTTGTTCTTTTGGATTTGCTAGCATTGTACTTGAAGATGAGTAGACGTATTTTTACATCCCCGTGTACTCATAAGTCAATTAAAAATACGTGTTTTCGTATATCAACCGTCGCACAGTGATTACTTTGTCAAAAAAACCTTGCAAAAATTAAATTTCCTATGTTTGATTGTTAAAAAAAAAATCCCAGTTGATTGATAATACAGTTCAATGGTTTTTATTTCCGCTTACTTAGGGAGCTAGTGGCAATTTCGGTATGTGATTTAATCGTCGTTGATACTTACATACATGTTGTTACCGTCCTTGTGAGGTGCTACGCCCTCTTGTCCGAGTTCATCCAGTTTTTGCTCTGAGCTTGCATTTATAGACCTTAATATTTGAGTGAAAATTAATTGGATAATCTCAAAAACTCTTTCAGGTGCCACGCCCTCTTGTCCGATTTCATCCAGTTTTTTCTCAGAGCTTGCATTTGTAGTTTTTAGTGTTGTAACATGACAAAATTTATTTTATCAAGCCGGCTCGTGGGTCTTAAGTTTATGTCGGTTCACAATAAAATTTCAAGATTAGTTTCTCATTTTATAGTAAAGGACATTTATTGCTTTTACATTCAAAGTATTATTTCCCTGTTGAACATTAGCCAACTAATTTTTCAATACATTGAACAACAACACAAATTTTAATTTAGCACATAATGTTCAATATCAAAAATTAAAACAGTAAAACAAAATCTATTACCTAGTTTAAAAAAAAAAAAAGACAACGAAATTTCTTCTTCTTATTTTAATTTTAAATACTGCATTTTTATATTAAAAAAAGGAACTTACTTGCTGATCCCTCATAATTTGAAATGTAGTCTTTACTTGCTGCAACGAAGAGAACTCTGTTCGAAGGTTTGTTTTTATGATCAAATTCAAATTTACGAAAATATGAAACTGATATGTATGGTGTTAACCATGTGAAAACTATCAAGAAACTTGTTGATGGAATCCGATTTGGCATAAGCAATTATAACAAAGTGAAGAAAATTACTACTAAATATTTTTTTAAAATTTAAAAAGTGGCGGAGATATGGGACTTTGAAATTTTTAGGAAAATTACTATTAGCTATTACTTTAGTTGCATTTATCCAATTCACAATTTTAAGGTGTCAAATGATTTGTCTTGAAACTGACCTTAAAATTGAGGCTAGCAAAAATATTTTTTTTCTTATATATAGTTTACACTTAAAAAAAAAATTTAAATTGAGTTTCCCAATGTACGTCATCTTCGATTTTTTTTTTTTTTTCCTGTAAAATGAACTACAAGTTTAACTTACAAGTCCACCAAATATTGGAGTGGGCCTGCTGGTGTTTCTCCAGAAAAACAATAAAATGAAGCATCTACCGCATTTTTTCAGTACAATTTTTTTGAATTTGAAATTTTTAACTAAACGATAATTTGAATTTGAGAATTTTATTTAATAGGAATTTCCAATTGAAAAAAATGTACTGAAAAAGTGCGGAAGGTACTACATCTGATTGTTTTTCTGGAGAACCACTGGCAGGCCCACTCCAATATTTGGTGAACTTGTAAGTTACATTTGTAGTTTTTTTTACAGGAAAAATAAAAAAAATCGAAGATGATTTATTTTGGGAAACGCAATTTAAAAATTCTTTCCAGATGTAAACCAGAATATATAAAAAGAAAAAAATTATTTTTGCTAGTGTTTATTTTAAAGCGTTTCAAGACATATCATTTGACACCTTAAAATTGAAAATAGGATAGATGGGATTAAATTAGAGTGGTGGCTTAGTAAAACGATGCTAAGCCTAAGTAGCACTGTTAGTGCCGTTTTAATACCACACACGGTGGGCTCCTACGTGTTTTGAGTTTGACTTTGTTGACGACAAAATCGGGGTATAGGGATGTGTTTCCACACATTTCAGGATTATAAAACTGCTTCAAGTAAAATCGGAGCTGATCGGTTTCGTAAGTTACAACCAATTACATGTTTTTTCTTTTATGCTGTGCAGTAAATAATAAATTAATTCCCTATGAAGGAAAAACTGATATGCAACTCCTTATATTTTCCTCTACTCAACATTTGTTTCTAAAATGTCCGTCCCTTATCTCAACCCCCTAGGGGGGCTCTCATACAAATTTACCTGAAAATGTAAATGTAAAGCCTTTTTAAATTGATCATAGCTTTGTTATGGAAAATAATATGAGCTCATTTAATAACTCATTGTGAAGACTAAGAAGTGTAATAAATAATACAATTAATATAAAATAGCATAACAATTTCATTCGTCCTATATTTAACCCCAAATATAGCCAAAAACCGATTTTTAGCCTTTTTTCAACTTTTAAGGTTGAGATATTTTGGAAAAAACAAAAGATATTGATGTAATTCAAATTGAGTTTTAAAGAAAAAGAATGGGTCTTTCATCTTCTATATCAGGTTTTATGACTTACAATTGTCTGGTCTTATTATATAACATAAAAAGTTACGAAAAATCGTCAATAATTTTATTTATATGTTAGAATATCTCAAAAACTAAATGCGATAGAGCAATTCTGCGACCGGATTCAGATTTAGAATTGGCAAGTCCATTATAAATGACAACTTTTGCTTTAATTTCTTGTTCTTTTTAAAGGTTTTGGGCCAAATTGTAAAAAACGCATTTTTTTAAGAAATTGCAAAGAACTACCAATGGTTTGATTTCAGAACCCAGTTTTTAGATTTTGTAAGTGCTCGCGAGTAATTTTACATGATTTCGTGTTGAATTCATGGCATTTTGACTTAAACTTTTTTGTTACTGTACAATAGAAAATAAAAAACCATGTAATTGGCTGTAACTTTCGAAACCGGTCAGATCCGATTTTACTTGAACCAGTTTTATAATCCTGAAATGAGTACGAACACATACCCATACCACGATTTTGTCGTCAATAAAGTCAAACTCAAAACACGTAGGAGCCCACTGTGCACATAAGTGATCGGGCTGGCTGGTAGGAGGGGTTGTCTGGATTAGATATCCTTTAAAGGAAGCTAAAAATGATATTTATATTCATCTTGTTCTATTGATCTAGTTGAGCATGGGGCCAATCTCAATGTCGGCGAGTTCACTCAAATCGTTGAAAAAGAGTTTTCTTAGATATTTTAGCCTGGCTCTAGCTAGAGCAAGGCAGTTGCAAAGAAAGTGTTCGAGAGATTCCTTCTCGTTGCCATCCATGCAACTCCGACAGAAAGAATTAAAGGGGATACCCAGCCTTTCGGCATACTTGCCAATGGCCCAGTGCCCAGTGCAGACTGCAGCGATTCTTACAATATCAGTACGATTTCTGGATAGCAGGTCTGATGTTTTTGATTTGTTAAATGAAGGCCACACCTCTACTAGCGTGCAAGCATTGAGAATGGCGCAAGCTTCCGCCTGAAAGACGCTAGCTGAATTAGGTAAACTAAAAGAATTGGATAAATGCAACTAAAGTAATAGCTTCTCAAAAAAACTAGCCTAAAAATTTCAAAGTCCCATATCTCCACCATTTTTTTAAATTTTGAAAAAATATTTGGTAGTGTAACAGGTGTAATATCCTAAATAATTCTTAATATTCTATAAATACTGTCTTTATTTAACTTTGTATAATTTAATTTTATTTTCATCTAATAAGATTTGTTTTACTTTTGAATTTGAAACATATGAAATATAGAATTATATTTTCATTCGAATAAAATCTAACAGCAAATAAAGACGTATTTTCTGAATAATTTTAAAATATAAAATCGTAATTTTATTTAAAAAAAATAAAGAAGAATATAACAGAAAGATACACGAAAATCTGTTATATTACATTGGCGCCCAACGAAAAAAAAAAAAAAAAGAATCCACAACAATCAACTATCAAATCCTGGTTGCAGACAGCTCAACAAATTGAAAAAGATCAAATCGCAGTAGCAGATAAATTAGCAATTCCAGTCCTGGTTTGCAGAATTAATCAAACAAAAATAAAACTAGATAAATTTAAGACGATTGAAGACTTATAAAGACTCTTTCGGATATATTTACACTAGTTTATTTAAAAAGGTTAAGTCATTTGTTTTTTTTTTTTTGGAAATGCCGCAGACTCGAACAGAAAAGAATGGAGCAGGTGAACAGGAAAATGTTAATTTAATTTTTTTTAATTTTTTTTTTTTTGTTTTTTGGAACAGATGATGATTAACATTATTAGCTACCAACAATGAAAATACATTGATGGTTGGAGCTTACTGTTCAGTGTTTTTGAGTAAAACAACAATAAAAACAGCTGTGACTCTCGTTTAATCTATGCTAAAAGTTAAATAAAGTATGCTTGCAAAACTCTATAAGACGTCGGCAAAGCGTCTGATGAGGAATTGACTTATTATAGTCAATTTTGACCTGTGGTGGGTCCCGAAACTAGTAACGCAAACCAGCCTTCCGATACATTTTTTTGCTTTTTTTATTTATGTGTATTTTTGCCTTGTTTTTTGTGTTTTTATTGTTGTTTTACTCAAAAACACTGAACAGTAAGCTCCAACCATCAATGTATTTTCATTGTTGGTAGCTAATAATGTTAATCATCATCTGTTCCAAAAAACAAAAAATTAGAAAATCTCAGAGAGCCAACTGATACACATACGAATGCGCTTGCTACTTCGTTTTGTCTCGGCAAAAAACCTTGCAAACGAAGCGCTATGCATAAATAGTATAATATCGATGACTCACAACGGCAGGGCAATGCATATAAAGGGAAAAAACAAGGAAATTGGAATTTTTGCATGTGCTGTGTTTTTCTTGTAGCTGTGATTCTCGTTTAATCTATGCTAAAAGTTAAATAAAGTATGCTTGCAAAACTCTATAAGACGTCGGCAAAGCGTCTGATGAGGAATTGACTTATTATAGTCAATTTTGACCTGTGGTGGGTCCCGAAACTAGTAACGCAAACCAGCCTTCCGATACATTTTTTTGCTTTTTTTATTTATGTGTATTTTTGCCTTGTTTTTTGTGTTTTTATTGTTGTTTTACTCAAAAACACTGAACAGTAAGCTCCAACCATCAATGTATTTTCATTGTTGGTAGCTAAAAATGTTAATTTAACCGAATCACAATTCATGCAGCTGCTGAATTCAATAACTGTCAGGCCAGAAAGGAGATCGACATTTAGTACTTGTACTGCCCGTTTTAGTGGTGGACAAAATACTACCAAAATCGAGGAATTTTTGAACACCATAGGTATTTACAAGCAGGCTGAAAACATAACTGATGATTACGCTTTAGCAAGTCTTCCTTTATTACTAGAAGGATATGCGTCAGCATGGTGGGAAAGTGTAAAGCGAGAGGCACGCACGTTTGAAGAAGCCATTGTGTTGTTACGGCAAAATTTTACACCACCCCGACCGGATTGGAGAATTTATGCCGATATCCAGCATGACAGACAAAAGACTTACGAATCCACAGATGCCTTTGTTTGCAAGAAAAGATGCCTGTTTGCCCAATTAAAAGAAAGACCACCGGAAAAAATTATGTTGGACATTATTTTTCATTAACTTTTGCTACACATACGTGAGAAAATTCCACGAGATAGTGTAGTGACTTTCCAGGAGCTTCTCATAAAAAGTAGAGGAATAGAGATGCTACTAAAAGAAAATAAAATGGAATCTCCAAAACCGACGGCAGTCGAAGAAAACCATGCTAAATGCACCTACTGCAGAAAAAGAAACCGTACTGCAGAAGTTTGTTATAAACGAATAGAAAATGAAAGGAAAAGGTTGACGAACACGGAAGAACCTAAAATAAATTGCTATGGTTGTGGAGCAGCTGGATTTTACCGCTCGAATTGACCACAATGAAACACCAATAGACCCAACATTACGCAAGAAAAATTGGATTTAACGCAATAAATGCTACGGTATTCGGCAGAAGCGTGCCAACTATCAATATAAATATTAATGGCCTCAATGGTGAGGCATATATCGATACTGCAGCAAGAACAAGCATTGCAAGCTGCCAATTATTTAAAAAGTTGAAGGAAAATACGTCCGAAGTATGCGCTTTAACTATTTTGGAAGAAGTTATTCTAAGATACGGTGTTCCGAGACGCATTCATTCCGAAAATGGTGTTCAATTCATATCTTCGGTATTGCAAAAATTAACATTTTGTTTGGGTATAGAGCAAAAATTTACTCCAATATATCATCCAAACGCAAATCCAGTAGAAAGGAAAAATAGGGACTTAAAAACACTATCTATATATGTAGGTCAAAAACATAATACACGGAACTCAAAACTTCCTGCAATAAGGTTTGCAACGAACACAATGAAATGTCAAAGTACGGGATATTCTGCAGCGTACCTTACTTTTGGTCGAGAACTAAGGACTCCTATTGAAGCAAATCATGACTTAAAAACAATAGTACTATCAGAGAATTTTATAACTCCACATTTATTGTGCATTGCAAGTACCTTTCAAGAAGTAAAAGAAACACAAGAGCAAATGCAAGATAAAAACAAGTTTTATGGAGATTTAAAAAGAAAACCACAACCAAAAATAAATATTGACGACGAAGTTTTGGTGGATACTCATATTCATAGCTCTACTAGCAAAGGACTTTCATCTAAACTTATGCCCCGTCGCGATGGACCCTACGTAGTAATTGCAAAAAGGGATCTTTATGTTATGTGATTGCCTCAATAAGCAAACCAGACGTTCCACTGGCTACTCATTACATATCTGCTTTAACTTTATATAATGGGCCATCTACTTCACCAAGATATCCTATCAAATTAAGAGGACGTCCTGCCCACAATTGTACTGACAAATAAAAAATTTGTTTGCCACATCATCGAGACGTTTTCTGTGGCATAGGGAGAGAATGTAACGGGTGTAATATATCCTAAATAATTCTTAACATTCTATAAATACTGTCTTTATTTAACTTTGTATAATTTAATTTTATTTTCATCTAATAAGATTTGTTTTACTTTTAAATTTGGAACATATAAAATATAAAATTATATTTTCATTCGAATAAAATCTAACAACCAATAAAGACGTATTTTCTGAATAATTTTAAAAAATAAAATCGTAATTTTATTTAAAAAAAATAAAGAAGAATATAACAGAAAGATAAACGAAAATCAGTTATATTACAGTAGGTATTTTCTCCACTATACCACTATTGCTTATGCAAATTTATGGCCAAATCGGGTGCCATCAAAAAATCCTGATCGTAATGATTAATTTACACCGTATATAAAAATGCAGGTTAATAAATGTACGGATAAAAATTATGTTAATGGAGAAATTAAGTTAAATTAAAATATGTAAATTAGAAGTTACGCTAACTTAGCTAAAAAAAAAAATAACAATTCTTAAAGCGATTTCGTGCTGCTGACGATGATGATAATGAACATGATGGTATGATCTGGATCCGCATCGACGTGAGCGATTTTTACACACCCTCAAATTATCGTCGATTTTATTACACTGAATTCAAATGATTAGGAGCTTGGTAACTTCCGTATGTTTCTTATAACGGGAAGATGCAAACTTGGTAATGGAAACAGACCAAATGGAACCGTCTTATAAAAAATTTCACGGTTTTCTTAATTTGCTCTTATTTCGATCCTTTTTCGAAATTATTATGCAGAAATCTTCTAATACAAAAATTTAGCTCTTAAATTTCCTAAAAAAAGATTAAGAAGGATTTTTTCATACGACTTATAGTTTCAGAATGCAAAAACAAAATTGAACATATTGCTATTTTTACGTAAAAATTTACTTCTTATTAAAAATTGCAAAAAAATATATTATTGCGTTTTTATAAAATTAAGTTTTCCAACCATCTTCTGAAATCTTAGATGTTCCAGTATCCAAAAAAATTGAATTTTGAATTAGATCTCGTTCACTTTTTTTTTGTGGTGATTTGCGGTTGCTGAATCGGAATCTCGCAACCATTTTTCGCTATCAGGCCTGGGATTCGAGCTCGAGTGCAGAACACGCGATCTTCAGGCATATTTTGCTCATCCAGGTAGTGTAGAGTACCTGTTAACTTTTCCAATTGAATCATAACTTTCCGAGATATCGTTGAGTCAATTGTACACTATCCAATCTTCTTTTATAATTTTTTGGAGAGGTTAAAAAACAGCTCATAACTCCATTTCTATTAAAGTTTGCAGAAATGTTTGTCTTCTTTTGAATAAACAGCATGACAATCTATTAAATAGAAGAAAAACATTTTTCTGAACTTCAGTTTTGTTTTTTAACACACCTAAAAATTAAAAAAAAAAAAAAAAACTAGTAAAGGTGTAACCTTTGGCCTGGCCAAACATTTAATACTCTACACTACAGTATTTTGAAAATTTTGCTTATATGGGAGGTGCAACGCCCTCTTGTCCAAATTTGCCCAGTTTTTGCTCACAGCTTACGCTTACAATTCGTAATTTTTATTTGTATTTTGGTTGCATTGTCAAGAAAAGTTTTCCTAAAGTTGCATTTTGAATATATTTTTTGTATAGGCGGTAGGCGTGTCCGTATACCGATTTTGCTCATTTTCAATCCCACGAGCTAGCTTTGACGATGGAGACGGTCTACTAAATTTCATTGAATTATCTTACTTAGTTTTCCCAAAAAATGTATTTCCACATTCACCCTCTTAAGGGTGAAATTCCACTTACATTTTAAAATTTCATAAAAAATGAACTTTCAAATCCCTTATGTTGGTTATAAGGGGGTGCCAGGGGTGTCTGAGTGGCTAGAATAATTTTTTATAGTCTTATTTGATCAGTGGCGGATCCAAGGGGGGTGGGCGATCGGCCCCCTCTCAAACCAAGTGATTAAATTTTTTTAAAAATTATATGGAAAGATTTTAAAAACATTCTGTTATTATCTAGAAATGTAGTCAATCGGCCATTCCTCTTGACAATGCTGGGTCCGCCACTGTATTTGGTTATAGCGCACCAAAAATCTAAAAATATGGAATTTCACCCATAAGAGGGGCGGTAGGGGTTGTTAGCGAGGAAATGAGCTATCATAACAATTTTTGATCGTCATATTTGGTTTCAGCGCCCCAAAATGCGAGTAGGGGGTCTCCCACCTAGCACAGCACATAACCTTTTATTTTTTTTTTTGCGTGCCTGTGTATTTGTATAGAGTAGGAATACCGTTTCTTCGAGAGATGATAGTTCGGAAAGTAATGGGTACGATTCTTCTTTAGCCCTTGAGATGCTTTGCTTTCTAACTTTTAATGCATCCTACATAGTATTAAGTTCAAATATTCGTCGATACATAAATGAAAAAAGTAAAATACTCAATGCTTGCTCTGTCCAAACTTCTGAAAGAACGCAACAATGCCTGCAGAAATTATTTTATATTCTTTTGAGGTTAAATAAATCCTTTAATTGTTAATGAAATTTCAAATAGCTAAACAAAATTTTCTGACTTACATCAACAAAACGAGAATTTCTGTGCGCGGGATGTATTTACTGAACAAAGGAAATCCTTAAGCAAACGATTAAACATTATTTTAAACATTTACATGATGACGTAAGTATATTTAAAACACAAAAAAAAGTTTACACAGCCAGCAGCAAGAAATTCCATATTTGTCTTGTGGATGCCGAGATTGAATGCTTCAGCATCGTTCCTCCCTTTTGGCAGTACCAGAGTACAGCGGCATTCCCACTGACCCAAAATGCTAAAATGCTTTGTTGCATTCTTGCTGCTGCATTAAGAAACATGCAAAATGGCAGAATTTGCTTTTAGCTCCATCCAGATTTGTTCGCATGTCCTAATGCAGGCTCACATGTACATGTATGTACATATAAAGCTGCAGAAAACATTACGGTAATTGCAAATACCAGTTTTTAGCTCAGTATAAGTTTGCATTTCGGCAGCTTCTTCAAATTTATTTTCTACGAGCAAACACGTAATTTTGACTCGAAATCAGGGTTGGGGCTTAAGTTATACATTTTATTTTATAACATTATGTTCATGTGGGGCGTCGGCTCTTAGCAAATTTCAATCGTAATAAATTAGTACATCTCCACACTCCCCTGAGGCTACACGGAAAAGCTTTTTGCCCAGCAAAATTATGATGGCCAATAGCCATGGTAGTATGTATGTACGTAAGTATGTGCTAAAGCATACGCGTATTTTTGCTTCTTACATCGATTAGTATGATCTTAATGCTTCGATTTAATATTTGTTCCAAAGTTTGAAGCAACTTTTCACCAATATAGAATTAATATGAGATGTAGTTAAATTTCAAACATTATTGATTGGATTTTAAGAGTTGATTTTTATTTTGGTGTTGTGTACGGGTAACCATATGACTCTAAATTTTCCCATTACATATCGTCGGGATAAAACTACAACTAGGTATCTGCATTTTCCATGTTCCTAGAAAAACGCTTTTTAAATTTTTTGAAAGTCTAACAGCCATACCTAAATGGGAGCGTCAGGCGTATTTAACCATTCCTGTCTTTTTCATGTCCATACAATTTATATGGAGCTAATCGAAACAGGGATGGTTAAATTACGCTGACGCTCGACTAACGCTCCAATTAAGGTATGGCAGTAAGGTTGTTTGCGATTTTGAAGTTTTCAACTTTTTTAATTTGGCTCCTATTGCGTATGCCAACTTAACTTGCATTTAGTGATGAGCAAAATTAGTGTTAGACTTGAGTCTTGGTCAATTTTTCGAGACCAAGACCGAGACTACTGTGGTCACAATAATCATCAAGGCCAAAACTTCTATTCGGTCTTGATCAATGTTAGTTAGTTAGTGTGTCACGCTCTTTTCGAGCATAAAATTATCTCGCAATTCGAATGCTCAACAATCTCTAAAAATTTTTTATGACCATGACCAAGACCGCTATGGAACTGTTTTTTTTTTTTTTTTTTTGGAAAATCTTGAGCAATATGAAATAGTGGAAAGTATTAAATGTTGCAAATTGATGACAAGAAAGTACTATCAGAGTAAATTGTTTATGGCTTAATTTTTCTTTAGCAACACCTAAATTTTTTTTAAAATTTGTTGGTCTTATTAAGCTTTTATTTCAAAAATATGTGCAGTCAAAAAGTGTCGCTACATTTTTATTTCTGAGGTATAAAACCTGGTATAAGTTGAAAATCCCCGGATGGACTGGAAACATTGGTATCATATGGAAAATATTTTAATGAGTTTTTAATCTCATCTTTGATTTTACTTATGGGCTATTCTGCAAGAAATCCGTATATTTCACTCAAAAAAGGAGAACAATATTTTTCCGAGGACGCAAATAGATTAAAATAGGTATATTTTAATTTTCCCCATAATTTTCCATAATAAATTTTAAAATATTACGCAAAAAAAAAGCTTCAAAATAAACTTTTAAGTTTTTTTAAGGTGTTGTCAGTATTATAGACTAAGAGCCAGCGCTACAAAAAAATTTGGTGCCAAAAATTTATAGCTCAGCAAATTTTATATCGAAATAATGGTGCACATTTTTTTCCCACGACCTATAGTTTAGGAGATATGGTCCATTGAAATTGGACTTTCCGATCCAACATATAAAATCCATAATTTTTTTTTCTTTTAGTCGGTTTATTTTGTAGTTTCAAAGTGTGCACAAAAAATCGAGACCGATTTCACTGTCGTAGAAGAAGTTATTCCGGCACAAAGGTCGAGGAAATTAGTATCTTGCTAACGCTTATTTCTACAAAAAAATGGTTCTCCACAATTTTGTAGCTCAGAAAATTTCAAATCGAAAAATGGTGCAAATTATTTTCTTACTACCCACAGTTTTTGAGATATCCTATTTTAAGGTATTTTCAGCACACAAGTTTTCACGGTAATATTTGTGAGTGTTTTTCCAATAGTGGGTACTAACCTTCGTTTTAGTCAAACCATGAGAGGTGGTGCCTTCGAGAGATATCGGGTGCGAAAGGTTGAGAAAATCAGTTGTTGAATGATGATTTTGGAATTAATACAACTATGCCTACGTCATAGTATCATGGCTGAAATTTTTTGTGTGTATTCTTCTATTAGTGGGTACTAACCTTCGTTTTAGTCAAACCATGAGAGGTGGTGCCTTTGCGAGATATCAGCGGCGAAAGGTCGAGAAAATCAAATCAAATTTCAAATTAAAATAAATCAAAATTCATATTACTGTGAACACTTGTATGCTGAAAATACCTTAAAGTAGGATATATCCTAAACTGTGGGTCGTAAGAAAATAAATTGCACCATTTTTCGATATGAAATTTTCTGAGCTACAAAATTGTGGAGAACCATTTTTTGTAGAAATAAGCGTTAGCAAGGTACTAATTTTCTCGACCTTTGTGCCGGAATATCTTTTTGTACGACAGTGAAATCGGCTTCGAATTTTTGTGCATACTTTGAAACTACAAAATAAACCGACTTAAAGAAAAAAAATTATGGAATTTATATGTTGGATCGGAAAGTCCAATTCCACTGGACGATATCTCCTAAACTATAGTTCGTACGAAAACAATTTGCACCACTATTTCGATAAAAAGTTTGCTGAGCTACAAAATTGTGGAACTAAATTTTTTTTAGATATAACCGTTAACGAGATTTTTGCAAAAAACTATTTTTCTCGACCTTTTGCACCAGATATCTCACGGAGCCACCACCTCTCAGGATTTCGCTAGAACAATAGTTCATACCTACTATTGGAAGAACACCCACAAAAAAATTCAGCTTTGAAACTATAAGGTGGGTCAGCCAAGCGCTGGCTCTCCGTCTATTAGTGAAAGACACATTTAAAAAAAAAATTAATTTGTTTCGATCATAAAGTGAAGAAGAATTTTATACCACGGCAAAGCCACGCTTGTTTGTACAATCCAAATTTACGAAATGTTTTGCGTTGAAGACCAAAAAAATTCTAATAACTAATTCTGCGATACAAAAACATTTCCTAAAATATTCAGGAATACTATTTATACTATACACTATATGCATGAGTCGTTCCATTTCATTGCTATTGCTATTTGTCCACCACATCCGTCAGCCATTTACCTTAACTCTTTTATCTGAGTGTAGTTTCAATTGTGCAGGCAATGAAATAGAGCAGATGCTATTTCATTGGAACTTTCGTAGTGTTCGTGTTGCATCCGTGTGTAAATGAAAGTATTGCTCGGAGTTATCTTAATGAACCTTCAGTTATGGTAAAATTATATGTATTAAGCTGGCGGCTGTAATATGCAGACTGATCTGGTATTTTCGGATTTGCTAAGATTTTTTCACAATCGAAAGAAAATATTTATCTATCAGCTTTCTCTTCATGCAATTTTTTAAAAAATGTTTTTGCTTTTAATTTATCTACCCTTTTTTCTATCATAAAATAATTTTTTACTGCCTCCGTTACTGACCTTTTTATCCTTTCATTTAATGACAAACATGTAGAGCAAGCATCTGTTGCTGGACATCCAAATCCAATATTGCATTTAGTGCAAAAAATTTGCCTCATCAAGCGTTGGGCCAATGTAACATTTTTGCATAAAATTATTAAAGGGGAAACGAATTCACCAATTTTACTTCAATCAATAGATTTCAACTTTCCAGGAAGAGACTCAAGGCATTTCCGCCCTCTAAAATTGTCACATTTTAGGTTAAATTATTCACAGTTTAGCCCCTTCCGTAGCATCTGTAACGATTTTAACAGTTTATATAGTACCACTTATATTTCTTTGATGACTCAATCTCTATCCTTAAATGTAAAATAATCTTGCACTTGAACTCCTAGCTCGTGTTGCGTTTTCTCCTTTCTTCTACATATTTCGATTTAATATGTAGCTGTTGATCAGTCATGATCTGTAGCTTCAAAGCGTGTATCCCGCGTTGTCACTCATCCGCTGAACAGGGGCTGTCCATAAACTCCGTAACGCTAAAATTCGCTATGATGAACCCCCCCCCCCCCCCCTTTGTGACGATAGCTTCATATAAAAAATAAATAAAATACACCAAGCGTGACGCTTGCTCGAACCCCCCCCCCCCCCCTATTAGCGTCACGGAGTTTATGGACACCCCACAGCAGAACAGTCCGGTCTGCTTGTGGTCGGTCACCAACCGTTACACGGATGCGCCTCTCGGGTGGGCAGGCGGGTGGTGCACAGTGGTTCTAAAGTGTGTTTTTTATATCAAAACTTTTTTCCCGCTTGGGGACGCATTGTAGAAAGATTTCAATGATGGGGGCTTCTAGGTAATTAAACAGGGAAAAAATGAGCCACCGCTCCCGAACAAAGCCGAGGGAATTTGAAAAAAAATAAATATCGCTAAATCCCACCGGACAATTAATCTACCCATAAAAACAATCATTCAAATCGGGTTAATGGTTCCCGAGTTATTAAGATTTTTAATATCCCGGACGAATCCGAAAAAATTAGAGTTTCACAGGACCTCAATGGGCAACGTATCTGCCCATCAAGTTGTAGATTTTTATAAGTTTTCCGTTTTCGATTTTCCGGGTTTGAGCCCCAAGAAAGGAGGTCAAAACTATTTATTCTATAAAAAGCGGTAGCTTTATTTTTTCCCCGGTTTAATTACCTATAAATTCCCATCATTGAAATCTTTCTACAATGCGTCCCCAAGTAGGCAAAAAATTTTGATATAAAAAACACACTTTGGGACCACTGTGTGGTGGGAACGTTCGTAAAAAAATGGTAGGGGAGGGGGGGGGGCTATTGTGGACTGGGGGCTAGTGTGGACAAATTCAAATTCTCGCGCCGTTTTGAATTTTTTGTTTCTGTTTTATATTTTTCAAGTTGGTATTTGCACTCTGCATCACAAAAAAAAAATTCATTTGTTGACAGTTCAGCTTTCCATGATAACGTGACCGAACAAGTTTTACGCAGCAAAAAGTAATTTTTTTGTTGTTTCGTAATTTCAGTGATACTTTTAAACTAATTATTTTTCTGCTGTAGTGTTAATAGATAATACAAATATAAAATAGTGTTTATTTAAACCATTGAAATTATTTTTGAAGGACTTTACCGTAAGATTAAAAAAAATATATTTTTGTTTAAAAAGACATGAAGGGGCTAGTGTGGACAACTGAAATGGGGCTAGTGTGGAAATGTCCGCAGCAGCTGAAATGACCCCAGAAATCGTCAGACCATTTCTAAAAGCCGGTCCAAGAAAGTACGTTACTAAAAAGAAAGAACGACAGATTCACGTGTCCCGATTTACCGGATACCAGCGAAATTTACCGAAATGAAATAGTGGCAAAGCTGCCACGACCACAACAACTGTCGGAAACATCGCGATCAGCAAGTAATATGAAGTTTGAAACAACATGGACAAAAAGTATTTTATATTGGCCAAATTGTCACGATCCACGGTTCTCAAGATTTCGACATTACGTTTCTAAAAAGAAAGAACGATAGATTCACGTATCCCGATATACCGGATACCAGCCAAATTCACCGAAATGAAATAGTGGCAAAGCTGCCACAAGCACAACAACTGCCTGGAGCATCTCGATCTGCAAGTTATATGAAGTTTGATATAAATTTCTCCAAATGGAACATGGGATAGCAGTTAATTTTTTATTTGTACTATTATTTGTATTACATCATTATTTTCTTGAATAAACATGTATCTGAACTCTTTCTTAACGTTTTTGCATGAAAGTTTTTTATGGTGTCCACATTAGCCCCCAGTTAAATCAATGGTTGTCCACTCTAGCTCTTTTTAAAATAATTCAATAGTGCATTTATGAAAATAAAAAATCATAACTATTGATGCAATTATGAAGGCAAGAGGTATAAGTAATCGATAAAATTTACTTTATTACAAAAATGATATATTTACATATATAATTTTGTAATTATATAAAAACTGCCCACACTAGCCCCCCCCTCCCCTACACTTAACTTTTTTTTCTCTAAATATGTCGTTATACAGTTTAAATAACTTTTTTATATTTAAATCACTGCTTCGGTAAACCCCCTATATAGTTTTTGAGCGGCAGTAGTGGGTCTCAACTCCTTTCAAAGATTCTATGAATCATCTCACATTTATATGAAGATCTGTCTTAGAGCGTCTATCTACAGTATAATTAAAGAATAGAGCAATCCTTTGAGTTCTATCCTTCAAAATACAAAGAATGTTCATAAAAGTTTTCTGGAATACACGTTTACGTTTCGTTGATGTACTTTAAATGAATTCATCTTGTTGAACCTTTGTTTTATTTGTATAGAAAGTCGAATGAAATCTGTGGACATAAGAGTGGTCCAAATGCCACAAATGTTAAAATGTCAAGGTGTGCGCGACTTTTCTCAATCCTTGGATCCTGCTGATTACAAAAAGTGCTTTGAAACCAAAAAAAAATTGCATTTATATATTCTTTGAGTACTTTTTTCAATTTAAATACTATATCTTTTAAACAAGACAAGGTATTTGCACAAATTAAATTGAATCTCTTTAAAAATTCTTTGAGCAATATTCTGCATCAAAAATAATTAATTTATCTAGAGCCAATTTTTTTCAGCAGCACTTTAAACTTCAAAATTTTTAAAATTTTTTTGATGTATCTGCACTTTCAAGAAGCGATTTTTTTTCTTATTTTACTCCATCGAATTTTTTTTTTAGTTTTTTATCTCTAAAACGCTTTCAACAACCAAGATATTAGTAACACTTTTATTCAATAAAAATAATTAAGTTTAATTAAATTGGACTAATGAACTAAAAATAATTAAGTTTAATCAAATTGGACAAATGAACTAAATTAATGTTAAAATCGTTAGTCCCCAATTTCCTGAGTAAATAAAATTCTTCGCGAAATCGAAACCTTGGCAATGCATGTTATTTTTGGCAAAATAGGTTAACAGAAAGTTTTCATAGATGTTCTAAAGAAACTAAAAAAATAGATGAAACAGAAATTAAAATAGTCATTTTTGATTGCTCTCAGAATTATATCTCGTACGGTTTTTGTGATACTCTAACATAAAAGTTTAAAAAACACCGTTTTTGCTATTTTTAAAGTGATATTACAAGTCTAGGTTACTTTTAGCCACAAAAAGTGGCCAGCCTGTTTCAATTTAGATTATACCAATATCTTTTCAATTCTCGGAGATATCCTTAACCAAATAGTTAAAATAGTGCAAATAACACTTTTTTTCGTTATTTCTGCTTACGATATTTCGAAAAAACGAAGAGATATCGATATAATTTAAATTGAGTTTTGAAGAAAAAGGTTGTCACTTTTAACGACAATACCACTTACCATGTCGTGAAATAACAGCTTCAAAAATAGCAAAAACTGTCTTATTTGCATTTTTAGGTCAACAACAATCCATATTCCCTGGATTAAAATGGACTGATCCGATTTTTAATCCAAATCTGTCCGAGAATTTTGGTACACAATTGTGGATCAGAATAGATTCTTAAAATTCAATCCATTTCAATCCAGACGCGACTCAAAGGTATTTTGGCTCGCTTTTTTGCCTCAACGTTCTTTTTGGAATTTCTGTTCGGAACTTTCTGGACTTTAAATAACTTAAGCCATTCCTCCTTTTTGACTTTTCTGACAAAGGCCTCAGAGCATTGGATGGGGATATTTCTTACGGAGAGCTATCACCTTCTTGGCAGCATTAGGATTATCAAAACCTTTCTTTTTTCCACATCATTGCTTTCTACTCACGGTCAGACGTTCCTTATAGGTTTTAATAACACGCGAAATGGTATTCAGCGAAACCTTAGCTTTTCTACCGATTGCTTTGAAAGTCCAATTTGGATTTTCGTTAAATATTTTACAAATTTTTTCACGCACTTCTATTTCGCAGCTCATGGTGAAGCCACAAATGAACAAATGAGTAAAAAAAGTAGCTTGAAGATTTGTACATATTTACAAAACGCAACTTGATTAAAATTAATTTGAATTTTTTGAATTTTAACTATTAACAAGTAATAATAAAACTAGTTTCATCGTGCGCAAGCCTTAATAAGTGTCCAGGACACACCAATGTTAGAATTTCACACTAGCAGTGTTATTTAACTATAACGTAATTGTTACACCATTGCATTATCTTCAAAATACTTCTCCCATTCTATAAATTCAAGTTGAAAATAAATAATTCAAAAACTGAAATAAAACCACAAATAGAATTTGATTTCTTTTTTCTGACAAAATATAATTTTCATAAAAATTAACTTTAATTTTGTGTGGGAATATGTTTACTAGACTATTCTTAGAGTGACATGCGTACAGCAGCTTCCCATGATGATACTTTTCAGCGTGGCCCCATGTCGTCTTTATTATTACGCTAATTCTGCACGATTTACAGTCTCGTATTGGCAACAACTACAGCAACGAATTTTAGTATTGTAATTAGAGTGACACGTGACTGCGAATTATGTGGTGCTTTTACATGTTGTACAAAAACAATAAAAGAAAAACAAACATTTGACGTCACTTAGAAGTAAAGTTGAGTTTTCTTTTGCCTTGGTCAAATATATGAACATAAGTACATACGTATTAAAATTTTATATTTAGCTCAAAAATCGAAAACTCTATACATTTAACACTTATAGATATACAAAATCTATTCAAAATGAAAATGAAACTAAAGTAAAATTTTAATTACAATTTCAGCTTCTTTGCGGATTTGCCAGGCATATCTAATTTCTTTTTGGTAGGTTTCAATGTTGATGTTGTAGTGTCCTGCAGCTTGGAAAAAAATGCTTTGGAAGATTTTAATGAGCCCTTATCGTTGCTGGCTGTGATCTAAAAGAAGGAAACAGTACACTCATTAAAGAAATATAATAGCTATGTATGTCAACTTATTACATGAAAATAATAAAGATCAATCTATGATCACACTGTGATAGTTTTTTTTTTTTTTTTTCTCGCGTGTACTACCTATCTATATTATAGTTTATGTCTTAGCAAAATTTTTAAGGGAAAAACAATTTTTCAGTATGAGATTTCGAAAACACAACGGATACTAAATTTTTTTTAACATAAGGTTTACCTAAGAAAAGTTTCTGTATTTGAGGCCATTTATACTGTATTTTATGTTTATTAATAGAGCTGTAGGAAAATAATTAAGTGTTATAGTCTTCGTTAAAGTTTAAGTATAGGTTAGGCCAGGCATTGCAATTGCCATCTTTTCCAGTGGCCACTTCAAAAAATCCTTTAAAATATAAAGCACGAGTTGCTTTTTGCTCAATAATACTTGAGCGGTCTCTGCGTTCTTTATCATTCACCCATAATTTTGATTGTTGACCTTGAATTCCAGTTTTCCAACCTTGGTATGTTAAAGTAAATATTACGTATAGGAAAGTATTTTACTTCAGTTTCTAGCAAAATTCAATTTCGGAGTGAAGTTTTGATTCTATTATTTGCGCTTATAGATCGGATCGTTCACAATCGGTTGAAAGTGGCGTACTTATATGAAGTTTGCATTTTTAGTGAGTGTTTTGATGATTAAGAGCCAAAAATTTCTCAAGTGATAAGAATTAAAAGGTAAACTAGTTATGATTTAAGAACTTTCTTTTTTCTACAATATTAGGCATAGGGAATAAAATGGTAATTATTTTTTTCGTCAAAAATTTTTCATTTATTGAAAATACCTATTTCAAATGAATAAATTGAAATTTAAGCAACTTCTTCGCCCCTGAGAAAATTATAAAAAATATCGAGCCTTAACCGCCAAAAAAGACTCAACCGACAAAAAACAAATTTTACAGCAGATGCTTTTTTTGAATTTTCTTTGCATACATTGTAGTGCAAAAGTCAAAATTGCTTACACTATATCTTCGTAATGATACTTTTTACAGTTATGAAATTTGAAGCGTGAAATAGAAAAAGCAGGCAAATGAGATTGCTATCATTAGAAAGAGCAGAAATTTTTCATAAAAAAGTTTATAATAATTTTTTTCGTAAATATTGTATATCACTACGGTAGTTTTTTAGCTAACAAAGTTTAAAATCGTTTTAAAACTTGAAAAAACTGTGTTTAGTTTTAAAGCGAAATATTTAGTTTTTAAAACGATTTTTAACTTGCTCTCCTTGCACCAGAATTTTTAGTTTCTATCGTTTTAACAAAAAAACTTGTTGGAAAGCAAATCGGAAGCAAAAAAAAAATATGGAGCAGTCTGATGTACATGCACTTTAATGTGGGGCAAGTTTTCCCACGACCAACCGTCCACCGGAATCGAAATCTACGAAAAAATCTCAGACCCAATTAACCATGGGTCTAAAATCAATATCGAGCTTCCGCTCATCATAAAAAAACATATGTTACGATTTTTTTTTAATCGATTGTATTTGATTTATTTTCAATCGTAGTACATTCATTTTTTTATGAATGGTGTGTTGGTTACCTACCGAAATCAGCAAAAAACTCAATTTTGAAAAATGTTAGTTAGGGCGTTTCTGTATTAAGGTGACGATATATGTACATACACGTTGGCAACAATATTTCGATTATTCAGAACAGAATAAAAAATACAGAACAATGCTTAAAAAATTATACAGAAAAAGAGGCCTCAAATACAGAGCTGTTCTGTATAATACAGTAAGGTTGGTCACCGTATATATCCCAGAAAAAATTGGGGTAATCGATATTGGTTCAAAAGTTATTAACAATAAAGTGATGTCGTGCATGTCCTTCTTCAGTAGTAGAGAAAAAAAGGCATCTTACGAAAAAAGTGTATATATTTAGCATAAAATGCTTAGAATCGTCCAAAGAATAAAAAAGTACGTGTGAATTTTTTCAGAATTTTCTGAGACATTTTTAAATTTTCCGAAAATTGGTCCCAAAAAAAAAATTTAATACGTTCCAAAAATTTCTAAAAAATTCGCACTAATTTCTTAGTCAATCCTAAGCATTTTATGCATTATGAACTTTTTTCATAAGATGCCTTGTCTTTCTCTTACTGAAAAAATACTTGTTTTCCAGTTTTACAGCGATATTTTGTCCAATCAATTCGTATTCGTTGTTGTGTAATTTTAATGACATTAGATCCAAATCACATCCAAAAAACTCATGAATTTGTCATAAACGCCGGAAAGAGCCCAATAATTTTTATCAATTTATCGGCAATATCTTGCACATTGATTTTCTACGTTTACTGACATACTGCGATTTCCAATTTTATTGATAACTAGCCTTCTTTGCCCGCTCCGCTAGGCATGTTTGTTTTGTTTTTTGATTCCCAATAGCTTAGAAGGTATACAGGGATAAAATTTTGATCTACGCCACTGCCACGTCACCAATAAAAATTTAGGTATTTTGAGAAAGTTAATTTCATTTCAAACCATCTTAAAAATTGGCAATGGCATAGTTGGAGTGTCCCAGGAAACCATCAATTAAGGCTTGTTGATAGTTTGCCTTAGATCTAGATATTCTTCGTTTTGACTATGAAGCCTTCGGGTGACCTTCGGGAAGCATCGGGTATTCCAAAAAACTATCAGTTAAAGTTTGTTGATAGTTCACCGTAGATTTTTTCCCTCTCGTATACCTAGATATTCTTCGTTTTGACTATGAAGCCCTCGGGTGACCTTCGGCAAACTTCGGGTTTTCCAAAAAACTATCAGTTAAAGTTTGTTGATAGTTTACCGTAGATTTTTTCCCTCTCGTGTACCAAGATATTCTTCGTTTTGATTATGAAGCCTTCGGGTGACCTTCGGGAACCATCAGGTGTTCCAAAAAACTATCAATTGAAGTTTGTTGATGGTTCACCATAGATTTTTTCCCTCTCGTAAACCTAGATATTCTTCGCTTTGACTATGAAGCCCTCGGGTGACCTTCGGCAAACTTCGGGTGTTCCAAAAAACTTTCAGTTACAACTTGTTGAAAGCTTGCCATAGATATTTTCCCTCTCGTATGCCTAGATATTCTTCGTTTTGACTATTAAGCCTTCGGGTGGTCTTCGGAAAACTTCGTGTATAGCATAAAAACATTCCCATACCTAATATATACTCATTTCCAAATTTTCAGCTCAATTGGACGAACGGTTTCTGAGTGATATTGCTTCAGACAGATACACAGACACACAGTCATTTTTATACACATAGTATATATATAGATTTTCAAAAAAATTTTCACTGAAGTGTAATAATTTTGTCGGGAAATTGAAATTAATACTGATTTTGAGGAACCCATTTTTTGATTAAGAGCAGGATTTTTAGATTAAGAAAAACTCAAAGGGGGTAGAAGATCCCTCTATTTTAATCCCGGGGTTAGGCGCCAGATGGACTTTTGTATGCAAAATATGAGTACCGAAAACTGAGCAGATTCTTAAAGGCAGGACCCCAACTAACATTGCCAGGAACTGCGGTGGTCCACTTCTTTATATTCCCTGCCCCCGTCCAGTCCAAACATTGTCTTACATTCTCGTATTTATAGCGGTTTATTGTGAAGTAGGTTAAGTCCTAAATGCGGCAAAAGAAATTTTATGAATTTGGTGACATTTTGCTAGAAATTAATAAAATTGGTCTCTTTTTTTTACGAAAAATATAGTTGGTGGTGTGAAATTGAAGGTTAGCAGTCAAATAACTGATTTTATAGCACATAATGCATATGGCATTACTTTTGTCATTTATGGGCTTTCAAAATAAACGATTCATACATTGAATTGATTTGTTTCTATAGGTTGCTTTTTTTATAAATTACAGAAGTTTAGACTCCAGTTCATCACTGGATATATCTATAGATATTAGAGATTCTTCCAAACATCTTATTTCTAAGAATTTTGGCTTAAAAGTAAAATCATTAAGCAAATGCTTTTTCTAAATCTGGGTGCTAAATCTGATATCTGTGTCTAAATAAACGGCACCAAAAACACACGAATTATTTAATAAGATTCATAAAGAGTCAATATTAAGTAAAGCAAACTTAAGGCTCAGCCATCAACTTTTTTTCTTTCTACTTTTAGCATACATGATTCCATGCAAACATTTAAAAGTAAATTTTTCTTTGAAAAATTTTATGGACAATTTACAAAAACTGCTGAAATGATTTTTGACTTTAAACTGAACCCAACCTATTTTTAGCGAAGTTTTCGGTTCAGTTCAGCGCTCCCAAAATAAAAACGGTTCAATTAATGGTTCGGTTTAATGCACAAAAACTGTGATGGTTGGAACTTGGTTTCGGTATAACCGTAACTATAAACGATATACGTTTCGGTAAAAGTTTATATGATTGTGCACTTTTGGATGCTTAGGTATTTAATACATATTTTGTGTTTACTTATTTGATGATAAATTTGGTATATTGCAAGCTTATGAAGACATAAAGCTCGATATTTAACTTACCTTTTCAACATTTCTTTGCTTTGTTATTGTTTTAAGCAGTTTGGCATTTTCCTCCTTCTTTGATAGAGCGATTCCCATTTTCTTTTTCTGTATATCTTTCGTTTCCAATGCTTTGTAAATGGCACGTTGTTTCTGTTTTTTCTTGCGACGATCACGGTTTTTATCTGTTTTAGTACGTTCTGACTCACCAATAGGAGCGTGTTTCGAACTCTTTAAAATTTCTTCAGGTGCAAGCAAGTTGGCATCACTGACAGCAACCGGTGCTACCTCTTCCATGTTTATGGCAGGAATATTAGTGATAATTCTTGCTTCAGGTGCAACAGGTTTTGGTGTGAAATGGAAGTTAGAGAGAGCGTCTAATTTAATAAAAAGTGCATGCATTAGTTTTCGAATTTCTTTGTGTTCTTTAGGGTCTTCCTTCTCAGTTTCATCACGATTGGGTTGAAGCTTCTCCATCTCGTTTTGATACTCTTTTTCATATACTTGCGCAAGTGATACTTTGGATTTTTCCTGATCCAAAACCAATTGCTTACGGTATTCATGCGGTGTCTGCAAAGGTTTCACTTTCAGTTCTACATCATCCCATGCTTGATCTTTAATTCTTTGCCGTATTATGTCTTCCAGCCGACGCGTAGTCTCTTCTGTGATAATAGGAGCAGGTCTTGTGTTTGATTGAAATTCAAGTACCTCCTCAAGCAGTGAATTTTGAGGTCTACTTGTTGCTTGAATTTCACCTTTAAGCTGCCAAGGTTTTTCGCCTAGCACTTCATCTTCATAATCGCGAATGCGTTGTTGAAAGCGTTCTTGACGTAATTCGAAAGAAGATTTTGGTTCTTCTTTTTCGTCTGCATTGGAATTTGTATCAGAATCAGATGGTTGTTCCAGCTCAGTATTAGGTTTTAGCGTTTCTCCTTTCTCTTCTTCTTCCTCCACATCTTCTTCATTATTATTGTCGCTGTCAGTAACTGTTTCTTTTTCATTTTCTTCAACCTCTTGGTCGTCACTATTATCTTCTTCAGGATCCAACTCTGCGAAATGATCCTTTTTACTTTTAAAATTTTCCTGTTCTGTCTCTGTAAGTTCATCATCCGTTTCAAAGAAATCTTTATAATCTGGGTTTTCATCTTCTTCCTCTTCCTCAACATCTCCCAAATTATTGTCAAAATAGTTAATACCATCATCATCATGTGCAGCAGGTTTGCCTTTACTCTTACGCACTTCTTTGGCATCTTCTGCTTCAAGAAAGGCTTCCATTTCGTCAAGTTTAAAAAATTTATCATCAACAACCGACGGCTTCACTTTCTTTTTTGGTTTTTTAACATTTTTAACCGCATAGTCATCACCTTCACTTGAATTATCGTCGACGTCGTCTTCTTCTTGTTCTTCATTCAAGTGTTCATTATCCTCACTATCCAGACCAGTCTCAACCTCATTGGCGTCATTTTCCGCATCATAATCTTCTTCTTTCAATCGAATTTCTAATTTTTCCTCTCGTACCGCTATCAACTTCGCTGCCGTTTCAACAAACTGTGGCAAAACAACGTTATTTCGCAGCTCCAACTGCTGCCAAATCTGCTCCTCATGCATATCCTCCAACACCAATTCGGGTAAAATTTCAGTTGCTGCTGAGTTCGTTTCATCGCTTCTTACAGCCAACTCATACACTTTGTTTAATAATCCGGAGAGATCTTTGAATTTTTCAGGCTGAGCGCTGTAGTAAAAAAAAGCAACCAACGTTAGAATTACACGTGCACACGATCTCAGTTAAAAAGGCGCAGAAATTTACCTTAGAAAAAGCTCAGGTTCTTTCAAAATTCCTTTAAATTTCTTTACCAGTCCTTTGTCAATTTTATCATGTTTTGTTTTAGCAATCGCTTCACTGTTTTTATGTGAATTTTTCATTATTAATTCAAAGTATAAATGGTATATTTGCAGATAAAAATAATTTACAACATCCAAGAAACCAAGAGGTAAACAAGTGTGAATGTTTTGACAGCTGTCACCATGGTAGAAGCATGATTGAATTTCCAAGGCTGCAGCGATAACAAATATTTTTCTTCTAATTAATTTTAACCTGTGGAAATGTCAAAATCAGTTTTTTTTTATATCATTGGTATGGTTGTAGTGAAAATGTTTTTTTTTTTTGTTAAATGCGAAGCTATTTTTGAGTGCTTAAGGGCCAATTTCACAGTCTACTTCTTCTTCTTCTTAAAATATGCTGTTCAACATGAACAGCATATAGTGGAGTCAATAAAGCCTTTTAGATGGAACTCCGATTTTGGTGATTTTTTTTTTTAAATTTTGGTTTTTTTTTTATTTAAACTCAGAAACATTTTGGAGCGCGGTCGGAATTATATAATTTTTCAAACAATATTTAAAAACTTATGTTTTCATAAAAAAAAATTGGAAAAAATACAACAAACAAGAATCAAAATAGTAATTTTATATGAATTTGGCAATTCTAAATCTGAATCTGGCATTAAAATTGCTATATCTTATATGGTTTCTGAGATATATTCTCTTTTTATAGGGTCTAAAATTGTGTATGTAAAAACTGTTGCCATATTTTTCTCAAAAACGGCTTAAGCGGTTTTAACAAAACTTTGGAAAATGCTACGCATTAGCATATACTACTTCAATGTGCCCAGCCGGAAAATTTTTACATCTTCAAAAAAGACTTTTTCAAACTAAAATCAAACACATTTTAAAGAACATCATTTCCTCAAGTTTCCTCAAGTTTCATTACTTAAATTTTCCCACTAGTTTTCCCACAATTTTCAACCAAAATTTTCCGGCTGAAAAAAGTTGAAATATCTATAATTATGTTGTTTTTGAATAATTTTGAATAAAATTAACTTTAAGCTTCTTTAAGTTTCCTCAAGTTTCTATATTTCACTCTTACTGTCAGTTTTTCCATCAAAGCTGAAAATGCTTTCCGGCTGAACACATGATTGTTATACTACTTATAACGTTACTATTATTCAAAATTTGCTGCAGTATCTACTCGTAAAAATAAATCCTGAATATCTCTAAGTTTCCTCAAGCAAACCCAATTTTCATCTCCATATAGTTTTCCCTCAATTTTCCATTAAAGTTTTCCACAATCAAGATATTCAGATAATCAAAGTTTTGCTGCTATTACATACTTTTTGGGTGAACAGTAATACTATACCTATAACTTTGCTGTTGCATTTAATCTTAAAAATTAAATATTTTTAGAGAAAACTTAGGGAAATTAATTTTTAATTTCCTCAAAATAACTCATTTTCCTCTCTTCAAACTTTTCCCATAGTTTCTAATCGAACTTTTCTGGCTTAAATTCATTGAATTTTTCATAACTTTGTTAATCTTCAACATTATTATATGAAATTAAAAACAAAAATTTACTTTTTTTTCCTCAATCTATCTTAACTTACCACGCTTTTCTACTTAACTCAGTTTTTCCACAATTTTCAACCAAAGTTTTCCGACTGAAAAATCTTAAATCACGCATAACTTTGATTGTGTTAAATATTTTTGAAAGAAAATTCTTGAGGAAATCAATCTTCCATACACTTAAGTGTTTTGCATTTTCCGAATTTTTCCTCTCTTCTCAGGTTTCCCACAATTTTCAATCAAAATTTTCCGAGAGAAAAATATTCACACAATCAAGTTTTCGCAACTATTGCATACTTGTAGGCTAAAATGTTATAACAGTTTTTATTCCACTAACTTTATTTGTTAATAAATATTTTTACAGAAAAACTTAAGAAAATAAGTTTTCCACCTTCTCAAAATAAGTTTTCAATTTTCCCTAAATAACTATATCATGTTCCACTCTTTGAAGTTCACCCGTAGTTTTAATTCGAATTTTTCTGCCTGAAATTCAGTAAATTTCACCTAACTTTGTTATTATTCAATACTTTTCAATGAAAACAAAAGCAGAATTTATTCTTTACTTTCCTTAAGTTTCCTCAAGTTACCACGCTTTTCTACTTCTCTCAGTTTTCCCACAATTTTCCACCAAAGTTTTCCGGCTGAAAAATCTTAAATCACGTATAACTTTGATTATGCTAAATAATTTTGAAAGAAAATTCTTGAGGAAATCAATCTTCCATACACTTAAGTGTTTTGCATTTTCCGAATTTTTACACTCTGCTCAGGTTTCCCACAATTTTCAATCAAAATTTTCCGAGAGAAATATATTCTGACAATCAAGTTTTTGCAACTATTGCATACTTGTAGGCTAAAATGTTATAACAGTTTATTCTACTAACTTTATTTGTTAATAGATATTTTTACAGAAAAACTTAAGAAAATAAGTTTTCCACCTTCTCAAAATAAGTTTTCAATTTTCCCTAAATAACTATATCATGTTCCACTCTTCGAAGTTCACCCGTAGTTTTTAATCGAATTTTTCTGCCTGAAGTTCAGTAAATTTCTCATAACTTTGTTATTATTCAATATTTTTCAATGAAAACAAAAGCAGACTTTAGTCTTTACTTTCCTTAAGTTTCCTCAAGTTACCACGCTTTTCTACTTCTCTCAGTTTTCCCACAATTTTCCACCAAAATTTTCCGGCTGAAAAATCTTAAATCACGCATAACTTTGATTGTGTTAAATAATTTTGAAAGAAAACTCTTGAGGAAATCAATCTTCCATACACTTAAATGTTTTGCATTTTCCGAATTTTTCCAATCTGCTCAGGTTTCCCACAATTTTCAATCAAAATTTTCCGAGAGGAAAATATTCACACAATCAAGTTTTTGCAACTATTGCATACTTGTAGGCTAAAATTTTAAAACAGTTTATTCTACTAACTTTATTTGTTAATAGATATTTTTACAGAAAAACTTAAGAAAATAAGTTTTCCACCTTCTCAAAATAAGTTTTCAATTTTCCCTAAATAACTATATCATGTTCCACTCTTCGAAGTTCACCCGTAGTTTTAATTCGAATTTTTCTGCCTGAAATTCAGTAAATTTCACATAACTTTGTTATTATTCAATATTTTTCAATGAAAACAAAAGCAGACTTTAGTCTTTACTTTTCTTAAGTTTTCTCAAGTTACCACGCTTTTATACTTCCCTCAGTTTTCCCACAATTATCCACCAAAGTGTTCCGGCTGAAAAATCTTAAATCACGTATAACTTTGATTATGCTAAATATTTTTGAAAGAAAATTCTTGAGGAAATCAATCTTCCATACACTTAAGTGTTTTGCATTTTCCGAATTTTTGCTCTCTTCTCAGGTTTCCCACAATTTTCAATCAAAATTTTCCGAGAGAAAAATATTCACACAATCAAGTTTTTGCAACTATTGCATACTTGTAGGCTAAAATGTTATAACAGTTTTTATTCCACTAACTTTATTTGTTAATAAATATTTTTACAGAAAAACTTAAGAAAATAAGTTTTCAACATTCTCTAAATAAATTTTCAATTTTCTCAAAGCATATCATTTTCCTCCGGGAAGTTTTTCCATAGTTTTCAAACGATTTTTTCTACATGAAATTCATTAAATTTCTCATAACTTTGTTATTATTCAATATTTTTCAATGAAAACAAAAGCAGACAATAGCCTTTATTTTTTTTCTCAGTTTCCTCAAGTTACCACACTTTTTTACTTCTCTCAGTTTTCCCACAATTTTCCACCAAAGTTTTCCGACTGAAAAATCTTAAATCAAGCATAACTTTGATTGTGTTAAATATTTTTGAAAGAAAATTCTTGAGGAAATCAATCTTCCATACACTTAAGTGTTTTGCATTTTCCGAATTTTTCCTCTCTTCTCAGGCTTCCCACAATTTTCAATCAAAATTTTCCGAGAGAAAAATATTCGGACAATCAAGTTTTTGCAACTATTGCATACTTGTAGGCTAAAATTCTAAAACAGTTTTTATTCTACTAACTTTATTTGTTAATAGATATTTTTACAGAAAAACTTAAGAAAATAAGTTTTCCACCTTCTTAAAATAAGTTTTAAATTTTCCCCAAATAACTATATCATTTTCCACCCTTCGAAGTTCACCCGTAGTTTTTAATCGAATTTTTCTGCCTGAAATTCAGTAATTTTCTCATAACTTTGTTATTATTCAATATTTTTCAATGAAGACAAAAGCAGACTTTAGTCTTTACTTTCTTTAAGTTTTCTCAAGTTACCACGCTTTTCTACTTCTCAAAATTTTCCGGCTGAAAAATTGTGGGAAAACTGAGAGAAGTAGAAAAGCGTGGTAACTTGAGGAAACTTGAAGAAAGTAAAGACTAAAGTCTGCTTTTGTTTTCATTGAAAAATATTGAATAATAACAAAGTTATGAGAAATTTAATGAATTTCATGTAGAAAAAATCGTTTGAAAACTATGGAAAAACTTCCCGGAGGAAAATGATATGCTTTGAGAAAATTGAAATTTATTTAGAGAATGTTGAAAACTTATTTTCTTAAGTTTTTCTGTAAAAATATTTATTAACAAATAAAGTTAGTGGAATAAAAACTGTTATAACATTTTAGCCTACAAGTATGCAATAGTTGCAAAAACTTGATTGTGTGAATATTTTTCTCTCGGAAAATTTTGATTGAAAATTGTGGGAAACCTGAGAAGAGAGCAAAAATTCGGAAAATGCAAAACACTTAAGTGTATGGAAGATTGATTTCCTCAAGAATTTTCTTTCAAAAATATTTAGCATAATCAAAGTTATACGTGATTTAAGATTTTTCAGCCGGAAAATTTTGGAGGAAAATTGTGGGAAAACTGAGAGAAGTAGAAAACCGTGGTAACTTGAGAGAACTTAAGGAAAGTAAAGACTAAATTCTGCTTTTGTTTTCATTGAAAAATATTGAATAATAACAAAGTTATGAGAAATTTACTGAATTTCAGGCAGAAAAATTCGATTAAAAACTACGGGTGAACTTCGAAGAGTGGAACATGATATAGTTATTTAGGGAAAATTGAAAACTTATTTTGAGAAGGTGGAAAACTTATTTTCTTAAGTTTTTCTGTAAAAATACCTATTAACAAATAAAGTTAGTGGAATAAAAACTGTTATAGCATATTAGCCTACAAGTATGCAATAGTTGCAAAAACTTGATTGTCTGAATATTTTTCTCTCGGAAAATTTTGATTGAAAATTGTGGGAAGCTTGAGAAGAGAGGAAAAATTCGGAAAATGCAAAACACTTAAGTGTATGGAAGATTGATTTCCTCAAGAATTTTCTTTCAAAAATATTTAACACAATCAAAGTTATGCTTGATTTAAGATTTTTCAGCCGGAAAATTTTGGTGGAAAATTGTGGGAAAACTGAGAGAAGTAGAAAACCGTGGTAACTTGAGAAAACTTAAGGAAAGTAAAGACTAAATTCTGCTTTTGTTTTCATTGAAAAATATTGAATAATAACAAAGTTATGAGAAATTTACTGAATTTCAGGCAGAAAAATTCGATTAAAAACTACGGGTGAACTTCGAAGAGTGGAAAATGATATAGTTATTTAGGGAAAATTGAAAACTTATTTTGAGAAGGTGGAAAACTTATTTTCTTAAGTTTTTCTGCAAAAATATCTATTAACAAATAAAGTTAGTAGAATAAACTGTTATAACATTTTAGCCTACAAGTATGCAATAGTTGCAAAAACTTGATTGTCTGAATATTTTTCTCCCGGAAAATTTTGATTGAAAATTGTGGGAAACCTGAGAAGAGAGGAAAAATTCGGAAAATGCAAAACACTTAAGTGTATGGAAGATTGATTTCCTCAAGAATTTTCTTTCAAAAATATTTAACACAATCAAAGTTATGCTTGATTTAAAATTTTTCAGCCGGAAAACTTTGGTGGAAAATTGTGGGAAAACTGAGGAAATTAGAAAATCATGGTAACTTGAGGAAATTTGAAGATGTTGTATAGTAACTTTCTTCAGTAATTTTATGATAAACTGTGCAATAATAACAACACTATAAACGGTTAAAACTTTATGTGTCCAGCCGGAAAGTGTTTTTCCTTTATGGGAAAATTATGGAAAATCCAAAGGTAAAATAACAATCGGAAAGCTTGAGGAAACTTGTTTGTTTTTCAGCTGGAAAACTTTAATGGAAAATTGTGGAAAAACTATTAAGAAAAGAAAAATAAAAAGCCTTTAAATATCTTGAGGAAATCAAGGTCTTTAAAGTTACATGCGATTTTTTGCGAAAGAACTTTTTTGTGGTATATTTTAAAATTTCCGGCTGAGCACATGTTGATGCATATACTAAAGAATGAAAAAGACTTTGACTTGGTATATACTTATGATCTACAATAACTGCATTTCCGTGACCCATACGAAATTTTAAGTTTTCGAAGAACACGTAAGAATAAAAATGATTTATATGTATTTGTTAAATTAAATTTGAAATTTTCGTATATATTTGAAATTTTTATTTTTTTTTTTTTATTTTTAATTTATTTTTTTTTTTGACACCGTCAATTGAGACATAAACTGCCCTAAATTTTTGAGTGTCGAATGATTGGCGCTTAAGCGGCGCTTAAATTCAAATGACTGTTAAAATAAAATTTTTAGTTAAGCTCCACTCAACAGATAAACTACGCTTACGCTCACAATGTGAAATCGGCCCTTAAAAACTTATACTTATATAATATTTTACAATTATATCAGTCTTTTTAGCTTAGTTTTTTTTAGTTGTGCTTTTAATTGACGCGTTATAATAATGAGTGTTTTATCAATTGAGTAGACATTGTATGAAATGTCATATAAGACTTTTTAAGGTTGTGATTAATTGTTTTGCAAATGTGTTGTTGTGTATTGAAAAATTAATTATAAAGGGTTTTCGAATAGGGACTTGACAATTTTTTATTTTTATTTTTGAGTAAATCACGAACCATTTGAGATATTTCAAAAACTTTATTATCGGTTTGAAGTTCAATCAAAACATTTATGAATGGAACTCGACTTCGTTCAAATGGCCACCGCGGGCACGTGTGCAGCGATCGATTCATTGGACCCAATTTTTGATGACTCAGCCACACATTTCGTCCGAAACGACCGCTATGTCACATTCAATTTTAGCTCTGAGCTTTTCCAACGTCGTCGACTTTTTCGCATAGACCAATGACTTGACGTAGCTCCAAAGAAAATAGTCTAGAGGCGTTAAATCGCAATAAACGAGTCGGCCCATTTCTTGATATAAAATGCTCATCAAACTTACTCTTCAATAAATCGATTGTATCGTGTGCTTTTGTATGGCTTGTGGCACCGTCCTGTTGAAATCACATGTCGTTCAAGTCCATTTCTTCTAATTCGAGCCAAAAATAATCGGTAATCATCCGCGATAACGATGGCCATTCACAGTAACGTGACGATCGTTATCGTGAACGAAAAAATATGGCCCAGTGACGCCACCGGCATGCGAACCGCATCAAACAGTTATTTTTTGTGGATGAAGTGGTGATTCAAGAAGCACATGTGGATTTTCACCCGACCAATAACGCATGTTATTGACAAACGATGAAATTCATCATCTTGGCGCATCTTGACGAATCGACCGCTGCACACGTGCCCGCGGTGGCTATATGAACGAAGTCGGGTTCCATTCATAAATGTTTTGATTGTACTTCAAGCCGATAATAAAATTTTTCAAATAACTCAAGTGGTTTGCGTTTTATTCAAAAAAACGTCAAGTCCTTATTGGACAACCCTTTACTTATTTATATTGGAACGTGTGTTTTTAAACGGCTTAATTTACTCATAAGGTCCCATTCAATGTAACCGTAGCCTAAAACATCATTGTCAAAAGTTGTTTTGTTATGCAGCACTGCAATACCGATAAATTAATTTATTTTCAGCTGTCACTGACATTTCGTTGACAGCGTTGACAGACAGCTACATAAAAAGTTTGTTTATCAGTAATCAGTAATATTAATTATTTATATTAAAAAAAAATAAATACAAACTGTATTAGTATATAATGCAGAAAACCCACTTAGCATTGTTAATGCTTGGCGGCGTAATAAGATATTTTTTAGCCACATCCAAATATGCAACAATTATTGCAAATCGTGTAGAAATTTCAACGCCGCTTAACTCCTTTAAAAGAGGTTAGTAAAAAATAAAGTTATTATTTTGTTACTATAATTAAAATATTTGCTGTTATTTACAGTGCAAGAGGGAATTTTTCTATACAAAAATGGTATCGATCCATATCACGGTGACATGGTGCATGAATTACCCTTGGTCCTGCTAGCGTTAGTGAACACATTTTCGGCAATTCCACAGTTGATACCGCTGCTGTACACTTTACTGGATTTGCTGACTGCTGTGATACTCTACAAAATGAGTCAACAGTTCGTACGACAAAAAGTGAGCATTAATGTAAAATGATCTTAATCTAGTTTATAGTATACTAGCATTTCCCGGTGTGCGTTGCTACACCTTGTCTTGTACTGGGGGATGGTCATCACCAATTTTTTTTAAGGGATGTAAATTGTTCCGATGCAATTTATATATGTCCCAAATCTCATCTTTATGCGTTAAATACTTTAAAAAATATGACGACATTTTTTACGGGCGTAGCACCACCCATATTTTCAATGAACATTATTTGTCCCGGTACTCTTAATACATATACCAAATCTCATCCATTTCTGTTAAATATTTTTAGAGATATGATGAATTAATTTCTTCGGAGGCGTGGCTCCGCCCATTTTTTCACTGAAAATTATTTATCCGTATGCACTTTACAGATGTATCAAATTTCAATTATCTGCGTCAAGTAGTTTCAGAGCTACTAGGAATTTATTTTTAGAGGGGTGTGGCACCGCACACTTTTTCAGTAAAAATTATATGTCCTATTTCACTCTATACATGTATCAAATTTCAATTATCTGCGTTAAGTGGTTTCAGAGCTATTAGGAATTAATTTTTAGGGGGGTGTGGCAACACCCACTTTTTTAGCCTATGACCTAGCTTTTTATAATAATAAGGTATTGTGAAAATTTCATTCAAATCGGTCTGTTAGTTTCCGAGCCCATAAATAAACAAAATCTCATTTTTATATATTAGTAGAAGTAGATAGAAAGATAGTAGATTCTTCAGTAGAATGACATTTTTTGTACTATAGTCTAAAAAAGATCCGGCAGCAAGATTACAACGCTCATTTAGATGTTAATCGAAATCTAATGTTAACGTATATTTATTTTTGCCGATCAAAATGTAATCGCTAGTATTTAAATGCATGTATAATGAAAATTATTTGTAGAGCATATAACTTTCCATAAAAAAGATCTTGGAGCTTTTTATCATCCGAATCACCGTTCATGAGTTATCGCTATCCGAAAATATTAGCGATCACATTTTGAAAGGCACCTCGGCATAAATATATCCATTCATAAATAATCGTAAAAATTAGATTAAAACTAGATGATCGTAATAATTGTGCCGCCGGATCTCTACCACTAGGTTCTTAAATTAAATATATTATATTACTAGCTGTGGCATCATACGTTGTTCGGCCCCATTTCCCAATTTCCCTCATTTTGCAAGGTATTTGGTAGACATAATATACAATCATGTATCAAGATTTATAATGGTGTATCGTTTTTAATTTTTTTGAATGGGGGGTGTCACGTCCTCTTATCAATCACCTACTTTTTGCAAATCGTTTGGTACAGCCTTGGCCCTAGCACACCAAAGAACGCACAGTGCATGCTTACCGGTTGAGCAATAGACAAACGCTTATCATAAATCATTACATAGAAAAATAAGCGACTTACATATTTTTAAGGTCATAAACTTTTTGTGTGCTTAAAGCCTCATAAATGTACTTACTTCATATTGTGATGCCAACATTTTATTTCAATAAAAGGGCGTTATATAGTTTTTTTTTTTTTCATTTCTTGGAGGTTATTTGTTTTTTGACGTTAATTTAGTGTATTCAAAATTTCACATTCTTGTACATTGTGATTTAATGAAGTTTAACCGTTAACACTAACCTTTGCTCTTTGTTTGCAGTTGAAACAACAGAAACCAAACTTGGAGACATACGCTGCTGGTACGGTGGAGTTACAACTACAAGACTGTGATATAGAGAACATACCCAAATATGTTTTAATTGCATATATCTTTAACCCGTTGTCCATACTTAATTGCGTTGGCTTAACTTCGACTGTATTCAGCAATCTATTCTTGGCCATTTTCTTTTACACACTGTCAAATCAAATGCTACTGCCATGCTTATTATTTCTATCATTGGAAACAATGCGAAATCTGTATCCACTTGTGCTTCTTGCGCCAGTGATACTTGTTTTTGGACGAAAATCTGTTGCTGCTGCTGTTTCTGTAGTGTCGCTTTTTATAGTGTTTTGCGCTATGTTTTGTGGAATTAATTTTTTAATAATAAACAGTTGGAGCTTTGTAGATGGCACTCTGGGCTTTATGTGAGTTATGTCTGTAATATATGTTTTGAGTTTATTTTAATAACTTTATTTTAAACTTATCTCTTTCAGTTTCTTCTATAGGGATCTTCAACCTAATATTGGACTCTTTTGGTACTTTTTTACCGAAATGTTTGATCATTTTCGGACTATGTTCTTAATTACATTCCAAATGAATGCAACTGTATTGTATTTGATACCATTAAGTTTAAAATTACGTAAAGATCCACTTATGCTAGCCACCATACTTGTTGCTTTAATGGCAATATTTCGTTCGTATCCATGCTTGGGTGATATAAGCTTCTATTTGGCACTGCTGCCAATGTGGCGCAGATGTTGGAAATGTAAAGTTATATTCGGCCAACCGATATGCATTTGTTTTATTAAATTTATTTTTTATTTTAGTCATGGCTCACAATTTTGTCGTCTTCTGTTTCTTTCTTATCACTCTATCTATAATGCCTGCTCTATGGCATTTGTGGATTTATGCTGGTTCGGCCAACGCGAACTTTTATTTTGGTGCTACATTGGCTTTTTCAACGGGACAGGTAAAAAATAAGTTAAATTTTAATTCCTTTTTTACTTAAGTTTTCTTTATTTTTAGATCTTCCTTGTGACCGATTTACTCTTCGCTTACGTAAAACGTGAATTTTGTCTGCAGCATGGGCAGAAAATTTTTATCGATGGCAAAGAAGCTAAAATTATTTTGCAGTAGGCAAACGTATTGTCCTAAGCCTAACGAATTCCTCTACTTATAATTGTATTTAATATTTTTCATTTAGTTGTTAATTAAATAAACGAACTAAGCGCATGTCAAGTAAAAACTAAAACGTAAGTTACATAAAATAAAAAGTTTGAGAGCGGGTTAGGCAGTGAACGTCATTACTTGTAAAAAAAAAAACAAAACTACCGAGTGTTTAATAAAAAGAACTGCTTTTTTATAAATTCCATTATGTTACTTATAATTTTTTAAAGAAATTTTTCTTACACTTAAAAAATTCGTCCGAGGTGCTTCAAAAAACGTTTACACCATTGTCACAGGTGATATATCTTGGATGATTGCGTATGAACCCGAAAAAAACCAATCGTCTGTTTGGGTCTTTCCATTTGATGAAAATCAAAACAAAAGTTGTGCGACGTCGGAGCGTTGAGAAGCAAGTAGTGGCTTTGAAAACCAGCACTATCGGTCTTGAAAACCAACTGAGCATTAAATCAGCGATGTACACGACCATTTTTTGCTAAAGTTTTCGATAAATTGAAAGAAACCAACCCAAAACGACAAATCATTTTGCACAAAGACAATGCTGAAATGCAGATTGGCTGAAACAAGAGAGTATTTGAGCACTCAAAAGATCGAATTGATGGGTCATCCGCTATGCAGTCCTGACTTGGCATCTAATAACTGTTTTTTGTTTCCAAAAATCTGGGGAGCGGTATCGCACACCTTTCCAGTAAATATTATTATCCCCGCTGTTCAGGTGCCGTTTACATCAAGGGTGTCAGCGCTTCAAAATCACAGAGCCACGCGTAGTCGACGCAAAATCTTCGCTCGTCTAAAACATCTACAATATTTTAATGTTTTCAAATTTCGCGGAACTACAACAATAACAATAATTTTTGTGACTCGTTTACAACAACAATATTTGAACAATTTTTCAAATTTCTGAGAACTACACACAGTGGGCTCCTACGTGTTTTGAGTTTGACTTTGTTGACGACGAAATCGGGGTATAGGGATGTGTTCGTACACATTTCAGGATTATAAAACTGCTTCAAGTAAAATCGGAGCTGATCGGTTTCGTAAGTTACAACCAATTACATGATTTTTCTTTTATGCTGTGCAGTAAATAATAAATTAATTCCCTATGAAGGAAAAACTGATAAGCAACTCCTTACTTTTCCTCTACTCAACATTTGTTTCTAAAATGTCTGTCCCTTATCTCAACCCCCTCTCATACAAATTTACCTGAAAATGTAAATGTAAAGCCTTTTTAAATTGAGCATAGCTTTGTTATGGAAAATAATATGAGCTCATTTAATAACTCATTGTGAAGACTAAGAAGTGTAATAAATAATACAATTAATATAAATTAGCATAACAATTTCATTCGTCCTGTATTTCACCCCAAATATAGCCAAAATCCGATTTTTATCCCTTTTTCAACTTTTAAGGTTAAGATATTTGGAAAAAACAAAAGATATTGATGTAATTCAAATTGAGTTTTAAAGAAAAAGAATGGGTCTTTCATCTTCTGTTTCAGGTTTTAGGACTTAAAATTATCTGGTCTTATTATATAACATAAAAAATTACGAAAAATCGTCATTAGTTTTTTTATACTTATGTTAGAATATCTCAAAATCTATATGCGATAGAGCAATTCTGCGACCGGATTCAGATTTAGATTCGGTAAATCCATTATAAATGACAATTTTTGCCTTAATTTATTGTTATTTTTAAAGGTTTTGGGCCAATTTGCAAAAAACCCAATTTTTTACAAAATTGCAAAGAACTACCAGAACCCTGTTTTTCAGATTCCATTAGTTCTCACGAGTAATTTTACATGATTTCGTGTGGAATTCGTGACATTTTGATTCAAACTTTTTTGTTACTGTACGGTAGAAAATCAAAAACTATGTAATTGGCTGTAACTTTCGAAACCGATCAGCCCCGATTTTACTTGAAGCAGTTTTATAACTCTGAAATGAGTACGAACACATCCCCATACCACGATTTTGTCGTCAATAAAGTCAAACTCAAAACACGTAGGAGCCCACTGTGTACAACATACACAAAAAATTGTTTGTTTTTTTTTTTTTTTTTGATGCGAACCAACAAAAACAATTTTTCTTGAATATTTTGAAAAATATTTTTTGTGATTGTAGTCCCGCGAAATTTGCAAAATATTGAACTGTTTTGGTTGTTGTAGACAAGCCAAAATTGGCTCACATTTATTCTACGCTGACACCCTTCGTTTACATGCTTATTTAACAAATTTCTTTCATCTGCGTTACTGAGCCATGATGAATTATATTTTATGAGGCCGTGGCACCGTTCCAGTGAACTATACTCTTTTGCATGTTTACCAAATCTCAACCATATGCGTCAGTTTCTGGCACCGGCCATTTGTCTAGCCTATCGTTAAACGCTATTAGATTGTGGAATTCATAACCATCTCATGTGAGGTCAATTGGTAGAATAAGAAGGTTAAGGCTGTCCATTTTAAATTATTTGTCCCAGTAAATTAGCGATATTATTATTTATATTTTGTTATAGTAATCTCCTTGTAAATATTTGTATGCTTTTGTCATGTATAGGCAATAATATAAGCATTATTTTTTACTTATAAATCTTTACTTTACTAAACCATTATTCCTTTGTATTAAAAAAAAAGTTAATTCTTGTTATACGAACAATTACACTGTTCAACGGCAAAAAAATATATGAGTTCGGACTATGAAATTATTATTCCTTACTGTTGATATAGTGGGAATGCACATACAAAATTTTTCCATCACGTCTCAGTTTTCAACTAAAATGACAAATTCAAAATCACGATTTACATCCGCGCAACAAATAATTAGAAAATTTTGAGTCCAAAAGAAAATGTCAAACGATGCAAAAAAAAGCAAGAACTTCAAATCTGAGAAAAATTTTTAGAACGGTCCGACAGACTTTTCTTTGTGCCCATTTTATTGAGAAAATGTACAGAAAAAACCAAAAACCACCTATCTGTAACTACATGAGTCTCTCTTAACAGCCATATCATGTAAGACAAAAACTTTTTTTCGTTTCGTCTGAGAAAGGTTTCATATCGTCTAAAACGAAAGTTAGTGCTGTTTATTCATATCTTCTCTTCTTATACGAGATAAAATTGTATGTTTGTTTCTTTGTACTTATTTCTGTGCCAATATTTTTTCTCGAAAACGGCTACAGCGATTTTAATGAAACTTGGACTAGTGTTAGATATTAGCTTACAATGAAGAATGAGCTAGGTTTGAACTTTGTAAATGCTCACCAGAGGGCGTGGCACAGCCTTAAATTTTAAATTTGATTTAGTAATAACTCGCAAATTATACAAGGTATTTGGATGAAATTTGGTGAGCGGGTACGGGTTAATAATACCTCGTAACGGACAAAAAGTGAACTGGATCGAAGAAGTGCCACGCCCACTTTTCAGCCCTTGAAAATTTTGATTCAATATTACTCGAAAACGACTCCAACAATTTTGATGAAAATTTAGGAGATGTTACCTCTGCAAACAAGGATTAATATGTGATATGCCGTTATATTGGGAAAACTCGTTGAAGGGCGTGGCACCGCCCACAAAAATATAAAACGGTATAAAAAGAAAACTAATAAAGCAAACATTCTGAAATTAACTGTGAGGTGCGTAATTGCAAAAAGGCATCTCTGTTCTGAAAGTGGGCGAAATATTGCCATTGCGCGTGGAACCTCCCATACAAGCCAAATACGTTAAATGCTATTTTTCGCAAATGTTACAAGATATTTTAATGAAATTTGGTATGTAGGTACGGCTTATTAATGCCTTATAATAACCGAAAAGTGGGCGGTATCGAAGAAGTACCACGCCCCCTTTTTAGCCGTTGAAAATTTTGATTTAATATTACTCGAAAACGACTCCAACAATTTTAATGAAAATTTAAGAGATTGTACCCTTGAAAACAAGTGTTAATATGTGATATGCTGTTATATTGGAAAAACTCGATGAAGGGCGTGGCACCGCCCACAGAAATATAATACGCTTTAAAAAGAAAACTACTAAAGCAATCTTTCTGAATTTAACGTAAGGTAGTCTACTTGCTATTAGGCACCATTACGAACTGAAAGTAGAGAAAATATCGCCTATGGGCGTGGAATCTCCCATACAAGTAAAACACGTTAAATGTTATCTCACGCAAATGGTACAACATATTTTGATGGAATTTGGTACACAGCTATTGCTGGCAAATGCCTTTTATATAAACAAAAGTGGGTGATACCGAGAAAGTGCCAGGCCCACTTTTTAACCATTCAAAATTTTGATTCGATATTATTCGAAAACGACTCCATTAATTTTAATGAAAATTTAAGAGGTGTTACCCTTAAAAACAAGGAATAATATGCGATATGCCGTTTTATTGGAAAAACTCACTGAAAGGCGTGGCACCGCCTACAAAAATATAATACGCTACAAAAAAAAAAATACAAAAGCAATCTTCGTAAATTTAACTGTAGGGAGTCTCCTTTTTATTAGGCACCTACGACCTGAAAATGGGCAATATATCGCTGGTGCGCGTCGAACCTCCCATACAAGTAAAACAAATAAAATGCTATTTCTCGCAAATGCTACAACGTATTTTGATGAAATTTGGTATGCGGATCTGGATCATGAGTATCTTAAGCATAACGAAAAGTGGGATTCGTTCAACAATTGCCACGACCACTTTTTACCAAAATAAAAATTTTAGTTATAGTAGTAACTCAGGCACAAAAAAAGAATGGAATGAACTTCTTATTTTTAATATGCAGTCTTATGTACTTTTTGACGCTGAATCCGTCTTCATCAGCAAAACTGTCATTATACCTGCAGGGTTTTGAAATATCTTTGCTTGAAGTTGAAGAAAACGCTGTGTTCAGTCTTAACTGCGTGTCTACAAGAAAAGGTGAAAACCTTTTTTATTAATGGCGTTGAATAGCCACACTCTTCCTTATCAAAACTTTTCCAATAGGTCTTTTACTTTCCGAGGTAAGATCTTTTGAAGATATGATATTTCAGCCCCAATACAATAGACGAAATATTTTGGATGCCTGCCATATCCCATTTATTTAATTTTTTGATATTTTTCTATACCATTCCACACTTTCCAAATATTTTCTTATTATTATTCTCATCGGTTAATTTATCATTTTGAAAGCATGAACATTGGAGGTGAAAAGGTACGAATTCCATCACAAAAAGTAGCTATGAATAATATCATCAACTAAAATAATAAGATTAGATTGTTGACCGAGCAGGGATCGGTCTCCAGGTACTTTTTTATAAAACGAAACATAACGTAACTGCCTATATGTTGCGTTGCAGAGTATCCTATAAAACGATTTTTCTGTCAAATTACGTTGAAAACTGAAATTTTGAAACGACAAAAATTTTTTGTCGTTTGGTTAAAAATAATAAAAAAAAATTTCAATTTAGGAAAATCGCATTTCCATTTATCGCATATTTGAAGAGACTAATCCCAAAATTGCGTAGAATCAAGCTGAAATAAATAAATATCAATCAGCGGCTGGTTGTAGCTTAGCTCGGGCTTTTTTTAATATTTGGTCCACAGTATATTATTGGTATAACATTATATCAAGAATTTTACTTAGGAATTTCATAAAATCTAGGAATGTTAATCTACCTCGATGGATCAATGGAAGAATTTTATTTTTCCTAGAAACTCTAATGCGAGTTAGCTGGGAATCTGCATTTCCGAACCAATTCAATCATTATACGGACTATATTTTAGGTTTTCTTCGAGAAAACACAGTCCTTTCCATGTACCATGAAGAATGTGTCATCAGCGTAGGCAATTACTTTGAAAACTTATTTTTCTAATTAAAAGTAGGCCATCAGCTACCAGAAGCTAGATAAAAGGTATATTTCCCACAGGCCTAGTCAAAACCGCACTCTCAAGGATGTGTGACAGAAATCCTATTCGTAAGCAGACCATGCAGTAAGCAACAAACAAGCTCAGCTAAATCAGCACGAAAGGCTTGCATCTGTATTAGCATTAGTAAAGACATCCTCTTTAGCTAGAAAGACATCTATAGTATTTTACTGAGGTTGAGGGTTTTTTATATAATACTAACCTTACTTACTCTTTAGATAGGCATATTGTGCTGAGAATATCATGCTTTGATCAAAGTTCTCCTTTAGAAGATGGTAAAGTTATTTCAAGAAATGATGAACGTAAAATGGGCCGAAAGTTATTTGCAAATGTATGCGCGGATTTACCAGCTTTTGTTACAAAACCACTTTGGCTTGCCTTTATATGGGTTCGATAAAGGCTTGCTCTCGACAACTTTTGCATTTTAGGCAAGAAATAACCTTATGCAGTGACGTAGCGACCATTTCAAAAGCCCAGGGCGAACTTCATATGACCCAAATGTCAACTTTACTGCTTCATGGATGATTTTCAAGTTTTTAGGCAAACTTTAAGATAGAAAAACATGATAGTTTTGAATTTTTTCTTATGGAAATATCATATTTTGCCATGTTCTTACAGATTTCAAAATTTATTTTTATGTTAAATAAAATAAAAAAAGTCACAATATTTATTTTTGTTAATCAAAATGACATGAACTGTCAAAGAGCTTCATGAAACATAGCCACTTATGTAAACGAAGACGTAAACTACGTAACGTTTTATGCGCTACCAAATAAGTTTTCGTTCGTCTTGCTTTCGTTTGCTGAAAAACGAATGTTAACGTATTAGATGATAGGGCTGTAAATTAAAATCTTTTGAACAAAAAATTTCAATTCATTTTAGTTACGAAAATGCTTACATACAGTACAGAGATAATTCGTGGGTTTTGTATAACTGCCTGTATTTAAATTTTTCATTGAAAAGGATTCAAGTTTGTTATGCATGATCCAAGTTTTTGGTGTGAAAATTAAGCTGTGACAATTGCGCACAAGACTATGAAGAGTTTTTTTTTTTAATTTTACATTGTTTTAGGCAAGATATATGTACATATGTAATTATAGGAAGGTGGTTTTGGGCTTAAAAAAAGTCTGTCGGACTGATCTAAAAATTTTTTCAGATTTGAAGTTTTTGCTATTTTTTTCATTGTTTGATATTTTTTTTTTTTTTTTAAATTTTTTAATTATTTTTTGCGCGCATGTAAATCGTGATTTTGGATTTGTCGTTTTATCTGAAAACTAAGAAGTGATGGAAAATTTTGTAAATGCATTTCTACTATATCAATACCAAGGAATAATAATTATATAGCCCGAACTTAGATAAAATCAAAAGTCTGAAATTCGTTGAACGGTGTTATTAGCAAATAAATTGAAAATTGAAATAACGTTCCTCTGATCTATATTGGACATTATAATGAATAAGAGAGCATTTTTTCTCAGACTGTCTTGCAATCTGATAAAAAATTCTCGATAAAATTTATTCATGATTAGATCCATTAATTTACATACTGCACAAATTTCATCAAAATCGTTCGTTTTCGAGTCTCTATCGTGGTAAATCGGCTCCAAATGTAAAAAAGCACTCCTTAATTGTTTTCAGATTTTGATATTGATCCCTGAACACGTACACGTATCTTTGGCGTGATAATGAATTTGAGATTTGGAGGACACCACGACTCGACGTGCAATTATGTTATAATTTATGTTATACGTTTTTTTTATGTCAAAATTGATGTAATTTGCTATTATGAAATTTTTATTTCATAACATTTTGGTGTCTCCACTAGATATTTTGCTGTTATGACCTGAACTATCGCATGATTTATTGCTCGTCGAGTCGGGGTGTTAGGAATGAACAGGCGTGCACTTGACCACCTGTTATAATGCTTCGGATCCTTCATTTATGATTTAATTTACATCAATCAATAGGATGAAAAATTTTGAATATAAGTCAATAAGGGCGTCGATGTGCCCTTTATCACTTAAAGAGTGGAGTCAGCCTAATCGTCCGAAACATTCGGTCTTGTTCTTGATTTCTTAGGACAAATAAGTTAAAATAAATTCAAAAAAATTCAAACTTCAAGAATCAAAGTTATTAAGATAGTTTAGGCGTTTCTAAAGAGAAATTTTTTCATTTATGTAACTTATTTCTGGATGAAACTTTTTATGACTTAAGGACTTATATCACAAAGTATGTTTTTCCTTTAAATCAAAAACTCCACAGAAACGCTACGATAATAAAATATGTACACAATTCAAGATTATTTGATCTTTTATTGAATATTTAATTAATATTTTATATTATGTTTGTTTAATAATTTAATTAATAATACGCAATTTTACTTCTATGCTAATAATTATTGTGTATAAATATTAAACTGCTGCAAAATGTTTTTTTAAAATTAAATGTTTTTCTTCAAGAAAATACAAGAAATATAAAAACACACATGCAACATTAAGATGGCAAAATTACGTTTAATTTCTTAATGTATGATGAACATTTTAACAATGGTTTATGTACTACTATATATATAGTTTTTTTATAGTAAATTTGTTGTAAAGTAGCATTTTCACATTATCGTTCATTATATTTTTTGAAGAGATTAAATACGTTTAAATATGATATATATTTTATACTTAATTCTTAATGTTATATAGTGCAATGAATTCAACAATTTAAAACGTAAACTATGTATTTTCGTATTTATGTAACTGTAAAAAGCACGATTAAAAAATTAATAATCTACGTCTTGACGCCACCTTTCAACTACAATTGAAGTTCAATTTCATGCTGAACGCTCTTAACTAATCCGGCTATTAATTGTATGTTTTTAATATGAATTTGAATACTTATTGTTAATTTTTAATTTAATAATTTTTGAATTATGTAGTTCATTTTATGATGTTTAATTAGATTTGCAAATTTGCGATTACAACATTTGGCTTGTCTAATTAAAGTTTATTAATAAATATTCAGTTAGTTTTTCATAGTATGAATGTATGCATTTCGTTTAATTAATTGAGTTGTAGCGTTTTTGATTTTCATAATTTCAATATGGTTTTTGAGTATTTTGCTTTTTGAGTGTGCAACAAAACAATCTCATTAAATTTTTTACTAACTTGCATATGTATGTAAATTTTCCCCAAAGTTTTGTAGATACTAGTAGTATATATTTAGGTAAATCAAAAATTTTTTTTATATAATTACTAGCCCATTAAAGCATATTTTCTGAGCCCTAATCTGTTTGACAATATTAACCCTACAATTTATTTATTTATCGCAAATCCCAAATGCAAATTTTGTGTAAATTTGGATCACTCGCATAACACTAATGCAAAACAAAAATTTGCTACTGATCATTGAAAACTTATCTACATAGATATGTTTATATTATAAATTTTTTGTTTTATAAAGACCCCTTAAAATTACACGCTTAACAAAATCTCTAAATATACAGTTGGTGAATATCAAATTCTAAAACCCACAAAACAACGCACTGACTCAAATAAAAATGAAAGTTTAGACAACTTTTGAAATTCGTAAAACTCAAGTTAATATTGCGGCTTAATCAAAGCATAAACAGAGATTCTTAAATTATATTGAGGATTAGATTAAAGTTGTAGTTGTAGAAGATAATACCCTTATCGCCGTAGCCGTATTTTGACTAAAATCATTTTTGTCGTATTGTTGCTATGATGTAATTGAAAATACGACATTCGTTTAAGTCGAAATGTGACTACGATAGGAGTGATTAATTTATGAGTTGTAGTGGATATATTTTTCTAGTTTCTTTGAAACTTGCAATTATGCCTGGATGGTGAAAAAATACATTCATCTGTATGTGATACTAATACATTTTCTAGATTTTGGCTAAGTATCGATCTATTTTTTTTAATTTGTATTAATGTCGTGTTTTAATTCGTATCATAGTAATAATGCGATGCGAATGAATGAACGACAAATCGCTTAAGTCGAAATAAGACTACAATGAAAGGGTGATTATACGATAAAGGAAAGCTTTCAAATAGAATCATATAGCCGGTGAGCCGGTGACAGTAAAAGTACTCTTACACGGATTTTCAAATTTTGTATATCCGTGTAAGTGTAGTTTTACTGTCACCGGCTTCCGGACTAATATACTCTGATAGTCCGGGAGCCGGCAAAAAAAATTTGGACGGCCGGATTCTTTCTGAATGGTTATGAAATTTACCATCGATTAATATTAAGATTGATCAAAATCCGCGATGACGGCAAAACATTCCGAAAATGTAATAATTCAAAGCTTTTCTTATTCGTCTTAGTGTAAACTACCATTTTGCATTAAAAATTTTAGAATCCGCGATGACGGCACATTTAGTATTGCCGGCTCCTCGCCTATGAGATACGATATAAATATGAGGGGCTTAGAGTGACAATGGAGTAAATTAAGTGGCTAACATTTTTTTATTTTGCTCCATAGCACTGCAGGTTTTTTACCTGTTTTTGAGGCATAAAGTCCTTTTTCGCAAAACCGCAGGCAGTCGAAATCAAAGTTTGTAAGAAGAATTTTGAATGTAGTATACGCATTGAATTTTGTCAGAGTTTTAATGTAATACAATACTAAGCAACAAATTTAATAAAATATGTGCTTAATAATTAATATTTTTTTCTTAAAAGTGAACTTCGCTAAAGCGATGCCGGGCTATGACTTTCATAATCATGTAAAGTGATGAATTTTGAGTTTGTTTTATCAATTTTAGCTTGCGGTTTTTGAGAAATACCATTGTTCTTAGTCAATCTCCGCTTCAAGTATAGAGAACTTTCGACAGTTTGTTTTGATGAACAATTTAAAAAGATAAACATTTGTTTATACAAAAATCTTTCTTGGGATCGAATTTTTTAAAATTTCCCCTTCCCATCCTTTTAGCTAGTTTTTTAATAAAACCAACATTTTTTATTCAAAAATTTTATCATCACATGTGCTAAATTCGGGGCGGACGCTTTTTTGATCCGATCATGCCAGCTTTTAATGTGTGGGCGATTTTAAATTATTATTGATAATGCTTTTTTAATTTATGCTTCAAGAATGGGTTAAAAAACATAGTGCATTGTCACTTCAGTAGACTTGTTTTATTTCAAAGCAAACCTACAGCTGCCGTTCATGGAGCAACCAACAGTGGCTTGACCCATTGTTATTCTCAACGAGGTACATATTCTACGTTTTAATTCAATTAAAGCAAATTTGTTGGTGTTTTACATAAAATCACTGAACTGTAAGCTTCACCCAACAATGTCATCTGATCCATACTTTCTGGTAGCAAAACACACAAAAAACGGACTTATTCCATTTTCATTCTAAGCTACTCATAATATTATATAAATGCCACTCGTACATTTTTTCCACTTGTTTATGTTTAATTTAAGTCCAAAATAAAATAAGCTTTTGCGCAATTTCTCGCAGGTGCCTCTACTGTTTTTTCTTCAAAATTTTAATCTTTTTTTTTTTTCTTTTTTAAGTAAGTTTAATTTTTTTCTGTAAATCTGATCATCTTTTAACGTTTACTTGATTTGATTCTTATAGCAAGCTTTTATGAACAATTTTAACTAATTTCTTCTTATTAGCACCTCCAATATATATTAGAATTAAATTCAAGTTCTTTCTAAAGATATTTGGTATAATTCCAAAGTTAAAAATTTTATTAAATATACAGTTCCAGATACATTTACCAAAAAGGTCTCGCCAACTTAAACTTTTTTACCAATTTTAGCCAAATTTTTTCAAAATACGTATGTAATATAACAACGTATATCGTATTAACAATGAAGCAGTAACAATAAGTTCTCTTTTCATCTTTAATAAGCTTTACTTTAAACTATTTAGCCAAAATTAGTTATGCAATTTGAAAAAAGATATGAATAGATATGAAAGATGGAATAGATATGATCTTTCCACCTAATCATTTACACTTTCTAACTAGGCTTCATCAATGCTGTAATATAGGGCGAGTTCGAGATGACAGAAATGTGGCAGTTCAGCATTGTCTGCAATCAGCTGTTTCCTTTAATTCGAGTTTCAACACATTTTTTCTGCATTGTTTACTATACTTCGCTGCAGAACTTTCTCAACAAATTCGCAGAAGGTACTTGCGCATTTCTAACAAACTCGATGTCAATCATACTTTTTATCGTATACATTTTGAGGGTTCTAAATAGTTTACCTCAAACTAGACACTCTATCAGGTCTATTCAATAACGATTAAGTCTTTTTTTTTAAATCTTATGCTCTACAAATTACAATATTTGCAAATCAAAAAGATATTCGATATTCGATAAAAAATAAATTTTTACCTTTTTGTGGTTTTTAAAAAATATTTCCTAAATGGTATTTTTTTCGATTACACAAATTCATATTATTGTAGAGCATATAATTTTCCATAAAAGAGATCCTTAAACTTTTTATCGTGAGACCCGCCGTTTCCGGAACGGGAATCTATTCCTCTTTATCAAATCTCATATCTAATGTTTTATAAAATTCACAAGTTCACGAGACGTTTCCATAGTAACGTTTTGCGAAGATACCTTACTGTAAATTATAAAATCAATAAATAAATTTTTAACCATGAAATCACAATTTGATAATTTTGTTTTGACTATTAGCATTTTTATGATCAAGTATACAAGAGATTTATGAGATTACTTTGTTGCACAATGGATTTTAGTTTTGTTAAACGTTTTTTGAATAACTTTGCATTTAACAATAAATTCGAGAACAAATTCTTACAAAATACTTGTATTAGCAATGATTAATAATGCATATAATTTGCAAATACAATAGAAGACTTTTATACAAGTTTATTAGTTTGGTTTCAGCAAAATACTTTTTTTTTAAGTTTGGTTTAGCAATTTAGCAACACAATAAATAGTTAAATATTTTAATACAATTTCTCATTAAATACAAACTAAAATTTTAATTTTATAAAGAGCTTAGAAGAAGAATTAGGAAAAATCAACAAAGTACATCGATATGATAAATGTTAGATTTTAAACAAAACTGACCATTTGCAAAAATGCAAAGTTTTCAATTTGTAAATTTAGCTATTTAGCATACTTCAAAGTTTAGAGGATTGGCGTTAAGTTAAAACTTGTAAGCGTTTTTATGCAGTAATACAGGGTGGGAAAATAAATAAATGAAATATATGTATGTATATGCATAGGATTTGCATTTTTTTTTATTTCAAATAGGCCAAAATTATCCATTTTCCAAATAGTTAGTTTTGTTTAAAACAACACAGTTTAATTTTATTCCAAATGCAATAAGAGATTTTCTTAACTGTTTAATTGACACCCATTACTCTCCATTTCATTGCTATTGTCTACAGTCGTAAGGAGAACGCGCGACCGCTTTAAAGAGGTAGGAGAGTGGGAAGTGCACTATGCACCTCCCTTAAGCTTCTAGTGCCGATTGCTACTGTTGCAGTACACTTGCCCTTGGATAGACTTCAATGACAGTCTAATCCAAGAATGGTTTTTGTCATACGGGACGTCGCTGTTCCTGCGCCCTACTGACTGGAGATTTGCCGCGAATTGGTGGAGGTGGTGGCGGCGGCCTACGCATTCGTTGCTGCAGTATTGGTGGTAGCTGTGGATGCACACGACTACTACTGCTACTGCCATTCGTAACATCGATTCCTTTTTGACGTGACACTGGCAATGCTTGGACCCAGTTGCCGCTGGGCTGCGAATGTGCACGTACATTTTGACTCTGACGCTGTGAATGTGCTCTCTCCACACTCTGCTGCGGGTGCAAATGCGGCCGTTCTACGCTTTGCTGTGATTGTGCGCGAGTTACATATTACACCCAGCCCCTACAACAACAACAACCTCCAACAAAGCCACCACGCAACAACAAGAACGACAGCAACAACATTATCTAGTTAATTTAGCAATTATATTTATTTTATTATTAAATTATCGAATAAGCACTTTCTTTTAGGTCGATTCAACGACTATAAATACTTGTATTTTTAGTTTTAAGATCATAATTAATTGTAACTAGCAAGAATAAATTTATTTTTTTAAATTACTTTAAGTATAAAACTATTTTTCGCGCGCTCGGTCAACGCTTTGCTGAGAGTGCGTACGAGCTGTTGGTGCTGCCATTGCACCAGGATTATCAATGTAACTCTTATCGAATGGTTTAATGTGTTTGAAATCAAACATATTGCGTTGCACAAATGTCTTACGTATTGTTGGGTTTGTCCAGGTAATAAACATTTTATAATAAGTGTTGGCCTTCTCAGTTAAACCAACGGCAAAGTAAATCGGGTACTTAAGGTTCATACGCTGAACTCTTGAGCGCGTCCCAGAGCAAAAACTGGAATCAGTACTTTACCACCTTTGGCTATACATTCGTGCACCTTTTTTAAAAAATCACGTTCACGGCAACGTTTCGAATCACGTATTGTTGTTAACAGGACGAATGCCTTATTGTGTTATTTGCGGAATTTCTTTCTACTTTTTATAAGTTATTTTACGTTTTCTCATCCTGTTGTGATCGATCTTTCTGAAATTTAAAGTGGGATATCGTGAGATAATTTAAAAAGAAATAAACTAGCACCAATTCAATTCTAACTTTTGTTAGACCCCACGTCAATCAAGAAACAAAAGCTAATTGTTTGAAATTTGTTCGAATACATAATTCAAAGCTCAGGTTCTAAATTACTAGCAAAACAAATTAAAATGTTATTATTGTATGTACTTACATTCTCCATTGAGCCCAGTTCACCTATGGCTAAAATAGTCTTCAGATGTGCACGATTACCGCAGGCTTTGCGCATTTCACAAACCTCCTCATATACACCATGCCAATCTTCTATTAAAACCATCTGACGATTTATCACAATATCAATTTCTTGTGCGCCGCTTTCGATTGCAAAGTGAATCTCTTGTAGACGCGATTTTAATGAATATTGACCAGTAGGGAAACCTGTAGCAACTGCAGCTATTGGAATATTCAATTTCTTTAGCTGTGCGAAAGTGTCATAGGCATCAGCTACACGTGCTGGATAAACACAAACTGCTCCAGTGTGTATTTCAGATTGCAACGAAGGATCTATGGCATCAAGCAGCGGGTGCTTCTTCAGACTGTGCAACAACTGGTGGTGGTGGCGGCGGTGGTGCTGACCTTGAAGGCACTTTTGGTGTATCTACCTCTGGTGGCGTTGTTGCCGTTTCATCGTTAGGTTAGGAAACCCAATAATTGGGCATCTCGCCTAATACATTATTTGACAGATAAAATTGCGAGCAGTTGTAATTTCAAGTGCATTGCAGCAGCCGTTGTTAACGTGAAACTCAATTAAAGTTAATCAATTTAATAAACAGTATTTTGATTCATAAATCTTGTTTACTTGTGTGCATTTTTTAGCTGAGAGCGAAAAAGTTTGCATTTCTACTGTGAAAAGTTAAAAATTAATGAAATGGTCTTAGTGTTAAGGATATATTCAAAAACAAAAGCAAGCGAAATGCGGAAAAACATAAAAACAAAACTCAGATACTAGAACTGAAGAAAAATGAACATTTTTCAAGTTTTCTTTGATATTTATTAAAGTAATGTTACTGAATATAAATTATACAAATTTATACTAGGCGAATTCACTGCTTACAATGAATCCAAATGCTATAATTAGAATATTAACGTTAGAATACATTTCTCATTGTTATAAAATGTTGATTTTATAATAATACAATACACATATGTATATATTTATGTATATATATACTTATTAATGTTCATATATATTTATTCTTTTAATAAATCAATTGTGTTATGAGATAGAAAAGGAGATAAGAACGAAAATTTACAAAACTTTGCTTCAAGAAAAATATCAGTTATACAAACAAAAAAAACCATAGCTTAAATTAAAATTCAAAATTATATAAATATTTTACATAAGAATAAGTTGGTTAACATTATAATGTTAAGAAAAAATTTATTAAACATCAGTTGACCGACCATTCTCATCGGAACGTGATTGTTTCCGTTCCCGTCCAGGAATTCTACCTGTCAATTGAGACTGTTGTTGTTGGGATAATTGATGTTGCATCATATGCTGTGCAGCTGCGGCTATAACAGCAGCATTTTCTCGTGATGCACTGCTTGTGGTAGTAGACTGAAATGAAATAGACATGCCGCTATCCAGTGACCCCACGCTTCCTCGGCGTTGTGGTTTTTCGTTTCCGACTGGAAAGTACGAAGAAATAAAAATAGTTAGTATAGTTAAATGAGATAAATGAGATAAATGAGATTTGTCTTACATTGCTCATGCATATCTAATAAGCTATTGCTAAGCGCACTTCGTTTTAGCTGCTGTGATGAATCTCCAGCTGCTCCATTTGACTGGTCACCAGCTGAATTTCCAGTTGCACGATTTTTATCTCTCTAATTCAGCTTCAATACGCAACGATTCCATTTCATCCATTTCACTTATTGATTCTTTTAGATCGTCTGCAAACTTACAACGATCATGCTCATTACGTGCATTGAATGTGACCAAATTTTTGCCATCGACTTTCTGCGATAGTTGTATACAAAATGGATAATTCGGTAGATCGAGTAATGAAACAACCATGCCGCATAGTGGAAAACTATTTCGGAATGTATATGTAACAGATGATTTTTTCTTGCTAAATATTTTCGTGATTACTAGCAAGTCGTTGAATAGAAATACCTTACGTTCTTTCTTATTGACATCAGGTATTTCGTACAAACGACAATAAAAAACTAAACGTCTATGAGGAAGTGCTAAATTTGGTTTCTTTCCCACAATTGTCGCCTGTACTTTCATTACTTGTGTTACGTGATCGCTTCTGGGTTTAAATTCATCCGCCTTAACACGCTCGTAAATGCCAGCGAGCATGTCTTTGTCAATGTCGTGACAAAAACAGGGAAAACCAAATAAATAATAACAAGTTAAAAGATCAATATCGCTTTAAAGCACAAATAACAAATAGAAAACCATACGATAGACCCAGTACAAGCCAAGCTGCTAAAAACAGAAATGGATTTATTAGGCCCACAACCATCCAAAACACTCCTCAAAACAAAGAAGATGAATTAATCATCATAAAAAATCAATTCCAAGAACTTAAAAAACAATTAAAAGAAATTGAAGAAAGGAAGAAAGAAGAAAAAAAAAGAAACAGTTCAACAACTTCAACAAGAACTGGAAGATGCACTGAAGGATGTAACAATTACAGAGGAACCGGAGTGCAAGAATTGTAAAAATTGCAAAAATTGAAATGTTAAAAAAAAAAATTGAATTGTTATATTATTACATACTATTATATATGTGGGTTCAGGGATTTTTTATGTTAATAAAACACTTTACTTTTCGTTCGTAAATTTCTCGCACTTAAGTGTTTTTGTTTTGTTTTGTTCTGTTGGTTTTTTTTTTTGTTTTTTGTTGCAGACTTTTAGGGATTAATTTACAGATTTCAATCGATTTTGATTGAATTGAAAGGCTTCGCCCGAGTTATATATATAATTATATATTGAATTTCAAATACTTTACACTTAATTCATAAATACTACTGTGCTATAATTTATCAATTTACATTTGATTTTTATGTTATTAATAATTTTTATTCATGTTAATTTTATTTAGATTTAAATTTGTTCTCGTTTGAAATATTTCACAAAATATAAAATATATGAATTTTTAAAAAATATTTGAAAATTATTTATTCAAATTATGAAATATAATTTCTAAAGAAATTGATAAATAAAATAAATACTTATTTGGCGCAGTCGTTGACGAACAAAATAGCAAACCGCGGCTATAGTTAAAAGAAATAAAAACCAAAGTTTTTAAACAAACCAAATCACAAGATATGGCTTTGCAGTTGACAGCGAGTGACATCATTAAGGATGCTCAAAGAATTAATGAATTTAGAGGAGATGCTCATTATGCATTAACATCGTTCATAAGAGAAGTTGATGCAGTATTATTTCTGATTGGAAGTCAACCGGATCTGAAGACATATATATATCAACGAGTCATCTTAAATAAAATCCAAGGTGCAGCTTTAAGTGTACTACGAACATTGGGTCCAAATCCAACATGGGAGCAGACCAAAAGCATTTTAATTAACAACTTCGGGATCAAAGAATCGTATCATCAACTTTATCAGCAAGTATTTTCGGCAAGTAATCATAATATTGAAGATTATTTTAAGTTATTATGCAATATTTTATGTAAAATTAATGAAAAGTATGAATTTGACGATAAAAAGCCAGTAGAGTTTAGTCCTTTTAATGCAGAAAAGATAGTACTTAGAACATTTTTAAATAATATTAACGTAAATTTAGCGTCAGTTGTCATTAACAATAACATAACAAATTTGAGAGATGCCTTCAGTTTACTTGAAAGAGAAGGCTTAATTCGAAACAAAGAATCTAAAAACAGATACGATACAAAAGATAATCAGCAAATTTTTTATAAAAAATTTAATAATAATCAGAATCACAATCCAAATTCGACGTTTCAAAATACACAGGCTTCATCGCAACAATTTTATCAAAATGATCATAGACAACATAACACTGGAGTTTATTCAAATCAAAATAGACAGGCTAGTACAAATCAAATTAGACAAAGTTTTTATCCTAATCACAATAATAATCAAAACTTTAATAATTCTGCTAATGGACATGTTAATAGTTATTCGAGACAAGTTTCTAACCAGAATCGAACTTATAATAATTCCAATACCAATAATAACATGCATAGAAATAGATCATTTACAAGTAGAGAAACTTATATAGAAAACAGGCAAGAAGGATATATTAAAAATTATAAGTCCTTAAGACATAAAGAAGAACCTAAAATATTGAATTTCAAATACTTTACACTTAATTCATAAATACTACTGTGCTATAATTTATCAATTTACATTTGATTTTTATGTTATTAATAATTTTTATTCATGTTAATTTTATTTAGATTTAAATTTGTTCTCGTTTGAAATATTTCACAAAATATAAAATATATGAATTTTTAAAAAATATTTGAAAATTATTTATTCAAATTATGAAATATAATTTCTAAAGAAATTGATAAATAAAATAAATACTTATTTCCCGCAACAGTGCATACAAAATGGTACTCCTTCTCAAATGGCTACAAAAAAGTATTGTGAAAAGTTGACTTTGAAGTATTTAGCAAGTGTTTGGTTTTGTATTGATATTTTTGTTTTGGCCTCTGGCTTTTTTAATATAACTTTTTTTATTATTACTATAATACAGAAAAAGAATGAAATTCTGTTGATATGTTTCCCCATTTTTTTTTTTTTGGTTTATGTTCCAATTTTTTGATTTTTTTTTTTTTTTATATAAAAAATGGACTTTTTCCCTTGTTCATTGCAATTAATGCTTTTAATTGACCTTAATTAGGCTCTGGGCCAGCGAATTTTTAATTGGCTTTGTGGATTTGACAGGAAGAGAAAAATAAGTTAATTAGGACATACAAAAAAAGGAAGGGTCAAATCTATGAATTTTAAAAATAAAACAAGGTCAGTCGGAAATTTTTCAAAAATAGCAAGCGAGTTCAGGAAGTGCAACCAGCAGCAAATGAATTCGTGTGTGAATCGTTTGTATGCCATAGTTCGACTAAGTTTTATTACAATTTGTTCTTACTTGACAAAATTTATGTCCCGAGCTAGATTATTAAGGTGGAAGTATGCGCTTCTTTTCCTGCAGCCAGCAGCAGATGAATTCTTGTGTTAATTTGCAAAATGTTCTTCGATTTGCTTTGGTTGTCGGCTTTTCCTATGAAACACAGAAACGTATTATTTTATAAAATTAAATTTTTTAATTAATTTACTTACTAGTTTGACAAAATTTATGTCCCGGCAAGAGGCAGCAACTGGAGTTGACGGTTTTTTTTTCGCAGCCAGCAGCAGATGAATTCTTGAAACACAATTCCTATGAAACACAGAAACGAATTATTTTATAAAATTAAATTTTTAGGAATTTTTTCGAAAATAATAACGCTTGCTTGATTTGTTTGAGGCGAGTTGAGCAAGTGCGAGTGTTTTTAATTTTTAAATATAATTTGGTTTGCATATTGCCTCAGTTTTATTACAACTTTATACAATTTTCATATCACTTTACAATGCACATCCAAATCCAATGCATGCAAATTTGGGGCTTTTTCACAAACTGTAAGTTATTTCTTAAGTGGGCGTGGCACTTCCCATACAAAAAAAGTTTCAAAATGCATACTCAAAGAGTTTTAAGAGATGATTCAACTAAATTTCACTCAAATACTAAGAACTATAAATTCAAACTCTGAGAAAAAACTGAGTGAATTCGGACAAGAGGGTGTGGCAAAAAACTTTCAAAATACTGCTGTGTAGGGTATTTAATGTTTGGCCAGGCCAAAGGTAACACTTTTACTAGTTCTATCTCGTATGGTTTCTGAGGTAATTAATGAAATTGAGATGCACAAGGTTCTATCTACACATATTCAAATTAAAACTAATTTCACAAAGTTCTAACTGCTTCCGTAAGAGAGCAGGCAAATTAGATAAAATCGTGTAATTTTGTTAAACTAGCCCCGATTTCGAGCCAACATAGCTCATTTTGTTAGTAATTGAACTTAGAAAAAAACAACACTTAAGATTTATGCAATTTTTGAAAAAAGGTAGAAAAACGGTTTTGGAAAATTGAAGAATTCGTATCAAAAATAGTCATTTTTAATAAACTTGCCAACGCTGAATCCAAATCTGGCATCAGAGTCGCTATATCTTATATGGTTTCCGAGATATCTTACCCCAAATGTTTAAAAATGATCAAAAATGGCTTCAAAATGAGCTACAAACTGGTCTTGTGTGATTTTTCTTTAAATAGTTATACTCGTTCTAAATGATGCATAAAAGTATGTCTATTTTTCAAAAACAGTTTTTCGACCTTTTTTCAAAAACTGAATAAATCTTAACTTTTGGTTTTTTGTAAGTCCATTTACTAATAAAATGAGCCATGTTAACTCAAAATCAGGGCTTGTTTAACAAAATTAAATGATTTTATCTAATTTGCCTACTATCTTACAGAAACACAAAGTTCTATCTGGCAGTTAGAACCTTGTTTTTCAATTTCAAGTACCTTATGGTTTAGCAACAAAGTTGTATCGATTTTTTTAAACTTAAATTCCTTATTAATTAGACAACGTATTTTAATTATTTAAGTATCAATGAAATCCTCGCGACAATCCAATGCTTGTAATATAAATAACATTGTGATTAAAATCAATTCATAAAAGTTATACGACACGAAATATTCCAACATAGGTTGCGAACTCTCAAATTATTTTCATACAAATTTGTGCGATAATCATTTTGGAAACAATTTGGGCTTTATTTCGTTTTCATTTTGGGTGTTATTTTAAATTTCTAATATGAAAAACATAAGAATTATTTGTTTTTGTGGCTTTATTTGATATTGTTTAGGATATTTCACTTCAAAAATTGTGAGTGTTAATATTTTGGACGTTATTTAAATGAAAATAATTTGGGCATTAGTTTGTTTTTGTTTTTGGGCGTTATTTCTTATCGGCTAAATTATCCAAAAACTAACTACTACTTACTCGTTTCCAGGTATTGACAAATTGAAGCAGCTGCGACAGCTGTAGTTTGTGGTTTTCGATAATTAGGAAAAATGCTGTACAACTGAATATAAATCGTTTAATCAAATTAACGCCAAGTTATGAAGAAAAGCTTTTTGATATATGGTGTTTTCAGTTTTCGACTGCACTTACAAAATTTTTCCATCACGTCTCAGTTTTCAACTAAAATGACAAATTCAAAATCACGATTTACATCCGCGCAACAAATAATTAGAAAATTTTGAGTCCAAAAGAAAATGTCAAACGATGCAAAAAAAAGCAAGAACTTCAAATCTGAGAAAAATTTTTAGAACGGTCCGACAGACTTTTCTTTGTGCCCATTTTATTGAGAAAATGTACAGAAAAAACCAAAAACCACCTATCTGTAACTACATGAGTCTTGCTTAACAGCCATATCATGTAAGACAAAAACTTTTTTTTCGTTTCGTCTGAGAAAGGTTTCATATCGTCTAAAACGAAAGTTAGTGCTGTTTATTCATATTTTTTATAAAACGAAACATAACGTAACTGCCTATCAGCCCTATCACATAATACGTTAACGTTCGTTTTTCAGCTAACGAAAGCAAAACGAACGAAAACTTATTTGGTAGCGCATAAAACGTTACGTAGTTTACGTCTTCGTTTACGTAAGTGGCTATGTTTAATGATTTTCATTGACGGTTGTTGTCATTTTAAATATCAAAAGTAAATATTGTGACTTTTTTTAATAAATATTTTAAAATGTTTTCAATTGTGGGTTTTATAATTAACGATGAAAGTCAAGTAAATCAAAGGATAATGCGTGTTGAAAGAAGAATTTTACGTGATTACTTCAATCCTTTGGACGAGCCAGATTCAGAGTATGTGTAAATAAACAAATAATAAGTGCTATCAAAAGCTTATATATTTCATATACGTAGGTTTCGCGAAAACTATCGCGTAAGCAAGGAAATATTCAAAGAAATTTTGAACACCGTCTCAGCGCACATGAAGAAAATAGTAAGAAGCACTGCGATCCTTCCAATACTGAAGCTAGCTTCATTTTTACGGTTTCTTGCTACTGGTAGTTACCAGAAGCCAGTTGGAAATGATTACACTGCATGCTTGGCTCAATCCACAGTTTCAAGTGTTATAAGCGAATGTTTGGACATTTTTGAAACACATTTTTGTAATAAATGGATACAATTACAAAGAACAATCGAAGAAGAAAGAACAATAAAGGATAATTTTTTTAGAAAATTTGGATTTCCAGGCATTGTGGGATGTGTAGATGGTACCCATGTTCGAATTTGTTCTCCTGGCGGTGATATAAAGCATTTATATTATAACAGAAAAGGATATTACAGTCTGAATGTGATGGTGGTTAGTAGGGAATTTTTTTAAATTAATTATTAAAACAATAATATGATTGCATATTGCAGATTTGTGATCACAATCTGAGCATTCAATATGTGAACGCTAAAAATGCGGGAGCCAACCACGATGCTTTTATATGGAGGTATAGCAGTGCACATGAGTATTTTAAAAATCAATTTGATAATGGTAAACGTAATACTTGGGTCCTTGGTAGGTGAAAGCATATTAGCAATAGGGCTTAACCAGAAAGTAAGGATTTTTTTTACATTTAAGGTGATGCTGGTTATCAGTTGCAGCCTTTTCTGATGACGCCCTTCCGCAGTCCAGGAAACGAGTTTGAGAGGCTCTACAATGATAAGCACTCAAAGGCACGAAATGTTGTGGAGAGATGTTTTGGCGTACTTAAAAACCGTTTTCGCTGTTTGCTTAGTGAAAGGGGCTTGCACTATTCGCCGCATAAGGCAGTTCAAATTGTAAACGCTTGCTGCTCTTTACACAATATATGCATTCAATACAGATATGACTATTGGAGAGAAGTTCCAATGTCTGAAGTTCCTCAAATTGAAGAATATAACGAAAATGAATCTTCTGAATTTGATTCACAAATGTCTGTTGAAATAAGACGTAGACTTGCTGAAAATCTTGTTTAGAAATAGAAAACATTCTAAAATTTTCAACGGCGTTTTTAATGTACATACTCAAACTAGTCAAGGATTCTAATAGAGCTGTCGGATTACATGAACTCATACTACACGTGAATTCTCGAACAGGGGTACGAAATCAAGTACCTCTAAATCTAGTGAATTTGGATTGTTTAATTACGCGTATGGTATTCACGTGAGGCACCTTCCTACCAAATTTCATCGAAAGAGCTTGGATATTTTGCGTGACATAACGAGTTAAAGTGCCTAATCCTTTCTCTAACTCTAACCTACTGAATTTCATCGAAGCAGATTGTGTAGTTTGCAAGATATAACGTGTTAAGGTTTTTATTGGTTGTCAAATGATGGGCATGGCAGTGAGGAGGAACGTGATTTCGTACTATTAATGTACGATGTTCGCATTCACGTATACAAGTAAAGTGCGAAGTTCGTGCACAAACAGACAGCTCTAGTTTCTATTAGCTCAGATTAGTAAAATAATAATACAAACAGTCGAGTTTTCAACTATTTTTTCTTTTATTATTAATATTAAAAGAGCAACTAATGACGTTTTTATTACAAATCAAATTTTATTATAAAATGTCACTTTCATTAAAAAACAAATGATCAATTACATATCTCCTATGAATTTAGAAATTGCATTTGCCAATTTATGAGATGCATCGGCTTGGCTTTGAATGGCTGCTGCAAGTATTTTTGTAGTTTCGGCTTGAGCCTCAATAGCTTCCGTCATTCGTTTCATATACTCCAACAATTCATCTTGCCCGCGTATTTGCTGGCGCAACAACATAAGTTGTTCCTCTACAAAATAAAATATGTAGATATATAAGGCTTATAAAATTTTTTAGGCTTAAAAATCAGCTATTTTTTTTGAAATCAGTCTGATTCATATCTACCCAACGGGAAGAAATGAATCTGCTGCCAAAACAAGCGCAATAGAAGCAAATCTCTGGTAGCATACAAAATTTTTCAAATTCTATTTTTTTTTTATTGCTTATAAAAGTTAATACATCTACCAAAAGTTACAGAAAAAAAGTAATTTTTGTGAAATGGAACTTAAAATTTTGAAAAACTTCCACGGAAGCGTAGTTCATATGTGTGCTTCCACGGAAGCGTATTTGAAGTGTATTTCATGTGCTTCTGAAGATGTGCATTTCCACTAGGACATGCTGTGTTAAAAAATATAATCAGTGAGAACAGCACTGAAAGCAGCTCCTTGCTTCCCTAGAAGCGCAACTGAAGCCGTGTCAATGCGCTTCCGTTTCCCGTTGGGTATAGTCGATTTAATTCGAAGGAAAAAAATTTAACTTACCTGCTGCTGTAGCCGTTTTTTGAGTACTCATACTCTTTTCAAATCGTTTTGATTTGCAGCCAGCAACTGTATCCTGAATTTCAATGCCTTCACAAGACGCCATTGAAGTATCCAAGTCGATAAGTTCCGTTGATCGTAAGTTTTCGCTAGCTTTAGGGGCTAAGCCGAATTCTGCTGCATTGTTCATCGAACTTCGCGACAAATGCAGTATTCGGTCCACTGCCTGTTCGATTGGACTTAATTGCTGCTGTTGGTAGCAACCTCCGCCGGTAGCCTTGAGTTGGTAATTGTTTTCCGCAATTTTTTTTTTCGTTCGACTCTTTAAGTCCGCCCAAACCTAAAAAGAAATATACAAGGTAACACAACATCAGAGAAAAAAAACTAGTGAGGGTGTTACCTTTGGCCTGGCCAAAAATTTACTACCCGACGCTTACTATTCGTAGTTTTTTTTTAAATTTTACTTCATTACCTCAAATAATGCTTTCACTGTAGCATTTTGAAGACTTTGGGCACATGGGAGATGCCACGCCCTCTTGTCCGAATCAACCGAGTTTCTGATCAGAGCTTGCGTTTCCTATTTTTAGTATCTGGGTGAAATTTGATTGGAATATCTTTGAAACTTTTTCTTATACTGGAGGTACCTCGACCTATTTTGCAAATTCACCTAGATTTTGCTGTTTGTACTTACTAGCTAAAGTATTTATGTGTATTTTGGTTGCGGTACCGCCGTGAATAATGCTCTTAGTATAGCGTTTTGAATGTTTTTTTTTTTTTTTTTTTTGTATGGACGGTGGCAGTGGGCCAAACTCCGTCGAATTACCTTGCATGGTTTTCCCGTAAAAAATTTCCACAGACAGCCATCTTGCCAGCCAAACGGACAGACAGACGGACATGGCTATAACCACTCAGGAGGTGACGATGATCAAAAATATGTACACTTCTCCATACTAACGGAAGGACAAAGTGAATATACTCTGGGTGTAGGGTATAAAAGAAAAGAATAATGGACAAGATTATGGCTATCCGAAACCATTGCACTATTTCCTGGAAGTGCTCCATATGGCTCAGAACCTTTTTTGCATTTTGAAGCAAGAATATCTGAAATCATGACCTGATGGACCAAATTTGATAAAGTTCGGACGTAAAAATTATGTATCAGTAATTTCATACAATTTTGTGCTAGTAGTCCATACAAACTTTAGCAAAAAAAAAAAAAAAATAATTTTAGCCAACTTTACCTTCTTCCACTCATTTATTGTTCTCTGCGGTGGTCCCAGGCTGTTGACCTTTGCGGTTATTTCAGACCACTTTTCGTCGGAATTTTGTTTTGTTCCCCCAAATACGGGTGCACCTCGCGCTAGATCCGAATGCTTCTCCAGTTCTTCCACCAGCATCTCGAATTGCTCATTGGTGGTGAGCTTATTGCTATAAAAATAAACACTATGTAATAAAAATTATAATAAAATTGTTTTTATTACCTTTTTTTATTGTCCATTCCACTATTTTGTATTTTAATAAGATTTTCAATAAGAATTCACTATATTTTTAAACGAAACGACAACAAAATTTCATCGTTTTAAAATTTCAGTTTATAACGTAATTTGACAGAAAAATCGTTTTGTAGGATACACTTAGCAACGTAACATATAGGGAGTTACGTTGTGTTTCGTGTTATAAAAAACATAAATAAACAGCACCCATTTTCGTTTTAGACGATATGAAACCTTGCTCAGACGAAACGAAACGAAAGTTTTTGTCTTACATGATATGGCTGTATATGTTGCGTTGCAGAGTATCCTATAAAACGATTTTTCTATCAAATTACGTTGAAAACTGAAATTTTGAAACGACAAAAATTTTTTGTCGTTTGGTTAAAAATAATAAAAAAACATTTCAATTTAGGAAAATCGCATTTCCATTTATCGCATATTTGAAGAGACTAATCCCAAAATTGCGTGGAATCAAGCTGAAATAAATAAATATCAATCAGCGGCTGGTTGTAGCTTAGCTCGGGCTTTTTTTAATATTTGGTCCACAGTATATTATTGGTATAACATTATATCAAGAATTTTACTTAGGAATTTCATAAAATCTAAGAATGTTAATCTACCTCGATGGATCAATGGAAGAATTTTATTTTTCCTAGAAACTCTAATGCGAGTTAGCTGGGAATCTGCATTTCCGAACCAATTCAATCATTATACGGACTATATTTTAGGTTTTCTTCGAGAAAACACAGTCCTTTCCATGTACCATGAAGAATGTGTCATCAGCGTAGGCAATTACTTTGAAAACTTATTTTTCTAATTAAAAGTAGGCCATCAGCTACCAGAAGCTAGATAAAAGGTATATTTCCCACAGGCCTAGTCAAAACCGCACTCTCAAGGATGTGTGACAGAAATCCTATTCGTAAGCAGACCATGCAGTAAGCAACAAACAAGCTCAGCTAAATCAGCACGTATTAGCATTAGACATCCTCTTTAGCTAGAAAGACATCTATAGTATTTTACTGAGGTTGAGGGTTTTTTATATAATACTAACCTTACTTACTCTTTAGATAGGCATATTGTGCTGAGAATATCATGCTTTGATCAAAGTTCTCCTTTAGAAGATGGTAAAGTTATTTCAAGAAATGATGAACGTAAAATGGGCCGAAAGTTATTTGCAAATGTATGCGCGGATTTACCAGCTTTTATTACAAAACCACTTTGGCTTGCCTTTATATGGGTTCGATAAAGGCTTGCTCTCGACAACTTTTGCATTTTAGGCAAGAAATAACCTTATGCAGTGACGTAGCGACCATTTCAAAAGCCCAGGGCGAACTTCATATGACCCAAATGTCAACTTTACTGCTTCATGGATGATTTTCAAGTTTTTAGGCAAACTTTAAGATAGAAAAACATGATAGTTTTGAATTTTTTCTTATGGAAATATCATATTTTGCCATGTTCTTACAGATTTCAAAATTTATTTTTATGTTAAATAAAATAAAAAAAGTCACAATATTTATTTTTGTTAATCAAAATGACATGAACTGTCAAAGAGCTTCATGAAACATAGCCACTTATGTAAACGAAGACGTAAACTACGTAACGTTTTATGCGCAACCAAATAAGTTTTCGTTCGTCTTGCTTTCGTTTGCTGAAAAACGAATGTTAACGTATTAGATGATAGGGCTGTAAATTAAAATCTTTTGAACAAAAAATTTCAATTCATTTTAGTTACGAAAATGCTTACATACAGTACAGAGATAATTCGTGGGTTTTGTATAACTGCCTGTATTTAAATTTTTCATTGAAAAGGATTCAAGTTTGTTATGCATGATCCAAGTTTTTGGTGTGAAAATAAAGCTGTGACAATTGCGCACAAGACTACGAAGAGTTTTTTTTTTTAATTTTACATTGTTTTAGGCAAGATATATGTACATATGTAATTATAGGAAGGTGGTTTTGGGCTTAAAAAAAGTCTGTCGGACTGATCTAAAAATTTTTTCAGATTCGAAGTTTTTGCTATTTATTGCATTGTTTGATATTTTTTTTTTTTTTAATTTTTTAATTATTTTTTGCGCGCATGTAAATCGTGATTTTGGATTTGTCGTTTTATCTGAAAACTAAGAAGTGATGGAAAATTTTGTAAATGCATTTCTACTATATCAATACCAAGGAATAATAATTATATAGCCCGAACTTAGATAAAATCAAAAGTCTGAAATTCGTTGAACGGTGTTATTAGCAAATAAATTGAAAATTGAAATAACGTTCCTCTGATCTATATTGGACATTATAATGAATAAGAGAGCATTTTTTCTCAGACTGTCTTGCAGTCTAATAAAAAATTCTCGATAAAATTTATTCATGATCCATTAATTTACATACTGCACAAATTTCATCGAAATCGTTTAAGTAGTTTTCGAGTCTCTATGGTGGCAAATCGGGTCCAAATGTAAAAAAGCACTCCTTAATTGTTTTTAGATTTTGATATTGATCCCTGAACACGTACCTTTGGCGTGATAATGAATTTGAGATTTGGAGGACACCACGACTCGACGTGCAATTATTTATGTTATAATTTATATTATAAGTTTTTTTTTTATGTCAAAATTGATGTAATTTGATGTTATGAAATTTGTATTTCATAACATTTTGGTGTCTCCACTAGATATTTTGCTGTTATGACCTGAACTATCGCATGATTTATTGCTCGCCGAGTCGGGGTGTTTGGAATTAACAGGCGTGCACTTGACCACCTGTTATAATGCTTCGGATCGTTCATTTATAATTTAATTTACATCAACCAAGAGGATGAAAAATTTTGAATATAAGTCGATAAGGGGGTCGATGCGCCCTTTATCACTTAAAGATTGGAGTCATCCTGATCGTCCGAAACATTCAGTCTTATTCTTGATTTCTTAGGACAAATAAGTTAAAATAAATTCAAGAAAATTCCAATTTAGAGAATTTCCAATATTTTTGTGCTAATCAAAGTTATTAAGATAACTAAGGCGTTTCTTAAGAGAAATTTTTTCATTTAACTTATTTTTGGATGAAACTTTTTATGACTTAAGGGTCGTCCGCACGCACAGTTTTACCTCAAGATTTACCTGCGCAAACTGGTTTGTGCAGGTAAGTCTGTACGTGTGGACGGCAAAAGTCAAGTTTGCACAGTTCAAAAGTGCGGCCTGTGCTTTCTTTGACTTTCCAAAGATTTTTATGTGCAAACTAAGCTTGCGCAGGCAAGTTGGAACGTGTGGACGGCTTACAGGCCGTGCCTTCGATCTGTGTCTTAAATTGCAATCTTCAAATGCATGTATATTACATGTGATAGCTCTGTCATGAAAATTATGCGTTTTTTCATGGACTTATTTTGGAAAATATACAAAAGAAAAAACAATTCAAATGAAAATAAAATGTTTGCTAGAGTTCATGTTTCTATGAAATTGAAGTATACTGAAAACTGCACAGACTTGCCTGTGTCGTGTGGACGCGATATAAAAAGTATGCGCAAACTCTCTAGTTTGCACGAACTAGGTTTGCGCAGGTAAGACTGTACGTGTGGACGGCCCTTTAAGGACTTATAGCACAAAGTATGTTTTTTCTTTAAATCAAAAACTCGAAAGAAACGCTATGATAATAAAATACACAGTTCAAGATTATTTGATCTTTTATTGAATATTTAATTAATATTTTATATTATGTTTGTTTAATAATTTAATTAATAATACGCAATTTTACTTCTATGCTAATAATTATTGAGTATAAATATTAAACTGCTGCAAAATGTTTTTTTAAAATTAAATGTTTTTCTTCAAGAAAATACAAGAAATATAAAAACACACATGCAACATTAAGATGGCAAAATTACGTTTAATTTCTTAATGTATGATGAACATTTTAACAATGGTTTATGTACTACTATATATATAGTTTTTTTATAGTAAATTTGTTGTAAAGTAGCATTTTCACATTATCGTTCATTATATTTTTTGAAGAGATTAAATACGTTTAAATATGATATATATTTTATACTTAATTCTTAATGTTATATAGTGCAATGAATTCAACAATTTAACCCTTTCCGTGATTTTGTCCAATATATTGGACGATCGCTTTCCGCTATATTTCAAACCCTACTGTTACCGCTACAATTTTGCTATTCGCTTTTCAACATATTTTTAGCGTTGAACAAGGTTTCTTAAGTTTGTATATGTTGATTGTGCTGGCATTCTGAAAGCCAAAAATCATTTTTTCCATGTTTTAGTGAATGTATATTTTTGCTTTTTTGATGGGCAATCTTATGATGAAAATAATACATATTTCCAAGGCTCGGATCATTTCCTAGAAATTCATGAGTATTTCGACAACATTATATAATAGATTCGTGGTAAATAATTTTAAAAAAGTTGTATGAGGTAACCTGTGGAGTGCAATTTGTAGGTGTCCAATATATTGGACAACTGCTTTAAAAGGCTGCAGAGTGTAGGTCATAAGTGTCCAATATATTGGACAACTGCATTCAAAGGTTGTACTTTTTTGTATTGTTGTGTATAAAAATATCGTTTTTCATAAGAAATGTCAGCAAAAAAAGAACTTTCTATGGTCAGATCATGGAGATGACGTTGATGACAAATCTGAGGATCCGCAGCAGTGGTGTATCTGTTTTATTGTATGTCTAAAATGCTAAGAACTTTTTTGCGTAAAAAAATACCAGAGTTGCTTTCAGGAATTTAAAAAAAAAAATTATTATATTTCATATTTTTTCTTAATTTCAAAATTTTATGAAAGAAAATTTACTTTATATTAAAATAAATACAAAAAATTTACTAAAACTAAACTCTTACATCATCATTAAATTGAAAATTGGTAAGATGTATTGAAAAAATTATGGTCGTTGCGAGTAATTGTCCAATATATTGGACACCTCATACCACCCACATCAGGCAACCTACCTCGATTTTTCTTTCATATTTGTATTTCTCAGCATCAAATTAGTCTTTGGGCCAAATTTCATAATTTTAACTTAACTTCTCGATTAAAAGCACGGAAAGGGTTAAAACGTAAACTATGTATTTTCGTATTTATGTAACTGTAAAAAGCACGATTAAAAAATTAATAATCTACGTCTTGACGCCACCTTTCAACTACAATTGAAGTTCAATTTCATGCTGAACGCTCTTAACTAATCCGGCTATTAATTGTATGTTTTTAATATGAATTTGAATACTTATTGTTAATTTTTAATTTAATAATTTTTGAATTATGTAGTTCATTTTATGATGTTTAATTAGATTTGCAAATTTGCGATTACAACATTTGGCTTGTCTAATTAATGTTTATTTATAAATATTCAGTTAGTTTTTCATAGTATGAATGTATGCATTTCGTTTAATTAATTGAGTTGTAGCGTTTTTGATTTTCATAATTTCAATATGGTTTTTGAGTATTTTGCTTTTTGAGTGTGCAACAAAACAATCTCATTAAATTTTTTACTAACTTGCATATGTATGTAAATTTTCCCCAAAGTTTTGTAGATACTAGTAGTATATATTTAGGTAAATCAAAAATTTTTTTTATATAATTACTAGCCCATTAAAGCATATTTTCTGAGCCCTAATCTGTTTGACAATATTAACCCTACAATTTATTTATTTATCGCAAATCCCAAATGCAAATTTTGTGTAAATTTGGATCACTCGCATAACACTAATGCAAAACAAAAATTTGCTACTGATCATTGAAAACTTATCTACATAGATATGTTTATATTATAAATTTTTTGTTTTATAAAGACCCCTTAAAATTACACGCTTAACAAAATCTCTAAATATACAGTTGGTGAATATCAAATTCTAAAACCCACAAAACAACGCACTGACTCAAATAAAAATGAAAGTTTAGACAACTTTTGAAATTCGTAAAACTCAAGTTAATATTGCGGCTTAATCAAAGCATAAACAGAGATTCTTAAATTATATTGAGGATTAGATTAAAGTTGTAGTTGTAGAAGATAATACCCTTATCGCCGTAGCCGTATTTTGACTAAAATCATTTTTGTCGTATTGTTGCTATGATGTAATTGAAAATACGACATTCGTTTAAGTCGAAATGTGACTACGATAGGAGTGATTAATTTATGAGTTGTAGTGGATATATTTTTCTAGTTTCTTTGAAACTTGCAATTATGCCTGGATGGTGAAAAAATACATTCATCTGTATGTGATACTAATACATTTTCTAGATTTTGGCTAAGTATCGATCTATTTTTTTTAATTTGTATTAATGTCGTGTTTTAATTCGTATCATAGTAATAATGCGATGCGAATGAATGAACGACAAATCGCTTAAGTCGAAATAAGACTACAATGAAAGGGTGATTATACGATAAAGGAAAGCTTTCAAATAGAATCATATAGCCGGTGAGCCGGTGACAGTAAAAGTACTCTTACACGGATTTTCAAATTTTGTATATCCGTGTAAGTGTAGTTTTACTGTCACCGGCTTCCGGACTAATATACTCTGATAGTCCGGGAGCCGGCAAAAAAAATTTGGACGGCCGGATTCTTTCTGAATGGTTATGAAATTTACCATCGATTAATATTAAGATTGATCAAAATCCGCGATGACGGCAAAACATTCCGAAAATGTAATAATTCAAAGCTTTTCTTATTCGTCTTAGTGTAAACTACCATTTTGCATTAAAAATTTTAGAATCCGCGATGACGGCACATTTAGTATTGCCGGCTCCTCGCCTATGAGATACGATATAAATATGAGGGGCTTAGAGTGACAATGGAGTAAATTAAGTGGCTAACATTTTTTTATTTTGCTCCATAGCACTGCAGGTTTTTTACCTGTTTTTGAGGCATAAAGTCCTTTTTCGCAAAACCGCAGGCAGTCGAAATCAAAGTTTGTAAGAAGAATTTTGAATGTAGTATACGCATTGAATTTTGTCAGAGTTTTAATGTAATACAATACTAAGCAACAAATTTAATAAAATATGTGCTTAATAATTAATATTTTTTTCTTAAAAGTGAACTTCGCTAAAGCGATGCCGGGCTATGACTTTCATAATCATGTAAAGTGATGAATTTTGAGTTTGTTTTATCAATTTTAGCTTGCGGTTTTTGAGAAATACCATTGTTCTTAGTCAATCTCCGCTTCAAGTATAGAGAACTTTCGACAGTTTGTTTTGATGAACAATTTAAAAAGATAAACATTTGTTTATACAAAAATCTTTCTTGGGATCGAATTTTTTAAAATTTCCCCTTCCCATCCTTTTAGCTAGTTTTTTAATAAAACCAACATTTTTTATTCAAAAATTTTATCATCACATGTGCTAAATTCGGGGCGGACGCTTTTTTGATCCGATCATGCCAGCTTTTAATGTGTGGGCGATTTTAAATTATTATTGATAATACTTTTTTAATTTATGCTTCAAGAATGGGTTAAAAAACATAGTGCATTGTCACTTCAGTAGACTTGTTTTATTTCAAAGCAAACCTACAGCTGCCGTTCATGGAGCAACCAACAGTGGCTTGACCCATTGTTATTCTCAACGAGGTACATATTCTACGTTTTAATTCAATTAAAGCAAATTTGTTGGTGTTTTACATAAAATCACTGAACTGTAAGCTTCACCCAACAATGTCATCTGATCCATACTTTCTGGTAGCAAAACACACAAAAAACGGACTTATTCCATTTTCATTCTAAGCTACTCATAATATTATATAAATGCCACTCGTACATTTTTTCCACTTGTTTATGTTTAATTTAAGTCCAAAATAAAATAAGCTTTTGCGCAATTTCTCGCAGGTGCCTCTACTGTTTTTTCTTCAAAATTTTAATCTTTTTTTTTTTTCTTTTTTAAGTAAGTTTAATTTTTTTCTGTAAATCTGATCATCTTTTAACGTTTACTTGATTTGATTCTTATAGCAAGCTTTTATGAACAATTTTAACTAATTTCTTCTTATTAGCACCTCCAATATATATTAGAATTAAATTCAAGTTCTTTCTAAAGATATTTGGTATAATTCCAAAGTTAAAAATTTTATTAAATATACAGTTCCAGATACATTTACCAAAAAGGTCTCGCCAACTTAAACTTTTTTACCAATTTTAGCCAAATTTTTTCAAAATACGTATGTAATATAACAACGTATATCGTATTAACAATGAAGCAGTAACAATAAGTTCTCTTTTCATCTTTAATAAGCTTTACTTTAAACTATTTAGCCAAAATTAGTTATGCAATTTGAAAAAAGATATGAATAGATATGAAAGATGGAATAGATATGATCTTTCCACCTAATCATTTACACTTTCTAACTAGGCTTCATCAATGCTGTAATATAGGGCGAGTTCGAGATGACAGAAATGTGGCAGTTCAGCATTGTCTGCAATCAGCTGTTTCCTTTAATTCGAGTTTCAACACATTTTTTCTGCATTGTTTACTATACTTCGCTGCAGAACTTTCTCAACAAATTCGCAGAAGGTACTTGCGCATTTCTAACAAACTCGATGTCAATCATACTTTTTATCGTATACATTTTGAGGGTTCTAAATAGTTTACCTCAAACTAGACACTCTATCAGGTCTATTCAATAACGATTAAGTCTTTTTTTTTAAATCTTATGCTCTACAAATTACAATATTTGCAAATCAAAAAGATATTCGATATTCGATAAAAAATAAATTTTTACCTTTTTGTGGTTTTTAAAAAATATTTCCTAAATGGTATTTTTTTCGATTACACAAATTCATATTATTGTAGAGCATATAATTTTCCATAAAAGAGATCCTTAAACTTTTTATCGTGAGACCCGCCGTTTCCGGAACGGGAATCTATTCCTCTTTATCAAATCTCATATCTAATGTTTTATAAAATTCACAAGTTCACGAGACGTTTCCATAGTAACGTTTTGCGAAGATACCTTACTGTAAATTATAAAATCAATAAATAAATTTTTAACCATGAAATCACAATTTGATAATTTTGTTTTGACTATTAGCATTTTTATGATCAAGTATACAAGAGATTTATGAGATTACTTTGTTGCACAATGGATTTTAGTTTTGTTAAACGTTTTTTGAATAACTTTGCATTTAACAATAAATTCGAGAACAAATTCTTACAAAATACTTGTATTAGCAATGATTAATAATGCATATAATTTGCAAATACAATAGAAGACTTTTATACAAGTTTATTAGTTTGGTTTCAGCAAAATACTTTTTTTTTAAGTTTGGTTTAGCAATTTAGCAACACAATAAATAGTTAAATATTTTAATACAATTTCTCATTAAATACAAACTAAAATTTTAATTTTATAAAGAGCTTAGAAGAAGAATTAGGAAAAATCAACAAAGTACATCGATATGATAAATGTTAGATTTTAAACAAAACTGACCATTTGCAAAAATGCAAAGTTTTCAATTTGTAAATTTAGCTATTTAGCATACTTCAAAGTTTAGAGGATTGGCGTTAAGTTAAAACTTGTAAGCGTTTTTATGCAGTAATACAGGGTGGGAAAATAAATAAATGAAATATATGTATGTATATGCATAGGATTTGCATTTTTTTTTATTTCAAATAGGCCAAAATTATCCATTTTCCAAATAGTTAGTTTTGTTTAAAACAACACAGTTTAATTTTATTCCAAATGCAATAAGAGATTTTCTTAACTGTTTAATTGACACCCATTACTCTCCATTTCATTGCTATTGTCTACAGTCGTAAGGAGAACGCGCGACCGCTTTAAAGAGGTAGGAGAGTGGGAAGTGCACTATGCACCTCCCTTAAGCTTCTAGTGCCGATTGCTACTGTTGCAGTACACTTGCCCTTGGATAGACTTCAATGACAGTCTAATCCAAGAATGGTTTTTGTCATACGGGACGTCGCTGTTCCTGCGCCCTACTGACTGGAGATTTGCCGCGAATTGGTGGAGGTGGTGGCGGCGGCCTACGCATTCGTTGCTGCAGTATTGGTGGTAGCTGTGGATGCACACGACTACTACTGCTACTGCCATTCGTAACATCGATTCCTTTTTGACGTGACACTGGCAATGCTTGGACCCAGTTGCCGCTGGGCTGCGAATGTGCACGTACATTTTGACTCTGACGCTGTGAATGTGCTCTCTCCACACTCTGCTGCGGGTGCAAATGCGGCCGTTCTACGCTTTGCTGTGATTGTGCGCGAGTTACATATTACACCCAGCCCCTACAACAACAACAACCTCCAACAAAGCCACCACGCAACAACAAGAACGACAGCAACAACATTATCTAGTTAATTTAGCAATTATATTTATTTTATTATTAAATTATCGAATAAGCACTTTCTTTTAGGTCGATTCAACGACTATAAATACTTGTATTTTTAGTTTTAAGATCATAATTAATTGTAACTAGCAAGAATAAATTTATTTTTTTAAATTACTTTAAGTATAAAACTATTTTTCGCGCGCTCGGTCAACGCTTTGCTGAGAGTGCGTACGAGCTGTTGGTGCTGCCATTGCACCAGGATTATCAATGTAACTCTTATCGAATGGTTTAATGTGTTTGAAATCAAACATATTGCGTTGCACAAATGTCTTACGTATTGTTGGGTTTGTCCAGGTAATAAACATTTTATAATAAGTGTTGGCCTTCTCAGTTAAACCAACGGCAAAGTAAATCGGGTACTTAAGGTTCATACGCTGAACTCTTGAGCGCGTCCCAGAGCAAAAACTGGAATCAGTACTTTACCACCTTTGGCTATACATTCGTGCACCTTTTTTAAAAAATCACGTTCACGGCAACGTTTCGAATCACGTATTGTTGTTAACAGGACGAATGCCTTATTGTGTTATTTGCGGAATTTCTTTCTACTTTTTATAAGTTATTTTACGTTTTCTCATCCTGTTGTGATCGATCTTTCTGAAATTTAAAGTGGGATATCGTGAGATAATTTAAAAAGAAATAAACTAGCACCAATTCAATTCTAACTTTTGTTAGACCCCACGTCAATCAAGAAACAAAAGCTAATTGTTTGAAATTTGTTCGAATACATAATTCAAAGCTCAGGTTCTAAATTACTAGCAAAACAAATTAAAATGTTATTATTGTATGTACTTACATTCTCCATTGAGCCCAGTTCACCTATGGCTAAAATAGTCTTCAGATGTGCACGATTACCGCAGGCTTTGCGCATTTCACAAACCTCCTCATATACACCATGCCAATCTTCTATTAAAACCATCTGACGATTTATCACAATATCAATTTCTTGTGCGCCGCTTTCGATTGCAAAGTGAATCTCTTGTAGACGCGATTTTAATGAATATTGACCAGTAGGGAAACCTGTAGCAACTGCAGCTATTGGAATATTCAATTTCTTTAGCTGTGCGAAAGTGTCATAGGCATCAGCTACACGTGCTGGATAAACACAAACTGCTCCAGTGTGTATTTCAGATTGCAACGAAGGATCTATGGCATCAAGCAGCGGGTGCTTCTTCAGACTGTGCAACAACTGGTGGTGGTGGCGGCGGTGGTGCTGACCTTGAAGGCACTTTTGGTGTATCTACCTCTGGTGGCGTTGTTGCCGTTTCATCGTTAGGTTAGGAAACCCAATAATTGGGCATCTCGCCTAATACATTATTTGACAGATAAAATTGCGAGCAGTTGTAATTTCAAGTGCATTGCAGCAGCCGTTGTTAACGTGAAACTCAATTAAAGTTAATCAATTTAATAAACAGTATTTTGATTCATAAATCTTGTTTACTTGTGTGCATTTTTTAGCTGAGAGCGAAAAAGTTTGCATTTCTACTGTGAAAAGTTAAAAATTAATGAAATGGTCTTAGTGTTAAGGATATATTCAAAAACAAAAGCAAGCGAAATGCGGAAAAACATAAAAACAAAACTCAGATACTAGAACTGAAGAAAAATGAACATTTTTCAAGTTTTCTTTGATATTTATTAAAGTAATGTTACTGAATATAAATTATACAAATTTATACTAGGCGAATTCACTGCTTACAATGAATCCAAATGCTATAATTAGAATATTAACGTTAGAATACATTTCTCATTGTTATAAAATGTTGATTTTATAATAATACAATACACATATGTATATATTTATGTATATATATACTTATTAATGTTCATATATATTTATTCTTTTAATAAATCAATTGTGTTATGAGATAGAAAAGGAGATAAGAACGAAAATTTACAAAACTTTGCTTCAAGAAAAATATCAGTTATACAAACAAAAAAAACCATAGCTTAAATTAAAATTCAAAATTATATAAATATTTTACATAAGAATAAGTTGGTTAACATTATAATGTTAAGAAAAAATTTATTAAACATCAGTTGACCGACCATTCTCATCGGAACGTGATTGTTTCCGTTCCCGTCCAGGAATTCTACCTGTCAATTGAGACTGTTGTTGTTGGGATAATTGATGTTGCATCATATGCTGTGCAGCTGCGGCTATAACAGCAGCATTTTCTCGTGATGCACTGCTTGTGGTAGTAGACTGAAATGAAATAGACATGCCGCTATCCAGTGACCCCACGCTTCCTCGGCGTTGTGGTTTTTCGTTTCCGACTGGAAAGTACGAAGAAATAAAAATAGTTAGTATAGTTAAATGAGATAAATGAGATAAATGAGATTTGTCTTACATTGCTCATGCATATCTAATAAGCTATTGCTAAGCGCACTTCGTTTTAGCTGCTGTGATGAATCTCCAGCTGCTCCATTTGACTGGTCACCAGCTGAATTTCCAGTTGCACGATTTTTATCTCTCTAATTCAGCTTCAATACGCAACGATTCCATTTCATCCATTTCACTTATTGATTCTTTTAGATCGTCTGCAAACTTACAACGATCATGCTCATTACGTGCATTGAATGTGACCAAATTTTTGCCATCGACTTTCTGCGATAGTTGTATACAAAATGGATAATTCGGTAGATCGAGTAATGAAACAACCATGCCGCATAGTGGAAAACTATTTCGGAATGTATATGTAACAGATGATTTTTTCTTGCTAAATATTTTCGTGATTACTAGCAAGTCGTTGAATAGAAATACCTTACGTTCTTTCTTATTGACATCAGGTATTTCGTACAAACGACAATAAAAAACTAAACGTCTATGAGGAAGTGCTAAATTTGGTTTCTTTCCCACAATTGTCGCCTGTACTTTCATTACTTGTGTTACGTGATCGCTTCTGGGTTTAAATTCATCCGCCTTAACACGCTCGTAAATGCCAGCGAGCATGTCTTTGTCAATGTCGTGACAAAAACAGGGAAAACCAAATAAATAATAACAAGTTAAAAGATCAATATCGCTTTAAAGCACAAATAACAAATAGAAAACCATACGATAGACCCAGTACAAGCCAAGCTGCTAAAAACAGAAATGGATTTATTAGGCCCACAACCATCCAAAACACTCCTCAAAACAAAGAAGATGAATTAATCATCATAAAAAATCAATTCCAAGAACTTAAAAAACAATTAAAAGAAATTGAAGAAAGGAAGAAAGAAGAAAAAAAAAGAAACAGTTCAACAACTTCAACAAGAACTGGAAGATGCACTGAAGGATGTAACAATTACAGAGGAACCGGAGTGCAAGAATTGTAAAAATTGCAAAAATTGAAATGTTAAAAAAAAAAATTGAATTGTTATATTATTACATACTATTATATATGTGGGTTCAGGGATTTTTTATGTTAATAAAACACTTTACTTTTCGTTCGTAAATTTCTCGCACTTAAGTGTTTTTGTTTTGTTTTGTTCTGTTGGTTTTTTTTTTTGTTTTTTGTTGCAGACTTTTAGGGATTAATTTACAGATTTCAATCGATTTTGATTGAATTGAAAGGCTTCGCCCGAGTTATATATATAATTATATATTGAATTTCAAATACTTTACACTTAATTCATAAATACTACTGTGCTATAATTTATCAATTTACATTTGATTTTTATGTTATTAATAATTTTTATTCATGTTAATTTTATTTAGATTTAAATTTGTTCTCGTTTGAAATATTTCACAAAATATAAAATATATGAATTTTTAAAAAATATTTGAAAATTATTTATTCAAATTATGAAATATAATTTCTAAAGAAATTGATAAATAAAATAAATACTTATTTGGCGCAGTCGTTGACGAACAAAATAGCAAACCGCGGCTATAGTTAAAAGAAATAAAAACCAAAGTTTTTAAACAAACCAAATCACAAGATATGGCTTTGCAGTTGACAGCGAGTGACATCATTAAGGATGCTCAAAGAATTAATGAATTTAGAGGAGATGCTCATTATGCATTAACATCGTTCATAAGAGAAGTTGATGCAGTATTATTTCTGATTGGAAGTCAACCGGATCTGAAGACATATATATATCAACGAGTCATCTTAAATAAAATCCAAGGTGCAGCTTTAAGTGTACTACGAACATTGGGTCCAAATCCAACATGGGAGCAGACCAAAAGCATTTTAATTAACAACTTCGGGATCAAAGAATCGTATCATCAACTTTATCAGCAAGTATTTTCGGCAAGTAATCATAATATTGAAGATTATTTTAAGTTATTATGCAATATTTTATGTAAAATTAATGAAAAGTATGAATTTGACGATAAAAAGCCAGTAGAGTTTAGTCCTTTTAATGCAGAAAAGATAGTACTTAGAACATTTTTAAATAATATTAACGTAAATTTAGCGTCAGTTGTCATTAACAATAACATAACAAATTTGAGAGATGCCTTCAGTTTACTTGAAAGAGAAGGCTTAATTCGAAACAAAGAATCTAAAAACAGATACGATACAAAAGATAATCAGCAAATTTTTTATAAAAAATTTAATAATAATCAGAATCACAATCCAAATTCGACGTTTCAAAATACACAGGCTTCATCGCAACAATTTTATCAAAATGATCATAGACAACATAACACTGGAGTTTATTCAAATCAAAATAGACAGGCTAGTACAAATCAAATTAGACAAAGTTTTTATCCTAATCACAATAATAATCAAAACTTTAATAATTCTGCTAATGGACATGTTAATAGTTATTCGAGACAAGTTTCTAACCAGAATCGAACTTATAATAATTCCAATACCAATAATAACATGCATAGAAATAGATCATTTACAAGTAGAGAAACTTATATAGAAAACAGGCAAGAAGGATATATTAAAAATTATAAGTCCTTAAGACATAAAGAAGAACCTAAAATATTGAATTTCAAATACTTTACACTTAATTCATAAATACTACTGTGCTATAATTTATCAATTTACATTTGATTTTTATGTTATTAATAATTTTTATTCATGTTAATTTTATTTAGATTTAAATTTGTTCTCGTTTGAAATATTTCACAAAATATAAAATATATGAATTTTTAAAAAATATTTGAAAATTATTTATTCAAATTATGAAATATAATTTCTAAAGAAATTGATAAATAAAATAAATACTTATTTCCCGCAACAGTGCATACAAAATGGTACTCCTTCTCAAATGGCTACAAAAAAGTATTGTGAAAAGTTGACTTTGAAGTATTTAGCAAGTGTTTGGTTTTGTATTGATATTTTTGTTTTGGCCTCTGGCTTTTTTAATATAACTTTTTTTATTATTACTATAATACAGAAAAAGAATGAAATTCTGTTGATATGTTTCCCCATTTTTTTTTTTTTGGTTTATGTTCCAATTTTTTGATTTTTTTTTTTTTTTATATAAAAAATGGACTTTTTCCCTTGTTCATTGCAATTAATGCTTTTAATTGACCTTAATTAGGCTCTGGGCCAGCGAATTTTTAATTGGCTTTGTGGATTTGACAGGAAGAGAAAAATAAGTTAATTAGGACATACAAAAAAAGGAAGGGTCAAATCTATGAATTTTAAAAATAAAACAAGGTCAGTCGGAAATTTTTCAAAAATAGCAAGCGAGTTCAGGAAGTGCAACCAGCAGCAAATGAATTCGTGTGTGAATCGTTTGTATGCCATAGTTCGACTAAGTTTTATTACAATTTGTTCTTACTTGACAAAATTTATGTCCCGAGCTAGATTATTAAGGTGGAAGTATGCGCTTCTTTTCCTGCAGCCAGCAGCAGATGAATTCTTGTGTTAATTTGCAAAATGTTCTTCGATTTGCTTTGGTTGTCGGCTTTTCCTATGAAACACAGAAACGTATTATTTTATAAAATTAAATTTTTTAATTAATTTACTTACTAGTTTGACAAAATTTATGTCCCGGCAAGAGGCAGCAACTGGAGTTGACGGTTTTTTTTTCGCAGCCAGCAGCAGATGAATTCTTGAAACACAATTCCTATGAAACACAGAAACGAATTATTTTATAAAATTAAATTTTTAGGAATTTTTTCGAAAATAATAACGCTTGCTTGATTTGTTTGAGGCGAGTTGAGCAAGTGCGAGTGTTTTTAATTTTTAAATATAATTTGGTTTGCATATTGCCTCAGTTTTATTACAACTTTATACAATTTTCATATCACTTTACAATGCACATCCAAATCCAATGCATGCAAATTTGGGGCTTTTTCACAAACTGTAAGTTATTTCTTAAGTGGGCGTGGCACTTCCCATACAAAAAAAGTTTCAAAATGCATACTCAAAGAGTTTTAAGAGATGATTCAACTAAATTTCACTCAAATACTAAGAACTATAAATTCAAACTCTGAGAAAAAACTGAGTGAATTCGGACAAGAGGGTGTGGCAAAAAACTTTCAAAATACTGCTGTGTAGGGTGATTTTTTATTGAAAAAATGTATTTTATTTTATTTAAGAAACGATTTTGATAGTTTGGATGTACGTGAACAATTGAATTTAAAAAATGAAAAAATTTATAATAAAATTTCAACATGATGAAAAATTATAAAACTAATTAAATTAAAAAACACTTAACATAACAAAGTAGATTTGAACATTTTGGCCTCCTTTGAAAGGATCTTCTTTCAAATTTCAATAAATAAAGGACATAATTTAACGATAGGTCGTTTCAAAATTCCTTTGATAGTTTTGATTGTTGCGACTCGTACTAATCCGTCCGGTCCAGGATGTGTAGCAATAACTCTTCCAATTACCCATTTAGCCGGAGGAAGATTGTCGTCCTTTATAATAACAATGTCATCATTTACAAGGTTTTTTAATTTTTGAGACCACTTTGGGCGTTGCTGAAGTTGTGTTATATATTCTGTAGACCATTTCCTCCAAAATTGTGTTACAAGACGCTGAATATATAACCAACGATTTAAATGATTAGTTTTTGAAATATCTAAGTTTTCATTTGGAACAGTCTCCATCGATCGAAAAATGAGAAAATGAGCTGGAGTAAGTGGATCAATGTCACCTTCAATCTTGTTACACAATGGCCGAGAATTTAAGCATCCTTCTATTTGGCACAATAAAGTATGCAGTTCCTCATACGTCAACAAAGCATCACCAAGAATTCGTTTCAAATGATATTTGGTTGACTTTATTCCAGCTTCCCACATTCCACCAAAATGTGGTCCAGTTGGTGGAGAGAAATGCCATTGAATTTGCTGTTCTATCATTTCATGATTAATTGAATTTTGTACTGCTTTTTGATTTAATAAATTGTACAAATCCTTCAATTTCTGATTGCTGCCAATAAAATTTGTACCATTATCGGAGTACAAATGACACGGTTTACCAAACCGAACCTCATATATCATTGGCATAATACCTGCACAGCAATGGAGGCATATTCGTTCGGAACAGTCTCCATCGATCGAAAAATGAGAAAATGAGCTGGAGTAAGTGGATCAATGTCACCTTCAATCTTGTTACACAATGGCCGAGAATTTAAGCATCCTTCTATTTGGCACAATAAAGTATGCAGTTCCTCATACGTCAACAAAGCATCACCAAGAATTCGTTTCAAATGATATTTGGTTGACTTTATTCCAGCTTCCCACATTCCACCAAAATGTGGTCCAGTTGGTGGAGAGAAATGCCATTGAATTTGCTGTTCTATCATTTCATGATTAATTGAATTTTGTACTGCTTTTTGATTTAATAAATTGTACAAATCCTTCAATTTCTGATTGCTGCCAATAAAATTTGTACCATTATCGGAGTACAAATGACACGGTTTACCACGACGGGCTATGAATCGACGAAGTGCTGCGATAAAGGATTCAGTTGATAAATCAGTTACTTGTTCAAGATGAATTGCCTTCGTTACTAGACAAATAAACAAAGCAATCCAACATTTGTATGTTTTGGAACCACGACCTTTCCAAGATCTGATAAAGATTGGTCCAGCGTAATCGACTCCGACGTTAAGGAAAGCAGATCCACCGGATTCAAAACGATGTCGTGGAAGTTCACCCATTTGTTGTTCAAAAGGCTTACCTCGAAATCTCATGCATGTTGTGCACTTGTAAACGCATTTCTTTATTACATGTGTGATGCCAGATATACAATACTTAAGACCAAGTAAATACTGTAACTGTCGATTTCCTGCATGAAGATATTTCAAATGATAATATTTGATGATAAGTTCAGTTAAATGGCAATTTTTATGAAGAATATAAGGATGTTTTTGATTAAAGCTGACGTTGGCGCTATGTATTCTGCCACCAACTCTAAGGATACCATTTTGATCAATGAATGGCGCATACGAAGCTAAGAAATGTGATTGTTGAATTTGCTTGCCGGAAGATAGAACCTTAATTTCTTGTTTGAAATAAATTTCTTGTGAAATTTTAATAAGAACATCATGAGCAGACTCAAGTTCTTGGACTGTCAAAAATCCTGTACATTTTGCCTTGTGCTTTTTTGTTTGACAGTTTTTCGAGAACCGTATTATATATGCGGTAATTCTCATTAACTTATTATAGTCCGAATATCGTTCTATTAAGCCAATATTTGAGTTTATAATAACATTTGATATAGTTACTTTGCGTTCTTCCAAATGAATGTCTTTGTTAATATCTAGTGGTCGAGTACATACCAAATTGCTGTCTTTTAATACATCCGGACCATGCCACCATAAAGTGTTTTGAATAAGTTCTGATGGTAAAATACCTCTTGTTGCAAGATCTGCTGGATTTTGTTCCGAACGAATATGCCTCCATTGCTGTGCAGGTATTATGCCAATGATATATGAGGTTCGGTTTGCGATAAACGTCTTCCAGCGCCGTGGATGGTCCGAAATCCAAGCCAAAACTACTGTAGAATCTGACCAACCAAAAAATTTGACATCTGGAAACTGGTATGCTTCTTGAACCTTTTTAATAAGTTTGACCATCAAATGTGCAGCACACAGTTCCAGTCTGGGTAGTGTGATTTGCTTGACAGGAGCTACTCTTGTTTTAGCTGCTATTAAGCACGTTGAAATTGAACCATCACGATGGAGAACGCGAATATAAATTGCTGCCGCGTACGCCAGCTCCGACGAATCAGCAAAACCATGAAGCTCGATGTTTTCTTCATTTGAATATTTGATCCATCTTGGAATTTTTAGGTCCTTAATGCTGTTGACATTGTGTCGGTAGTTGATCCATTGACATAAAAGATCATCTGGCAAGTTTTGATCCCAATCGATGCCTTTTAACCAGAGTTTTTGCATAAAAATCTTCATTGTTATGACAAGCGGAGACAACCAACCAATGGGGTCAAATATTTTCGAAATATCCGAGAGAACTGCACGTTTTGTGACGTTGTTTTCCATAGCCTGCAAAGAAACGCTATACTTAAAGCAGTCATTTGTTGTATCCCAAAGAAGTCCTAAGGTTTTGACGGTTTGTGTCTCATCGATTATAGTTTCTGATGATGTTTCTCTGTCTGTGTTCGGCACTTGATTGATGAAGTCAATCGAGCTTGATGCCCACTTGCGAAGATGGAAACCAGAATTAGTAAGAATAGTGCAAATATTAACTTTTAGTTTGATTGCAGAAGTCAAATCAGGAGAGCAAGACATGAAATCATCAACGTAGAAATTCTGTAAAATTTCTGTCGCAGCATCAGAATAACATTCCATGTAGTCAAATGCAACTTGATGCAAAGTTCGCGTAGCCAGAAAAGGAGCCGATGAAGTCCCATATGTGACTGTTTTCAAGTCATATTCCACTATTGGATCATCTTTTGTATCACGCCAAAGAATTCGTTGATATGATCGATCATCAGGATGTACAAGTATTTGCCGATACATTTTTTCGACATCTGCTGTAAATCCAATTTGATACTTGCGAAATTTGATGAGTAAAGTGAACAAATCGTTCTGAATTGTAGGTCCTATCAACATTTGATCGTTGAGTGACAAACCATTTGTAGATTTGCAGGAGGCGTCAAAAACGACACGCAATTTCGTTGTTGTACTGCTTGGCCTTAATACCGCATGATGTGGCAAATAAAATATTTTGTCTGGATGTGAAGTTGATGATAACTCCATGTGTCCCAAGTTCATGAATTCATGCATGAATTCGATGTAATTCTCTTGGAGTTGTGGATTGGTGACAAAACGTCGCTCCATTGCGTAGAGTCTTTTGAGTGCTGCTGTTTTTGAATCGCCAAATTCGACGTGCGAGCTTTTGAATGGTAATTTGACCATATATCGTCCATCTCGCTGCCGTTGAACATTTTGCTTGTAATGCTTCTCTGCTTCTTCTTCTTCGGAAGTAAGGTGTTTGAAGTATGGTAGCTCTTCTATTTCCCAAAAACTGCGAAGTTGCTTTTCTAAGTCGATGCAAGTGTGTGCAGCTAGGATTCCAGATGTTGTTTCGTCTGTGACCTGACCGATAATAATCCAGCCAAAAATTGAATTGATTGCGCTTGGGGAACCAGTTGGATGCACTATTTTTTCCGGCAGAATACAATTCATGAAGATATCGGCACCTAAAATTATATCGATACGGCCTGGCTTGCTATACTGAGGATCAGCAAGCTTTAGGTTTTTGAAATAATCCAGCTTTGAACTAGTTACGACATGGCCAGGAAGATTTTGCGTTAAATTTGGCAAACAAAATGCCTGGACAGTAATGCCAGATGATGCATAAGAAATCTCAAGGCTAACCTTGCCTTTTGTATAACTTCCATTGCATGATCCAACACCAAAAAGCAATGTTTTATCATATGATCGCTTAAGTCTTAAACGTTGAACGCAAGCATCTGTGATGAGAGTTGATTGTGCACCGGAATCAAGTAAAGCACGGCACGGCTGCAGTACATTGAGAGCATCTCGAACCATTAAGACCGCTGTTGGAAGAAGTGTGTATTTTTTCTCACTTGGATAACTTGAATTCACGCTTAAAGAATTTTGCTGTTTGATTGATGAAAACTCTTCTGATGCATGTAGTAGAGAATTGTGCCTAGCGTTGCATGATTTACATGAAGAAAACTTACATTCACTGAGCTGATGTTTTTCTCGAAGGCAATTAATGCAGATATTGTTCTCACGAACAATCTTGAACCTGCTTTTGACATCGAGAGCCTTAAAATTATTGCAGTGATACAAATAATGATTTTTGTTGCAGATCGGACATGTTTGAGCTACAGAAGAAAAAGCACGAGCTTTTTTGTCGAAGACATGTTGTTGCAATTGAACATTCGACTTTGAAGACTGGATAGAATGTGTTGAGCTCCTTTGTGTGTTCTCTAACTCGAATACTCGCTCTTCCAAAAAACTCAAGAACTGTTGAAATGTTGCTTGTTGTCCAGTTTTTCTTGTTCTGTACCATAGCATATGAGTTTCGCTATCTAATTTTTTCTCTAAATGAAAAAGCAACACCGAATCCCATTGATCAACTGGTTCGTTGAGGTCCTTCAGTGCATTGATGCTTTCATTAGTATTATTATAGAAGCGCTTTATTTCGGTTGCTGAAAATATTTTTACTGTAGGTTGATCGAAAAGCAGTTCAAAATATGCTTTTTTGATTTTGTCAGAATTGTCAAATTTTTTCTTGATTAGTTGCCAAGCAAGTTCGTAGTTATCATTAGTTGGCTTAAGATGTTTAATGATGGAAAGTGCTTCACCCTTCAACTTAGTTTGTAGATACTCCAGTTTTTCCACGTTTGATATTGTGGGCCTGCTATGAACCATTGCCTCAAAAAGATCACGAAATCTTATCCAATTCAAAAATGTGCCATCAAATTCTGGTATTTGAATGGTTGGAAGGCGTAGTTCATGTTGTTGCAATTGTGGTAGTGGTTGAATTTGTGGTGAAGATTGAACTGATTCTGGATTGGTGCTAATACTAGTGTTGCTCGACATCCTTTGGATGATTGCACTCATTGCACCTTGATGTTCTAAGAGAACTTGAACAGCAGCATTGAGACTGTCGTGTGATGAAGGATTAGAAGATACCTGTTCTGCGGGATAAGATCCAGATGTTTCTCTTAGGCGCTCTGCATAATTAGATTTAAGTTGAAAGTATTTATTTTCCATATCAATACGATATGCTTCTTCAGTTTGTTTGTCGGATGCAGATGTGGTGCAGATATCAATTTGGAGCTGAACTTCTTCATATTGCTTATAAAGATCCTCGACTTTGTCCATTCGGATCTTGATTTCAGCCAGTGATGCATTAGTGCTCGAACAAAAGTTTGAGATACGAGTTATCGCAGACTTGATGGTTTGGCGAGTTTGCTTGTGCACTTCCATTTTGTTTTAATTAATATTACGCAGATTTAATAGAACTAAATCGAACGACACCGGCGATTAGCAAAAAGGTTCACGATTTAAAGAAAACTGAAACGATCGACACCGGCGAATGGCAAAAAAATTCACGATTTAAATAAAACTGAATCGAACGCGTACATCCGGCTCGAAGGACCAATGATTTTTTATTGAAAAAATGTATTTTATTTTATTTAAGAAACGATTTTGATAGTTTGGATGTACGTGAACAATTGAATTTAAAAAATGAAAAAATTTATAATAAAATTTCAACATGATGAAAAATTATAAAACTAATTAAATTAAAAAACACTTAACATAACAAAGTAGATTTGAACATAGGGTATTTAATGTTTGGCCAGGCCAAAGGTAACACTTTTACTAGTTCTATCTCGTATGGTTTCTGAGGTAATTAATGAAATTGAGATGCACAAGGTTCTATCTACACATATTCAAATTAAAACTAATTTCACAAAGTTCTAACTGCTTCCGTAAGAGAGCAGGCAAATTAGATAAAATCGTGTAATTTTGTTAAACTAGCCCCGATTTCGAGCCAACATAGCTCATTTTGTTAGTAATTGAACTTAGAAAAAAACAACACTTAAGATTTATGCAATTTTTGAAAAAAGGTAGAAAAACGGTTTTGGAAAATTGAAGAATTCGTATCAAAAATAGTCATTTTTAATAAACTTGCCAACGCTGAATCCAAATCTAGCATCAGAGTCGCTATATCTTATATGGTTTCCGAGATATCTTACCCCAAATGTTTAAAAATGATCAAAAATGGCTTCAAAATGAGCTACAAACTGGTCTTGTGTGATTTTTCTTTAAATAGTTATACTCGTTCTAAATGATGCATAAAAGTATGTCTATTTTTCAAAAACAGTTTTTCGACCTTTTTTCAAAAACTGAATAAATCTTAACTTTTGGTTTTTTGTAAGTCCATTTACTAATAAAATGAGCCATGTTAACTCAAAATCAGGGCTTGTTTAACAAAATTAAATGATTTTATCTAATTTGCCTACTATCTTACAGAAACACAAAGTTCTATCTGGCAGTTAGAACCTTGTTTTTCAATTTCAAGTACCTTATGGTTTAGCAACAAAGTTGTATCGATTTTTTTAAACTTAAATTCCTTATTAATTAGACAACGTATTTTAATTATTTAAGTATCAATGAAATCCTCGCGACAATCCAATGCCTGTAATATAAATAACATTGTGATTAAAATCAATTCATAAAAGTTATACGACACGAAATATTCCAACATAGGTCGCGAACTCTCAAATTATTTTCATACAAATTTGTGCGATAATCATTTTGGAAACAATTTGGGCTTTATTTCGTTTTCATTTTGGGTGTTATTTTAAATTTCTAATATGAAAAACATAAGAATTATTTGTTTTTGTGGCTTTATTTGATATTGTTTAGGATATTTCACTTCAAAAATTGTGAGTGTTAATATTTTGGACGTTATTTAAATGAAAATAGTTTGGGCATTAGTTTGTTTTTGTTTTTGGGCGTTATTTCTTATCGGCTAAATTATCCAAAAACTAACTACTACTTACTCGTTTCCAGGTATTGACAAATTGAAGCAGCTGCGACAGCTGTAGTTTGTGGTTTTCGATAATTAGGAAAAATGCTGTACAACTGAATATAAATCGTTTAATCAAATTAACGCCAAGTTATGAAGAAAAGCTTTTTGATATATGGTGTTTTCAGTTTTCGACTGCACTTACAAAATTTTTCCATCACGTCTCAGTTTTCAACTAAAATGACAAATTCAAAATCACGATTTACATCCGCGCAACAAATAATTAGAAAATTTTGAGTCCAAAAGAAAATGTCAAACGATGCAAAAAAAGCAAGAACTTCAAATCTGAGAAAAATTTTTAGAACGGTCCGACAGACTTTTCTTTGTGCCCATTTTATTGAGAAAATGTACAGAAAAAACCAAAAACCACCTATCTGTAACTACATGAGTCTTGCTTAACAGCCATATCATGTAAGACAAAAACTTTTTTTTCGTTTCGTCTGAGAAAGGTTTCATATCGTCTAAAACGAAAGTTAGTGCTGTTTATTCATATTTTTTATAAAACGAAACATAACGTAACTGCCTATATGTTGCGTTGCAGAGTATCTTATAAAACGATTTTTCTGTCAAATTACGTTGAAAACTGAAATTTTGAAACGACAAAAATTTTTTGTCGTTTGGTTAAAAATAATAAAAAAAAATTTCAATTTAGGAAAATCGCATTTCCATTTATCGCATATTTGAAGAGACTAATCCCAAAATTGCGTAGAATCAAGCTGAAATAAATAAATATCAATCAGCGGCTGGTTGTAGCTTAGCTCGGGCTTTTTTTAATATTTGGTCCACAGTATATTATTGGTATAACATTATATCAAGAATTTTACTTAGGAATTTCATAAAATCTAAGAATGTTAGTCTACCTCGATGGATCAATGGAAGAATTTTATTTTTCCTAGAAACTCTAATGCGAGTTAGCTGGGAATCTGCATTTTCGAACCAATTCAATCATTATACGGACTATATTTTAGGTTTTCTTCGAGAAAACACAGTCCTTTCCATGTACCATGAAGAATGTGTCATCAGCGTAGGCAATTACTTTGAAAACTTATTTTTCTAATTAAAAGTAGGCCATCAGCTACCAGAAGCTAGATAAAAGGTATATTTCTCACAGGCCTAGTCAAAACCGCACTCTCAAGGATGTGTGACAGAAATCCTATTCGTAAGCAGACCATGCAGTAAGCAACAAACAAGCTCAGCTAAATCAGCACGTATTAGCATTAGACATCCTCTTTAGCTAGAAAGACATCTATAGTATTTTACTGAGGTTGAGGGTTTTTTATATAATACTAACCTTACTTACTCTTTAGATAGGCATATTGTGCTGAGAATATCATGCTTTGATCAAAGTTCTCCTTTAGAAGATGGTAAAGTTATTTCAAGAAATGATGAACGTAAAATGGGCCGAAAGTTATTTGCAAATGTATGCGCGGATTTACCAGCTTGTAATACAAAACCACTTTGGCTTGCCTTTATATGGGTTCGATAAAGGCTTGCTCTCGACAACTTTTGCATTTTAGGCAAGAAATAACCTTATGCAGTGACGTAGCGACCATTTCAAAAGCCCAGGGCGAACTTCATATGACCCAAATGTCAACTTTACTGCTTCATGGATGATTTTCAAGTTTTTAGGCAAACTTTAAGATAGAAAAACATGATAGTTTTGAATTTTTTCTTATGGAAATATCATATTTTGCCATGTTCTTACAGATTTCAAAATTTATTTTTAGTTAAATAAAATAAAAAAAGTCACAATATTTATTTTTGTTAATCAAAATGACATGAACTGTCAAAGAGCTTCATGAAACATAGCCACTTATGTAAACGAAGACGTAAACTACGTAACGTTTTATGCGCTACCAAATAAGTTTTCGTTCGTCTTGCTTTCGTTTGCTGAAAAACGAATGTTAACGTATTAGATGATAGGGCTGTAAATTAAAATCTTTTGAACAAAAAATTTCAATTCATTTTAGTTACGAAAATGCTTACATACAGTACAGAGATAATTCGTGGGTTTTGTATAACTGCCTGTATTTAAATTTTTCATTGAAAAGGATTCAAGTTTGTTATGCATGATCCAAGTTTTTGGTGTGAAAATAAAGCTGTGACAATTGCGCACAAGACTACGAAGAGTTTTTTTTTTAATTTTACATTGTTTTAGGCAAGATATATGTACATATGTAATTATAGGAAGGTGGTTTTGGGCTTAAAAAAAGTCTGTCGGACTGATCTAAAAATTTTTTCAGATTTGAAGTTTTTGCTATTTTTTGCATTGTTTGATATTTTTTTTTTTTTTTTAATTATTTTTTGCGCGCATGTAAATCGTGATTTTGGATTTGTCGTTTTATCTGAAAACTAAGAAGTGATGGAAAATTTTGTAAATGCATTTCTACTATATCAATACCAAGGAATAATAATTATATAGCCCGAACTTAGATAAAATCAAAAGTCTGAAATTCGTTGAACGGTGTTATTAGCAAATAAATTGAAAATTGAAATAACGTTCCTCTGATCTATATTGGACATTATAATGAATAAGAGAGCATTTTTTCGCAGACTGTCTTGCAGTCTGATAAAAAATTCTCGATAAAATTTATTCATGATTAGATCCAATAATTTACATACTGCACAAATTTCATCGAAATCGTTTAAGTAGTTTTCGAGTCTCTATGGTGGCAAATCGGGTCCAAATGTAAAAAAGCACTCCTTAATTGTTTTTAGATTTTGATATTGATCCCTGAACACGTACCTTTGGCGTGATAATGAATTTAAGATTTGGAGGACACCACGACTCGACGTGCAATTATTTATGTTATAAATTATATTATAAGTTTTTTTTTTATGTCAAAATTGATGTAATTTGATGTTATGAAATTTGTATTTCATAACATTTTGGTGTCTCCACTAGATATTTTGCTGTTATGACCTGAACTATCGCATGATTTATTGCTCGCCGAGTCGGGGTGTTTGGAATTAACAGGCGTGCACTTGACCACCTGTTATAATGCTTCGGATCGTCCATTTATAATTTAATTTACATCAACCAATAGGATGAAAAATTTTGAATATAAGTCGATAAGGAGGTCGATGCGCCCTTTATCACTTAAAGATTGGAGTCATCCTGATCGTCCGAAACATTCAGTCTTATTCTTGATTTCTTAGGACAAATAATTTAAAATAAATTCAAGAAAATTCCAATTTAGAGAATTTCCAATATTTTTGTGCTAATCAAAGTTATTAAGATAACTAAGGCGTTTCTTAAGAGAAATTTTTTCATTTAACTTATTTTTGGATGAAACTTTTTATGACTTAAGGGTCGTCCACACGCACAGTTTTACCTCAAGATTTACCTGCGCAAACTGGTTTGTGCAGGTAAGTCTGTACGTGTGGACGGCAAAAGTCAAGTTTGCACAGTTCAAAAGTGCGGCCTGTGCTTTCTTTGACTTTCCAAAGATTTTTATGTGCAAACTAAGCTTGCGCAGGCAAGTTGGAACGTGTGGACGGCGTACAGGCAGTGCCTTCGATCTGTGTCTTAAATTGCAATCTTCAAATGCATGTATATTACATGTGATAGCTCTGTCATGAAAATTATGCGTTTTTTCATGGACTTATTTTGGAAAATATACAAAAGAAAAAACAATTCAAATGAAAATAAAATGTTTGCTAGAGTTCATGTTTCTATGAAATTGAAGTATACTGAAAACTGCACAGACTTGCCTGTGTCGTGTGGACGCGATATAAAAAGTATGCGCAAACTCTCTAGTTTGCACGAACTAGGTTTGCGCAGGTAAGACTGTACGTGTGGACGGCCCTTTAAGGACTTATAGCACAAAGTATGTTTTTTCTTTAAATCAAAAACTCGAAAGAAACGCTATGATAATAAAATACACAATTCAAGATTATTTGATCTTTTATTGAATATTTAATTAATATTTTATATTATGTTTGTTTAATAATTTAATTAATAATACGCAATTTTACTTCTATGCTAATAATTATTGTGTATAAATATTAAACTGCTGCAAAATGTTTTTTTAAAATTAAATGTTTTTCTTCAAGAAAATACAAGAAATATAAAAACACACATGCAACATTAAGATGGCAAAATTACGTTTAATTTCTTAATGTATGATGAACATTTTAACAATGGTTTATGTACTACTATATATATAGTTTTTTTATAGTAAATTTGTTGTAAAGTAGCATTTTCACATTATCGTTCATTATATTTTTTGAAGAGATTAAATACGTTTAAATATGATATATATTTTATACTTAATTCTTAATGTTATATAGTGCAATGAATTCAACAATTTAAAACGTAAACTATGTATTTTCGTATTTATGTAACTGTAAAAAGCACGATTAAAAAATTAATAATCTACGTCTTGACGCCACCTTTCAACTACAATTGAAGTTCAATATCATGCTGAACGCTCTTAACTAATCCGGCTATTAATTGTATGTTTTTAATATGAATTTGAATACTTATTGTTAATTTTTAATGTAATAATTTTTGAATTATGTAGTTCATTTTATGATGTTTAATTAGATTTGCAAATTTGCGATTACAACATTTGGCTTGTCTAATTAATGTTAATTAATAAATATTCAGTTAGTTTTTCATAGTATGAATGTATGCATTTCGTTTAGTTAATTGAGTTGTAGCGTTTTTGATTTTCATAATTTCAATATGGTTTTTGAGTATTTTGCTTTTTGAGTGTGCAACAAAACAATCTCATTAAATTTTTTACTAACTTGCATATGTATGTAAATTTTCCCCAAAGTTTTGTAGATACTAGTAGTACATATATATTTAGGTAAATCAAAAAATTTTTTTTATATAATTACTAGCCCATTAAAGCATATTTTCTGAGCCCTAATCTGTTTGACAATATTAACCCTACAATTTATTTATTTATCGCAAATCCCAAATGCAAATTTTGTGTAAATTTGGATCACTCGCATAACACTAATGCAAAACAAAAATTTGCTACTGATCATTGAATACTTATCTACATAGATATGTTTATATTATAAATTTTTTGTTTTATAAAGACCCCTTAAAATTACACGCTTAACAAAATCTCTAAATATACAGTTGGTGAATATCAAATTCTAAAACCCACAAAACAACGCACTGACTCAAATAAAAATGAAAGTTTAGACAACTTTTGAAATTCGTAAAACTCAAGTTAATATTGCGGCTTAATCAAAGCATAAACAGAGATTCTTAAATTATATTGAGGATTAGATTAAAGTTGTAGTTGTAGAAGATAATACCCTTATCGCCGTAGCCGTATTTTGACTAAAATCATTTTTGTCGTATTGTTGCTATGATGCAATTGAAAATACGACATTCGTTTAAGTCGAAATATGACTACGATAAGAGTGATTAATTTATGAGTTGTAGTGGATATATTTTTCTAGTTTGTTTGAAACTTGCAATTATGCCTGGATGGTTAAAAAATACATTCATCTGTATGTGATACTAATACATTTTCTAGATTTTGGCTAAGTATCGATCTATTTTTTTTAATTTGTATTAATGTCGTGTTTTAATTCGTATCATAGTAATAATGCGATGCGAATGAATGAACGACAAATCGCTTAAGTCGAAATAAGACTACAATGAAAGGGTGATTATACGATAAAGGAAAGCTTTCAAATAGAATCATATAGCCGGTGACAGTAAAAGTACTCTTACACGGATTTTCAAATTTTGTATATCCGTGTAAGTGTAGTTTTACTGTCACCGGCTTCCGGACTAATATACTCTGATAGTCCGGGAGCCGGCAAAAAAAATTTGGACGGCCGGATTCTTTCTGAATGGTTATGAAATTTACCATCGATTAATATTTAGATTGATCAAAATCCGCGATGACGGCAAAACATTCCGAAAATGTAATAATTCAAAAATCATTTAAAAATATTTCTGCCAGGCTATAACCATGCTGACCAAGCTTTTCTTATTCGTCTTAGTGTAAACTACCATTTTGTGTTAAAAATTTTAGAATCCGCGATGACGGCACATTTAGTATTGCCGGCTCCTCGCCTATGAGATACGATATAAATATGACGGGCTTAGAGTGACAACGGAGTAAATTAAGTGGCTAACATTTTTTTATTTTGCTCCATAGCACTGCAGGTTTTTTACCTGTTTTTGAGGCATAAAGTCCTTTTTCGCAAAACCGCAGGCAGTCGAAATCAAAGTTTGTAAGAAGAATTTTGAATGTAGTATACGCATTGAATTTTGTCAGAGTTTTAATGTAATACAATACTAAGCAACAAATTTAATAAAATATGTGCTTAATAATTAATATTTTTTTCTTAAAAGTGAACTTCGCTAAAGCGATGCCGGGCTATGACTTTCATAATCATGTAAAGTGATGAATTTTGAGTTTGTTTTATCAATTTTAGCTTGCGGTTTTTGAGAAATACCATTGTTCTTAGTCAATCTCCGCTTCAAGTATAGAGAACTTTCGACAGTTTGTTTTGATGAACAATTTAAAAAGATAAACATTTGTTTATACAAAAATCTTTCTTGGGATCGAATTTTTTAAAATTTTCCCTTCCCATCCTTTTAGCTAGTTTTTTAATAAAACCAACATTTTTTATTCAAAAATTTTATCATCACATGTGCTAAATTCGGGGCGGACGCTTTTTTGATCCGATCATGCCAGCTTTTAATGTGTGGGCGATTTTAAATTATTATTGATAATGCTTTTTTAATTTATGCTTCAAGAATGGGTTAAAAAACATAGTGCATTGTCACTTCAGTAGACTTGTTTTATTTCAAAGCAAACCTACAGCTGCCGTTCATGGAGCAACCAACAGTGGCTTGACCCATTGTTATTCTCAACGAGGTACATATTCTACGTTTTAATTCAATTAAAGCAAATTTGTTGGTGTTTTACATAAAATCACTGAACTGTAAGCTTCACCCAACAATGTCATCTGATCCATACTTTCTGGTAGCAAAACACACAAAAAACGGACTTATTCCATTTTCATTCTAAGCTACTCATAATATTATATAAATGCCACTCGTACATTTTTTCCACTTGTTTAATGCTTAGTTTAAGTCCAAAATAAAATAAGCTTTTGCGCAATTTCTCGCAGGTGCCTCTACTGTTTTTTCTTCAAAATTTTAATCTTTTTTTTTTCTTTTTTAAGTTTAATTTTTTTCTGTAAATCTGATATAGCAAGCTTTTATAAACAATTTTAACTAATTTCTTCTTATTAGCACCTCCAATATATATTAGAATTAAATTCAAGTTCTTTCTAAAGATATTTGGTATAATTCCAAAGTTAAAAATTTTTTTAAATATACAGTTCCAGATACATTTAACAAAAAGGTCTCGCCAACTTAAACTTTTTTACCAATTTTAAAAATTTTAGCCAAATTTTTTCAAAATACGTATGTAATTTAACAACGTATATCGTATTAACAATGAAGCAGTAACAATAAGTTATCTTTTCATCTTTAATAAGCTTTACTTTAAACTATTTAGCCAAAATTAGTTATGCAATTTGAAAAAAGATTTAATTTAAATGTGCAGAGGGGAATAGATATGATCTTTCCACCTAATCATTTACACTTTCTAACTAGGCTTCATCAATGCTGTAATATAGGGCGAGTTCGAGATGACAGAAATGTGGCAGTTCAGCATTGTCCGCAATCAGCTGTTTCCTCTAATTCGAGTTTCAACACATTTTTTCTGCATTGTTTACTATACTTCGCTGCAGAACTTTCTCAACAAATTCGCAGAAGGTACTTGCGCATTTCTAACAATCTCGATGTCAATCATACTTTTTATCGTATACATTTTGAGGGTTCTAAATAGTTTACCTCAAACTAGACACACTATCAGGTCTGTTCAATAACGATTAAGTCTTTTTTTTAAATCTTATGCTCTACAAATTACAATATTTGCAAATCAAAAAGTAACCGTTTAGAAGATATTCGATAAAAAATAAATTTTTACCTTTTTGTGGTTTTTAAAAAATATTTCCTAAATGGTATTTTTTTCGATTACACAAATTCATATTATTGTAGAGCATATAATTTTCCATAAAAGAGATCCTTAAACTTTTTATCGTGAGACCCGCCGTTTCCGGAACGGGAATCTATTCCTCTTTATCAAATCTCATATCTAATGTTTTATAAAATTCACAAGTTCACGAGACGTTTCCATAGTAACGTTTTGCGAAGATACCTTACTGTAAATTATAAAATCAATAAATAAATTTTTAACCATGAAATCACAATTTGATAATTTTGTTTTGACTATTAGCATTTTTATGATCAAGTATACAAGAGATTTATGAGATTACTTTGTTGCACAATGGATTTTAGTTTTGTTAAACGTTTTTTGAATAACTTTGCATTTAACAATAAATTCGAGAACAAATTCTTACAAAATACTTGTATTAGCAATGATTAATAATGCATATAATTTGCAAATACAATAGAAGACTTTTATACAAGTTTATTAGTTTGGTTTCAGCAAAATACTTTTTTTTTAAGTTTGGTTTAGCAATTTAGCAACACAATAAATAGTTAAATATTTTAATACAATTTCTCATTAAATACAAACCAAAATTTTTATTTTATAAAGAGCTTAGAAGAAAAATTAGGAAAAATCAACAAAGTACATCGATATGATAAATGTTAGATTTTAAACAAAACTGACCATTTGCAAAAATGCAAAGTTTTCAATGTGTAAATTTAGCTATTTAGCATACTTCAAAGTTTAGAGGATTGGCGTAAAGTTAAAACTTGTAAGCGTTTTTATGCAGTAATACAGGGTGGGAAAATAAATAAATGAAATATATGTATATGCATAGGATTTGCATTTTTTTTTTATTTCAAATAGGCCAAAATTATCCATTTTCCAAATAGTTAGTTTTGTTTAAAACAACACAGTTTAATTTTATTCCAAATGCAATAAGAGATTTTCTTTACTGTTTAATTGACACCCATTACTCTCCATTTCATTGCTATTGTCTACAGTCGTAAAGAGAACGCGCGACCGCTTTAAAGAGGTAGGAGAGTGGGAAGTGCACTATGCACCTCCCTTAAGCTTCTAGTGCCGATTGCTACTGTTGCAGTACACTTGCTCTTGGATAGACTTCAATGACAGTCTAATCCAAGAATGGGTTTTGTCATACGGGACGTCGCTGTTCCTGCGCCCTACTGACTGGAGATTTGCCGCGAATTGGTGGAGGTGGTGGCGGCGGCCTACGCATTCGTTGCTGCAGTATTGGTGGTAGCTGTGGATGCACACGACTACTACTGCTACTGCCATTCGTAACATCGATTCCTTTTTGACGTGACACTGGCAATGCTTGGACCCAGTTGCCGCTGGGCTGCGAATGTGCACGTACATTTTGACTCTGACGCTGTGAATGTGCTCTCTCCACACTCTGCTGCGGGTGCAAATGCGGCCGTTCTACGCTTTGCTGTGATTGTGCGCGCGCTCGGTCAACGCTTTGCTGAGAGTGCGTTCGAGCAACGCTGCGTTGTCTACTACCACCACCGCCGCTGCCACTATGTGGAGTTGGTGGCAAAGGAATCGATCCCATGTTGAGGGCACTTAACGCCGCTGACAATGAATTTGAATTAGAGGCCGAGGTTGAACTGGACGCTTGTGAGGCTGACGAAGCGCTACCAGCTGCCGCCACTGACATTGGCGGTGGGGGAGCCTGCTGCGGCAGCGGCGAAAATGCTGATTCATCATCAGGTTCTTCAGATGAAATAGAATTGGTATTTGAAGGTGTGGGCGAAGGTGACATTTCCTCACGCTCCTGCAGGAAAGTGCGAAATCCCTGAATGGATTCATTCAGCGCCCAAAGCTGCGAGAGCAGTGTGAGATCTAACTGCCGCAGGCTGTACATTTCACGACGCAAAATCGCTAATTGAGTATCCAATGTGGCGGTGGAGGTGGGCTGATCGTGAGCGCTTAATGACGATGAAGCGCGACTGTGTACCGAATCGCGATCGCTAGTAGAGTCTTGTGTTGATGACAGGCTGCCTTGGCGTTGGTTGGATGTAGTGGCTTGAAGTTTGAAAGCCTCAGCAGCATCGCGAGCCTCTGCGGCATCACTGAGGCTCTTTGGCAAAGGCGGGAGCCCAGGTGGCAACGACATTTCCTCGGGTGCAATCACTTTGTATCTTGTTTCTTTAAACTTTTTCTTTAACTTCTTTATCAAATTTAACTTTAAATTTTGTTCTATTATTTTCGTAGTAATCCTGTGTATTTGCTTTTGATTTAATTCGATTTTATTTAATTTTCTTTTAATTTTTTTAGTGAATGTTGAATTTCCAACTTTGTCGGCACATGGGACACTGTTTGTTCATCGGTTGCAGATTCAGCCACTTTACGATGCAGTGCATGTGGAAACAGTGAGAGCAGACACCCCAAACTAGTGGGCAATCATCTCCTGGCAACGAACACTCGGGACAAGTAGACTCAAAGGACATACGACAGATTCCGCAATTCTCGTCATTCGCGATCCAACGCCAAGATGCCACGCCGACCCATGACTTAATTTTCATTTTCATTTTGAAAACATTTGGGTCAGAAAACGCAAAATTACGAAAACAATCAATAAATTTTAATTTTTTTCACGCCGATAAAAACACAATTTGTCTTCTCAATTTTTGACTGCAAGCTAAAAATTTTCGATTTTTCGGCAGAAAACAGAAAAATAGGTCGCAGAAATAGTTGGCGAAACAGAATGCGCAAATCAGTGAAACGTCAGTTGTACCAAAAGGGCCGTTCACATTTTCAAATTTTGTAGTTGTTAATATGATGAACTCGAATTTGTTTGGCATCACTAATTTTGAGTGCACACCATCAAATCATTCTTCAAATTTTAGTTTTGCTTTGTACGCCGATGAGGTGACATCGCAATAGCGGATAAATTCTGGCTATGAAAATTGAAGCGTCGATGAAAAAGAAAGAAAATAATTATTAAAAAGTAGTGGAAATACCAATACCACAGCTTCTCATATGTTTTTGTTTGATGTTTTGTTTGTATGAAGAACCAGCCGTTTTTGAATAGTTTTTGCTTCAAAAACGAATGATATAAGAAACGAGCCGTTTTCGGTGCCAGTGTAAAAAGGGTATTATATATAATGTGTAGTTTTGGAAGGATTTTTATGTTGAAAATTGATATGAGATGTTTTTACGTTCATATATGCCAGCACATTTATTTAAATGGGTTAACAGCCCAGGAAAATTAGACGAAAAAAAGCTGTTGTGCGAAAGAATTCCAAGTGAATTTTTTTACCGGAATTGTCGCTCCAACTTAGGTATGGCAGTAACTTCTAGAGAAAAATGTTGGACCACAATTTTACAGCTCAGGAAATTTCCTACAAAAACATGTAAGAATTATTTTCGTACGACTTGTAATTTAAGAGATAAGCCAATTTAAAAGTTGTGAACAGCTAAGATAAAAATGCTACCTAAATTGGAGCGTTAGACCAGCGTCAGGCGTATTTTACTATCCCTGTCTGTTTCCATACAATTTCTGTGGACTTTTGACAGAACAACCTAACTCGAAATAAGACAATTTTCCAGGATTTTAACCATAAACATAAAACTTAAATACGCTTCTTTTGCTGAAATCGCCAAATTTCTATGAATTTTAGTTGCAGAGGTATAGAATCAAAAATCTCGATGTTTATTTCGAATTGCAGTTGACAAAACATCTTATCGCAAATAGGTTAAAAAATTCAAGCATTTGCAACAACAGAAAACTTTAACAAATGCTTTTCACAAAACAACTTAAATCGACATAAGAAAATGGTTTTCTCTTCGCAAAACATCTTAAGTCGAGATAAAATACAGGTTAAATGGCAAAGAAAAAATTTCACACAAGCACTTCTTCAAAATAAGTTACTTTTTCTATGGAAAGAAGCAGAATTTTTATATACAAAATATTTGACAAAATTTCTTATTTCAATTTTATTAAATACTATTTGCCTTAGAGCAAAAAAAGTTAATGGAAAATATTTGTTAAGTATTCATTTATAATAAAAAACTTTAATAATTGTTCCAATAATTTTCATATTTTCAAATTTTTTGCAAATTCTACATCCTACTTGCATGTTGTGAGGCAAGAGCACAAGGCACAAAATATGTTCCCATACAAAAAGAAGTAAAATTTTTTTATGTCGTTTTTTTGCGTAATTGGAACACGAAAATGCGCACAAAGTGATTTTTAAACTTTGAAATTTTTCATTGAAAAAATTTTTTGGACTTAGAAAAATTTTCATAAAAGTTTTTCCCAATATGAGAAAAATGAAAACAAGAAATACTTAGCACAAAAATAAAAACAAGAAATGCTTAGCGCAAAAACGCAATGAAGAATTTTTGCGCGCAAGAACGAAAAAAACGCGTTCATCCCTCTTTTGTGCTAGCTTATTCTACATTTCATTTTTGCGCTAAGCATTTCTTGTTTTCACTTTTCTGCAAGACATTTTACATTTCGTTTTTGCGTACGCATGCTGTACATCGCGTTTTTCTTCTGAGCCTCTCAATTCATACACAAAAAGAATTGAGGAGCATCAAAGTAGTTTTTTTGGTCTCCTGAAAAGTAGGCAAAATTGAGTTAGGTTGTTTTGTCAAAAGTCCACAGATTTAAAAAGAGCATTCCGAAACAGAATTGGTTAAATTGCGCTAACGCTCCAATTTAGGTATGGCTGTAACTTTTTAAAAGTGAGATTACTCTTCAATAAACTTGCAAAAAAGTAAGAATTTTTTCAATATTTAGCTTAGGGATATCTAAGAATTCAGATAGACTAAGGCAATTCTGCGATTGGATTTAGATTCAGCATCAAAAAGTACATTGGAAATGACTACTTTTCCATCTCATAATAAAAAGTTAAAAAAAAAAAACATTTTTAACATATGTTTTTTTTTTAACATTTTGTTTATGAGATGAAAAAGTAGTCATTTCCAATTAACTTTTTCATGCTGAATCTCAATCCAATCGCAGAATTGCTTTGCACACATTTCTTGAAGGAGATAGCCAGGACTTTTCGGTTCGCATTTTTTTACTCTAGCAACATACACCCAACTTTCTGCATACTCAGTTTTTTTAATTTTTTCAAAATTAGACCCATTGGAGCCCACTGCTCGGTGACACAAAACAAAAACGGGACCAGTTACGACTTTGAATCCAACTGCATTTTATAATGCATGAATTGCTGAAAACAATCTCATTTGAAGAATTTTGTACAATTTTATAAAACTTTAATATGGTAGAAATCATAGAGTGAAGACTTTCCCCATACTTTTTTGTATGAAAAAAAATAATTTCACGAACAGCACGCTATATTGGATATTTTCGAAATTTTTCTTTTTTATCTGATTACTGGCCATTTAGCCCATCATTTTGAGGGGTCCTTTCTTAAAAACAATGAGTTTGGTAAATAACGGACCATAGTTTCAGAGGTATGATGATTTAGTTTTTTGGCTCACGGCTAACATTTCTGTTTAAATACCCATATTGTATATTTTACATCAGCATCACCTCCTGAGTAGATATAGACATGTCCGTCTGTCTGGATAATTTGATGAAAATTAGGACACTGAACAAATCGTGAACAAATTTTTTTTTCTTCTACAACGGAAGGAGAAATTCGAAAAAATGATAGTGGTAGATAGTGCTGCCATCTACTGTTTGTAGCAATACTTCTAATAAATAGCTGGTTCGATAGAGCACTACATTAGTTGCCTGCCTGCACTGAATTTTAAAGCAAAACTGAATTAATAAAAAATATTCAAATTAAAAAACATAATTAGTGTATTACTCCTTTAAACGAGCTTGTCTTCAAGAACGAATTTTTCTGCAAACTTGTAAAGAAGCGCGTTAATACGAGGCTTTTTTAGGAATATCCTAAATATGGTAACACTGAGTGTTTGTTCTAAATTTTTGCTTTGTTAGTTACATATTTCACAGGTAGGTGTCGCTTCATGAGTTACAATTTCCGCTTTCTGGCAGAAGTAAAATCAGCTTTATTTAAATTTTTTCGGGTTTAATAAAAATGATTGATCCGGTTGATGAGTTTCTCAATTTACACCATTTTTACCGCAAAACCGTAAACTCCGATTCCAGCAATCTATTTCGCGTTATATCGGAACAAATGTACGATACGCAGAATCATCACCGAGTTGTTCGCCTTCGATGCATTGCATACATGGAGAAAAAAAGGGATTACTTTAAAAAGGTACATAATTGAGGAAAATATATTTTTGTTATTAAAAAATTAACAACAAAAATCACTGCTTTTAGTTTATTAGCGGAGATTTTGATAAATACATAGAAAATATGGCGCTACCAACTACTTATGGTTCCCTGGTTGAACTTCAAGCAATTGCGCTAATGTTTGGGTGAGTTAATTACAGTGGCGGATCCAGGGGGGAAGATGGGGCCATCGCCCCCTCTCTCAAACTATATGTAAAGATTTTGAAAACATTCTGTTATTATCTAGAAATGTAGTCAATCGGCCCCTCCTCTTGACAATGCTGGATCCGCAACTGGTTAGTTACTGCATGAATTTATTTTGTTTTAGTTAAAAAATAAGTGCATCGCTAGTCAAAGCGGATTAGTTATTGCTTTTAAACTACAAAATCGCTTTTAAAAAGTGAAATGGGATCTAATCATATTTCAGAAAATAGTTCAGGAATAATAATCAAAAAAAAAAAAAAATACTATTGGCGTTTCCGACGAAAGGTCCACCGTGAGAAACAAATTAAAAGTTATGGTCTAAGGGCCAGCGCATAAAAATAACTGTTTCTAAAAGCTGGTTTTGTTACAGTTGGATATAGTAATTGTGTACACACATAAACTGTCGGTCAGTCAAGCTCACTGTAGAACAGGCGGCTGATACATGGTCTCAAACATGTGCAGCCCAATTCTGAATAGAAAATCCGCGAGAATTTTTTCGCTTTTCCCATTTCTCATATTCCAAATAAACTTCGAGAGGGAGAAAAAATTCCCGGTGAAAAAAGTAGGCATCAAATAAAGGAACACAGGGATTGTTTAGTCTGTAATATTTTACAAATCTGTGGAAATAAGGGCCAATTTAATACATAAAAGCAGTTGGCAACTTCTGTTTTCTACTTACAAAAATTTCGAAAATTTGAAACACTCTTTCCCAATTTTGCTTTTCCCAGTGCGTTTAGAATGGGAGGATTTTTTTCTCGAGAAAATAAAATCCGCGGGGAAAAAAATCTGAGTGAATATTTAGAATTGGGCTGGTCATGATTTCGATGGTGATCAAATTAATTTCTAAAGGCTGAAAACTGTTATACAGATTGTATAATGCATATAAATAACTATTATGTCGGTCAGTCAGTTAAACGTTAAAACAAGGCTGGTCAGCAGCCCGTGGAAGGTGAATTTTTTTTTTAATCAAGAGGAAGGTATCTTACGAAAAAAGTGTACATTGCATAAAATGCTCTCCCCACGTGTTTTAAATAAAAAGTGCTTACACCCAAAATGTTTTTTCGGGAAAATGTGTAGAATGACTCTTAGATGAAACATATATAGCCCTTTTTTCAAAGTGAACGGCACTTTTTCAAACCAGGACCGAAAAACACATTTTTAGCATGGGGCTTTGTACTAAAAACAAAAAAAAGTTTGAGTATGCAGAAAGTTTTCTGCTTGTCCGTAGATTAAAAAACCGTAAATTGAAAAACTCTATCTAATATCATTTACGAGATATTGCATTTTTACTTAATTTTTTGAGTTTCTATGAAAAAATTTATTTTTTGCATACAAAAAAAATAATGATCAATATATAGAAACAAAAATAATCAGTTCTAATGTATTTTTTGATGCTGAATCCGAATCTGGTCTTGAAATTGCTCTATCACTTGTGAATTTTGAGATATTCTAACCTGCAATTTTGGCATGTACGGTTTTTTACCACTTTTGAGGTTATATGACAGGACCAGGTAATTGTTCATCATAAAACTCAATAAAGTTTTTAAAAGCACTATTCTTTTTCTTCAAAACTCACTTTGATTTATACCGATATCTTTATTTTTCTCCGAAATATCCTAACCTAAAAAAAGTTCAAAAAATGCACGAAAGACGCCATTGGCAACATTGGTTGATTTATATATAAAAATTATCTTTTGATTTTTATTTTGGGCTTTAGGTCAAAAAATTAAAAAGAAAAGTTCTTTAAAATTTCTTCAATTTTATTTATTTATTTTTGCAATTTTGTGTGCTGTAATGTCTTGTTTTTTGACAATTATTTAGTTTATTTTACCCAAGTAAGTTTTATTTTTTAAATTTGTTAAAAAGTGGTGTTAATATTGTAATATATTCTATAATAGAGTCCCTGATGATGACAGCCAATGGATGTCGAAATATTGGACAAAAATAAATTGAAGAAATTTTAAAGAACTTTTCTTTTTAATTTTTTGACCTAAAGCCCAAAATAAAAATCAAAATATTAAAACCAAAAGGTCACTAAAATTTATATCATAAAAATTATCATTATTTTTTTAGTACGCAAAAATTCAATTTTTTTTATAGAAAGTCAAAAAGTTAAGTAAAAATGCAATATCTCGTAAACGATATTAGATAGAATTTTCCAACTTACAGTTTTTTAATCTACAATTAAGCAGAAAACTTTTTGCGTACTAATTTTTTGTATCCAATTTAGTCAAAGTTTTTTTTTAGTTTTAGTACACGTGAGGTGTGGTGTGGAATACGAATGAATTTTTTTGGAATTATTATTTTTTTTTTTCTGAAAATTTTTTACAAAATGTTGAAAATTTTAAAAAATAAATAAAAATTCCAAAAAAAATCACACGTGTTCCTTGGACGATTCTAAGCATTTTAAGCCTTTCCTTTGTAGTTTACGAATTACAAATAATGACCATCAGACTGGTCATAAAAACTGCAGCTAGATTCCCCACCTAAAAAAGATGATAAATACATTTATTTTTGAGGCTTTTTTTCTTTAATGGTCCATATTACACGCATCACGTGTTGGTAAAATAAATGGGTTTTTATCAAAAACTCATGTGATTAATGAACTAATTTGTGCTAATAATTTATAAGTGGTATTCACTAACTTTGTATAATTAATGATTTATTTAAAGACACGATGTCTTTAAAGTGAAATAATGAAATTTACTCCCTAGAGAAAATGAATCACTAAAATTTTTTTAGAAAAAACAACTTCACAGCAACATGCGACTTCACCGAACGCTAAAATCGCACTATTATAAGCTTTAGTTATTAGCGCAAAGTTTGAACATGCATAACGGTAAATTCTATGTATGCAGTGGGAAATAACAGTGTGGTCCATATTACCCACGTACTCCATATTTCCCTCCCTTACCCTACTCGTATAGTTGGATAAGACGGGGTATATTCGTACAGTTTTGATTTATGTTTTTAAAAAAAACAAATTAACAGACTCTTCAAAATAACTCGTATGCTGCTAAACAAGTACAATATTACACGGTTAGAAATTTTGGAATAAATTTTAATATTTTTGGGCTTACATATATAACCACACCAAAATTGTATTTAAATTCAATACAGCTAAAATATTAAAATTAATTTTTAATAAGAATTTTGTATATAAATTCATAACAAAGTTTTTACTAAATTTTAATACTGACTGGAATAAATTTGAATTCCATTTTCGAATTAAATTGTATACAGTTGAGTTTTAAAAAATTTAATTTACTCCGTATGAATGACGCACAAATTTTTTCTTCCGTCGAATGATAATTCGAGCAACGTTAGGTATCGAAGATTAACCGTATGGGCTTGCTAAAGGTCTATTTGATTTATAGAGTTTAAAAGGATTTCGCAAAGTTGTGGACCTTAAAAATTTATGTTTTAAATGTTTTTTCCTTAATATCAACATATCCTTTTATATATTTTGAAATCCTAGTAAAATTTCTTTTAATTTGGTAGTACATTTGTCATACAAATTTTTTTATTTGAGGTCAGAAAAAAATGTCTAGTCTAAGATACCAATAAAATGTATTAAGTTATGTTAAAGTTTAAAATTCAATATTTTAACTCTTTAAAACAAAGCTCTGGTTAAAGCTTCTACACGAATTGCTTGGAAAAAAAATTAGTTTTCAATATTTTACTATAATTTAGAGTGATAAAACGTCATTCTCCGTCCTGTCCCTAACCGCTTCTTAGTGCACTTAATTTGCCCGTTTCGCATATTACATAATTTTCTAAAAAAATTTATACGACATTGCTTATATATATATTTCAGCTACTGTTTTTCTGTGTTAACTCTTCGAAAATTTTTGTTTTTATATAGAATTGACAACCATGGAAGTTGGTACCTCAATTTAGACTATCTCCGCTCAGTTTTCTTATTCTAACTGTAATTTTTTTAAAATGGAGAACTGAAAGCGAAAAGAAAGAGGAGATTCATTGTATTTTCAGCTCAGTCAGTTTTGGTTTTTCGACAGTGAGTGTTCGTGTTTTTTTTTTTAAATTTGAAAATTTTGTAAAGAACGCAAGTGTGCATATTCTCCGCGTCAGTTTTTTTATGATGTATGTATGTATGTATTCTCCTTTAACTCCTAGGAGCAAGATCAAGACCAAGACCAAGACCAAGACTCAATGTGCAAGAACAAGACCAAGCATAGCAGTCTTGGTCTTGGTTTGCTCATCACTAGTGATTAATGAACTAATTTGTGCTAATAATTTATAAGTGGTATTCACTAACTTTATATAATTAATGATTTATTTAAAAACACGATGTCTTTAAAGTGAAATAATGAAATTTTCTCCCTAGAAAAAATTAATCACTAAATTTTTTTTTGAAAAAACAACTTCACAGCAACATGCGACTTCACCGAACGCTAAAATCGCACTATTATAAGCTTTAGTTATTAGCGCAAAGTTTGAACATGCATAACGGTAAATTCTATGTATGCAGTGGGAAATAACAGTGTGGTCCATATTACCCACGTACTCCATATTTCCCTCCCTTACCCTACTCGTATAGTTGGATAAGACGGGGTATATTCGTACAGTTTTGATTTATGTTTTTAAAAAAAACAAATTAACAGACTCTTCAAAATAACTAGTATGCTGCTAAACAAGTACAATATTACACGGTTAGAAATTTTGGAATAAATTTTAATATTTTTGGGCTTACATATATGTATAACCACACCAAAATTGTATTTAAATTCAATACAGCTCAAATATTAAAATTAATTTTTAATAAAAATTTTGTATTTAAATTCTTTACAAAGTTTTTATTAAATTTTAATACTGACTGGAATAAATTTGAATTCCATTTTCGAATTAAATTGTATACAGTTGAGTTTTAAAAAATTTAATTTACTCCGTATGAATGACGCACAAATTTTTTCTTCCGTCGAATTTTAATTTGAGCAACGTTAGGTATCGAAGATTAACCGTATAGGCTTGCTAAAGGTCTATTTGATTTCCCAGGGCTCAAACCCATGTTAAAGTTTAAAATTCGATATTTTAACTCTTTTAACCAGAGGTTCTATAAGAATTGCTTGGAAAAAAAAAATTATTTTTTAATATTTTACTATGAAATTATAACATATACCTAGTGTTAAAACGTCACTCTCCGTCCTGTCTCTAACCACTCCTTAGTGCACTTAATTTGCCCTTTTCGCATATTACGTTATTTTCTAAAAAAACTAATACGACATTGCTTGTATATATATTTCAGCTACTATTTTCCTTTGTTACCTCTTCGAAAATTTTTTTTTTATATAGAATTGACAACCATGGAAGTTGGTACCCCAATTTAGACTATCTCCGCTCAGTTTTCTTATTCTAACTGTAATTTTTTTAAAATGGAGAACTGAAAGTGAAAAGAAAGAGGAGATTCATTGTATTTTCAGCTCAGTCAGTTTTGGTTTTTCGACAGTGAGTGTTCGTGTTTTTTTTTTTTAAATTTGAAAATTTTTTAAAGAACGCAAGTGTGCATATTCTCCGCGTCAGTTTTTTTTATATTGTATGTATGTATGTATTCTCCTTTAACTCCTAGGAGGAGCATTATTATTTTATCTTTATATAAGTAAAACAATGAACAATAACGAAGGCTATCCACCAGTTTCAACTTTTCAAAAAAAGTTGCTATTTTCATTGTGATATTAATGTTTTTGCAACATTTCGTCGTTCTCCGTTTCATCATTCTCCGTCTTTTTTTGCAACATTTCAACATTCTCCGTTTAGGAACCCTCCACCTGGTTTTTTGTACCCTACACCCAGGGTATATTTACTTTGTCCTTCCCAGTGGGGGATCCAAGGGGGCGATCGGCCCCCCTCTCAAACCAAGTGATAATATTTTTTTTTAAATTATAATATTAAATGCAAGCTCTGAGCAAAATCTAGGCGAATTCGGACTAAATTTTTTTTTGCCAGGCCAAAAGTTACATCCTTGCTATTTTTTTGTAAGTTTTGCTTAAACTATTTATTTAAATTAGTCTTAAAACCCTTAAATAAACTTTTTAAAAATCCTACATTAATTTTTAGGGTTGCCACCTGGTTGTTTTCGAAAATCTTCATTATTCTTACTTTTTTGACTAAATTAAATTTTTTGGTTTTAGGAACGCTCAGACCTGGTTTTTTTGCTAGTTAAACCATTTATTAAAAAAAAAAAAAAAAATTAAGTCTTAAGACACTTAAATAAACTTTTTAAGAATCCAACATAGATTGTTAGGGTTGCCACCTGGTTACTTAACACCAAAAGTTTTTGCTCTATTTTTAACAAGTTTAGTTAAGTGTTTTAAGACTTAATTTTTATTTTACTTAAAATAAACGATTTAAGCAAAACTTAAAAAAAACAGCATTTGGCAACCCTGAAAATTGATGTACAATTTTAAAAAAAACTTTATATGAGCGTTTCTGAAACCAAAAATTTCAATTTAGTCGAAAAAGTAAGAATTATGTAAGATTTTCGAAAATAACCAGGTGGCAACCCTAAAAATTTATGTTGGATTTTCAAAAGTCTATTTAAGCGCTTTGAGACTATAATTTTATTTTAATTTTTTATATATATTGTTAAGCGAAACTTAAAAAAAAACATATGGCAACCCTGCACAGTACGTGTTTTGAGTTTGACTTTGTTGACGACAAAATCGGGGTATGGGAATGTGTTCGCACACATTTCAGAATTATAAAACTGCTTCAAGTAAAATCGGAGCTGATCGGTTTTATAAGTTACAACCAATTACATGTTTTTTCTTTTAACTGTGCAGTATATAATAAATTAGTTCCCTATAAAGGAAAAACTGATAAGCAACTCCTTAAATTTTCCTCTCCTAAACATTTGCTTCTAAAATGTCCGTCCCTTATCTCAACCTCCTAGGGGGGCTCTCATACAAATTTACCTGAAAATGTTAATGTAATGCCTTTTTAAAATTATCATAGCTTTGAAATGGAAAATAATACGAGCTTATTTTGTAACTTATTGTGAAGACTAAGGATAGTACAAAATAATGCAATTTATATAAAATAGCTTAACAATTTCATTCGTCCTATATTTAACCCCAATTATAGCCAAAAACCGATTTTTAGCCCTTTTTCAACTTTTAAGGTTAAGATATTTTGGAAAAAACAAAGGATATTGATGTAATTCAAATTGAATTTTAAAGGAAAAGAATGAATCTTTCATCTTCTGTTTCAGGTTTTATGACTTACAATTATCTGGTCTTATAATATAACATCAAAAATTACGAAAAATCGTTATTCGTTTTTGTTATATGTTAGAATATCTCAAAAACTATATGTATGTATTCTCCTTTAACTCCTAGGAGGAGCATAGGGCCAATATGAAATCTTTCCATTTGTCACGATCCCTTGCGATGACTTTGATCTCTTGCCACGATTTTCCCGATTCTTGGATTTCCTTTTCCAACGACCTTTTCCAGTTTGTGTCAAAAACTATATGCGATAGAGCAATTCTGCGACCAGATTCAGATTTAGATTTGGCAAATCCGTTATAAATGACAATTTTTGTCTTAATTTCTTGATATTTTTAAAGGTTTTGGGCCAATTTGCAAAAAACCCCTTTTCTTTACAAAATTGCAAAGAACTACCAATGCACTATAGGTCAAAAGGCACACTTTTTTGGCCAAAATTCAATTTTTACAAGTGTTGCTATTGAGTTTTTGTTGATGCATTGTAACGGAGAACACTTCAATAGAAGCAAAAATGTTTTTTTGTTTTGGGGTAAAATAATTTTCCGTTCCTCAGCAATGTGTCAAAGTTGATGCATTTGTATGTTACTGAGATAACTCAAAAAAGTCGTGATTTTAGCTCTTTTTTTCGATCAATAAAAAGTAATTAAAATATTTGTTTTTTTTCTAAAATAAAAATTTATAAAATTGATGATGTTATATATAATGGCCCTATGCTCCTCCTAGGAGTTAAAGGAGAATACATACATACATATATAATGCAATGTAGTTCAAAATATTTAAATATATATTGGTTTTCTGTGGAAAAATTTGAAATTCAAATTAGACCCCTGACTTTTAGTATTTTTTTTAAATTTTGAACTTCGTGTAAGCTTTTTTTTAAGCTTTTTTTGTTGGAATTTGTTAGTTCTAAGAAACCCAAAACTAGTAAGACGGTGCTATTGTTAATGTTATTTAGAAATATAGACGCCCGATTTTGCCCGTTTTTTTTAAAGAATTTTTTTGTCAGGTAACTTTTTTCTGCAATTCCGATTTATTCGAAGTCTGGTTGCAAAAGACAGACGAAAAAGAAAAAGAAGAAGCTGTTTTTCAATTTCTTATTAGAAAATACTGAAGATACAATGAGAATAAGTATAATTTTTGCATTAGGTTTTCTGAAAAATAGAGATATTTGAGGTCAATATACGAAAAATAAGTACTTTTGTTACTTTTGAGGTTAGTTGTAGACTGCACAAAATTTTTTTATATTTTTTTTGCATAATTCATTACTAAGTACGACTTTTACCTTCAAAACGAGCTCTTAAAAGTGCCAAACAATACTTTCTTCAAAAGTTATTGCAGATTTAAGATGATATCATGAAATCCAAAGTTGTGTCGTTTTACCCGTTTTATGGGATTTCAAGATGTCATGACATGTCATCTTAAATCGGCCATAACTTTTAAAGGAAGTATTGTATGACATTTTTTAAGAGCTCATTTTGAAGAAACATAAACAGAACTACGTTATACATTTGGTAAAAAAAAATAATGAAAATTTTGTGCAGTTAGCATCGAACCGCGAAAATAGCCAAAATAGCCATTTTTCATGATTTTGACCTCAAATATCACCAAGTCCTGATGTGGTGGGTCAATTCTGACCTCGGATTCGGATTCAACGCATGGAGTTACTCCGGAAAGGCTTAAAAACAAAACCTTGCTGATATTTGTTATTTATTCAGAGAATTTATTACGTGCCATTTTTGACCCGGTAGTCCAAGGGCTAAGATTTTTTTCAGAATTGTTCTAGAGTCAACATAAGAACTACATTTGCAGTCGGTATCCGTGATAATATGGGCGTTATGAATTTTGGCCAAAAAAGTGTGCCTTTTGACCTATAGTGCAATGGTTTGATTTCAGAACCCTGTTTTTTAGATTCCATTAGTCCTCACGAATAATTTTACGTTATTTCGTGTTGAGTCCACGACATTTTGATTTAATTTTTTTTTTGTTACAAAAACCATGTAATTGGCTGTAACTTTCGAAACCGATCAGCTCCGATTTTACTTGAAGCAGTTTTATAATTCTGACATGAGTACAAACACATCCCTATACCACGATTTTGTCGTCAATAAAGTCAAACTCAAAACACGTAGGAGCCCACTATGCCTGAAAGTTTGTATTCATTTTTAAAAATGTTCCAGGAGTTAAAGTCATGTTTTATACCTTCAAGTAATAAAAAACTACAAAAAATAGGTGGAGACAAAAATAGGCATGTTTTAGTAAATTTTTCGGAGATTTACCTATCTGCTTAATGGATGAAAAGTGTTTTGTATCAAAGAAAATGTTAAAAAATTTATCGCGAGGGGGTTGCCTTAACCGTTGAAATACTGCGTTCGCGGAGGCAAAGTTTTGAAACTCCACATCCGCATAGATGACATCCGTTGCAACCCTAGAACTTAACCGTGTTAGCTTATGATATATATCTAATTTTGTTATTTTTATTTTACAGAAGAAATGTTATCATTTTCAAAAAATTCGACATGGGCAACTACTTTGTAAGTCGTCAATACTTTACAAGAACATTTTTAATATTTCAGTGGTCAAAACGAAGCTTTAGCACAATTTTTACGAAAAGCACCTTTACAAATTTATCGATTTGTCAATGTAAGGAATAAGTTATTTATTTTGATCAAGTTTTTTTACATCAGTTTTTTGTAGCAATTTGCTATGACATTTTGTATAAAGACGTTCTTAAATATCCTGATGTTGATCTTGCGGTAGAAAAAATGCTTCGGCCTGAAAATTTGAGTTCAATGGATAAATATGAAGTGAGATACAATAACAATGGATATGCTGAAATGATTTATTTTTATAAAGACGGACGAAGTATTCAACTTGATGGGCCCGAAAAAACTCAATGTGTTTTGAAAAACTCCAACTTGTGTCATTTTCACATGGGTGATTGCAAGAAATTTAGTAAATATTTAAATGTGTTCAAATTTCAAGATTCTAACGATAAAAGGGATAAAAACACCACAATTTCATGCAAATTCAACTCATGTGTGTTTCAATTAATAATGCAAGGTAACAACAAATTAATCATTAATCTATGTATGTAAAATAAAATATTTATTTAAAATAACAAATTTTTTTTTTTTTTAAAGGATATTCACCAATTCCTTACAAGGCAGCTTTGGGCCTAGCACCAGACAAATATTACAACATTGAAATTAATTATTCCAACAATAAGGTAATATAATATATAAAAAAATAATTAATGTTTTGTCTTTTAGAATAACCCTACTTATGAGGGAAGTTCAAAATTTTAAAATTTTTTGGAATTGCGCTCCCACAGCACCAAAATGTTATCTTTGGTGTAAAAAAACATCATGTGAAATTTGGTATAGTTTTTCAGAGGATATATGATGCATCCCAAAAGCATTTTGAAAACCGAAAAGTGGTACTGCAAATGAAAAAAATTTTATTTTTAAAATTTAAACTGTTACTAATGGGACGCAGTCAAACAAAACCATATAGACTAAGAGCTGAGCACGAAAAAATGGGAAAAACTCGGTGTAGTGGAAATTTATATGGGAATTGATAGCTTAGGACATGTGTGTTGCGAGTCCATCAGTCGGCCGTGCTGAATCGGTTGTCTAAGTTTGTGACCGGTCTGAAAAGAGTGCAAAAATCAGTTTTTTGCCAATATCTCGATAACGGTTAATTCTATGGAAAAAAGGTTGATCGACAAATTTGTAGCCCACAAAATTTAATCATAGGTACGGCTTACGGTTCCTGGATTATAATATTTTTACTACTACTCTTAACACTTGTACGCAGCATATATCTTTAGTTAGGACATCTCCTTAACTATAAGTAGTATGAAACCACTCCTCACAATTTTTGACAGGTAATTTTCCTAGGTACGAAAATGTAGTACAACATTTTTGTATAGAAGTAATCGTTAGCGAAATATTTGCCAAAAACCGTTTTTCGTATCCTTTGACTTGAATAACTTTCTTTGCGCACGTAATTTCGCATAGACTTTTGACATTTTATTTTGCATATTTTAATAGAGATTATTCCGGTAAAAAGTTTTCTGCGCATAGAAAGTTATTCATGGTCAAAGGTTGCGAAAAAATGGAAAAACTCGGTATAGTGGAAATGTATATGGGAAACGATAGCTTAATACATGTGTATTGCGAGTCCATCAGTCTGCCGTGCTGAATCGGTTGTGACCGGCCTGAAAAGTGTGCAAAAATCAGTTTTTGACAAATATCTCGCTAACGATTACCTCTATGTACCACATTTTCGTAACTAGGAAAATTACCTGTCAAAATATGTGAGAACTGTTTTCGTACTGCTTTTAGTTAAGGAGATATCCTTACTGAAGGCTTATGCTACGTACAAGTGTGAAGAGTAGTAGGAAAGTGGATTTTCAAAATGCTATAATTCAGAAACTGTAAGTTGTACGATTACAAATTTTACGACTTTCTATAGGAAATTTTATGGGTAACATTTTTCAATGAAATTAACCGTTAACGAGATATTTACAAAAACCCATTTTTGCACCCTTTTCAGGCCGGTCACAACATACTTAGGCTGATGGATTCGTAATGAACATGTCCTAAGCTATCGATTCCCATAAAAATTTCCACTACACCGAGTTTTTCCATTTTTATGGCCTTTTGAATCCTGGAGATTAATAGAGGTTTTAAGATTATGTAGGTTTAAGTTCGAGTATGATTTTGATGCATTTTTGACAATGTGTTTGCCTAATTAAGTGCTTTTCATCAGCTTCGTTTCAGAAATTTGTTCTCTTTACTCATTCCTGCTTTTCCTATTAGGGTTGCCACATGGATTTCTTACAATATTTTTTTGAAATTTTTTTTTTAACATATCGATACTCTTAAGGTAAAAACAAATGTATAGGGTTACCAAATAAGGATTGTCACCGGCTTTTTGCAAAATTACCATTTTATTTTCTTAAAATGCCATTGGCTGCTTTTGGACTTTTTGAGGACGTACGCAAGTAAATAACACCATAGCTTCGAACACAAGAATATACATATATTGTGAAAAATTAAGAAAGGACATTAATTTATCAGGTTCGATTAACATTGGATTTTGGTTCTTCGGGAGAGCTTCGGAAAAATATATTTTAATACCATCTAGTGATAAAAATACAAACTAAAACTACTTTGTCAGATCGCGTCACATATATTATAGCAGGGGTTGAAATAAGGAATAATCATTACTGCAGACTTTTTTTGTGTTATTGCCAATTTCTTAACAAAATTTTTTTAACGGCTTATTCAAATGATTAATATTAAAAATTAATATTAAATAAGGGAAATCACGCCAAAAACTATTCAATTTAGAAAATCTAATTTAAGCGATTCATAGAATTAACTAACAGATATTATTTCGGCAAAGTCAATTCAAAATTAAATATTAATAGTAAAATTTTCTTCAAATGCATCTTCATTTTGACTGTTTTCTATTTCTCGCCCATTTACAAAAATATGTTTAAAGTAAGTAAGTGTGTTCAGTCGCAAACTCAATTCGGAATCCTTTCCAAACGATGTGTGGATTTTTGTAATATCAGCGGAGTTGTCGAGTTTCTAAAATATTTCAATGGTGTTTAGCAAGTCGCTATCAGGAATTTGTAGAAGAGTTGTTAAAAAGCAGATCAAGAATCGATAACATCCTTCCGAATATCGACAACTGATTGCGTTGGCCTTTGGCTTCTTGCGACAATTCAATGTTTTTTAAGAAATATTCACTTGGTCCCATAACTTCGATTCAAATCAGCCAATAAGTTTTTTCTCTCGTAAGCCGTACATTAAGCGTTGGAAACTTGAAAGAAAACAAAAATAATGAAGCCCTGATTTTATTTTGCTGCGAAACGTAAAAAGAAATCCCGAGTAATGTTTATGGTTGTTACATTTTGGCCCAGATTTGTGTGGTCAAACAACTAAAACCACGGTTTTATGCGAAATAAAATGTGTATTTCGTTTGAAAGATTAACGCACAAAAAATTATAATGACTTTGGCTGAAAATCATTACTACGATTTTCTACAATATTCTGAAATCATAACTGCAAATTTAAAGTCATTACTGCAGAAATACGGCATAACTGCAAATACTATATATGAGGCTATGAGCGCAAGAGTGGCCTAACCTTTACTTCGTTGATAAAGCAAAATCACATAACCTGAATCGATACAAACACAAGTTATTTGCTTTTGATTTTTTAACAAAGTGAGGGTTAGGCCACTATTGCGCTCATAGCCTCATATACGGTTCGACACAAAAAAAAAAAAAAAAACACATGAGAAAATCCAAAAATTCTTAAAGTAGGTGCTAAAAAGAAATACCCGTGTCTCGTCGTTTTTCTCCAGCACGTCAGATTTTTTTTTTAATCGAGTTTTGAAGTTTTTTAATCCACTGTATATGAAAAAATCAAAAATAACGCATTCTTGTGTTAAATCGATACATTTACCTATATGATACTTACATTTAAGGTGTATCATGTGTTCTTAAAAAAGTACAAAAACGACACCTAAAACAGGGGAATATTGAGTCCGAATGTACTACAGAAATATTACCTATAAAATTTTACTGTTAGTTACTAAACACTTAAAAGTCAGAATTTTATCCCGAAACCCAAAAAATCTTTAAAATCACCTGGGACTTCTTACAATCAATATTTTTCAAATTTCACCCCACTGTTAAACTCTAAATCTATATTTTGAATAAAGCTCGTTCTCACAAGATCATACCGAAATCACAGAAGAATCATTTTCCTAGCACATATCGATACCTTAGAGCGCTATAGTCCTATCTCCACTTTTTGCGATTTTGAGATTTTTGCAGTTTAGTGTCTTAGTGGGTTTCTTTATCGAGTGGAAAACTGTGGAATGTCAAAATACCACTAGAACACCAAAAAATTCGAAAATTAAGAAAAATCCTATCTCCAAACAGTAATTTTTTGAAGAGCGTACTGTCCTATCTCCACTGAATATTCAAATAAGTCACATTTTTAAAAAAATTCTTCGTTTTTTCGCGTTTTCTTCACGTTTCATGACTTTTTGCGACATTTAAGTGAACAAATTTGGTTCCACCCAAGGGTCCACTCTTGTTTGTCGGAACCAAAAATTAAAAAAAAATCGTTTTTTCGTATTTTCTACGCGTTTTGTGACTTTTAACGACATTTTAGTGGAAAAAATTCAAAAAATGTACTTAATACGTCGTTTATTTCAATAGTAGTAGAATTCTGTATAAAGGCAAAAGTAATGACATACTATAAATTAGCTGTGATTTCGTGAGAAATTTATAAAATTGGTTAAAAACATTAAATTATGTTAAAATATACTATTGGTAAAAATATTGCATGTATCGTTATATCAAAATAGCAGCCAATCCTAAATAACCACTGGTTGAAATCTTCTTTTTGCATTTCCCAACAATTGGAAAAATGGAGATAGGACTATAGCGCTCTAAGGTATCGATATTAACTCATTATCTCCTGTTTTAAAGGTCTTTTTGACTTTTTTTCCCCCCTAAAATCCAAATTAAAAGATCTTGAACACACGAAAATTTTAAGACCTTATACATATTTTTATCTTGCTTTTGCTTCTGGAGACAGAGCAGTTCCGGTTGTTCCGGGAACGCACAGTGTACGGTTTGGCTGAAATTTGTGAATAAATCGTAGAACTTTTGAAAGGAACATTTTAAAATGTAATTAGTGGCAAAAGAAAAAATTCGGTAATTTTGAAAGGTCTTAGACAACCTCAAAGGTGACGGGATTCAATATAATTTTTTTTATTTATTTCGTACTAAATTAAAAAAAGTGTGGCTAGTTTATTGTTTATCGTGAATCTATTGAAGCTTATCCACGATAATATAAAAGGTCTGAAAAATCAATGTTTTTAAATATCTTTCAAACGGTCACTCCCAGAGAAAAATTTTGAAAATGTGTTTTGTAGCTCAGAATAAAAATATGTAAAAATTGTTTTCGTACCTTTTGCAGCTTACGATTTAAAAAATTTTATTAAACTGTGAAAGTAGAAATAAATACTATGTAATTAAAATATTTTCTATCATATTTTCACAGTTGAATAAATTTTTAAATTGGCTTACCTTCTGAACTACAACAGGTACAAAAACCATTCTTGCATATTTTTGTAAGTAATTTCCAGAGCTACGAAACTAGTCACCAACAGTTTTCTCTGTTTTTATCATTAAGTAGTAAAATAAAAGCCTAGAAAAACATGCACAACAGGAAGCGGCAAATTAAGTTTATGTACGTATATTAAATATGAGGGCACACATCTTAAAATAATTTAAGCCCAGTCCTAACTGCAGTTAAAGGATTAAAATTAATTATTTATCAAATATCCACATTTAACAAAGTTATTTCTTAATTTACAGACTTTCCCACCGCATACCCCAAGAAATGTGAGCAAACATTTCCATTACAAACGCAAAGATGCATTCATTAAATGTGAGTGCAAAGAACTTCTGACAGCTAAAAAGCCCGATAAAGTGAACAAAAAGTAATGTAAATTTCACTTTTTGATTCGGCAAAATATTAATTTTTCTGTTTTATATAGGTGTCTATATTATGAAAATCCTAATGACCAGATTCAACATCAGCAGCGAGATCATGAAAATGTCAGTGATAACTTTGTGGCATATGCCCTTGTTTTATTTTCTTTGACTTTAATATCTCAATTATGGGAATATTTCTTTATGTAAATAAAATAAATTTAATATTACATCAAATATATAGTATACCTACTATATAACAAAAAAAAAAAAAAAAATAGATAAATACCCTACATAGCAGTATTTTGAAAATTTTGCTTATATGGGAGGTGCCACGCCCTCTTGTCCAAATTTCAACAGTTTTTGCTCAGGTGGAGTTTTGTCTCCACTACCATGGATATTCGTTTTAGATCCCTTACTTAAAACTGTTCAAAGCAGGGGGGTCAAAGTGGTGGCCTACGCAGATGATGTGGTTATTCTAGTAAGGGGTCGTTTCCTAAATGAACTCAGTGAGCTACTTGAAAATGCATTCACAATCATGTGTAGATGGGTTTCAAGTAAAGAACTCAATATTAATGCTAAAAAAATGGAGCTAGTCCTTTTTTCAAGGAAATACAAAATGCCCACTTTTAGGGATGTATGTTTAAATAATACTAAATAACCAGTGGTTAATCAAGCCAAATTTCTGGGAAAAGTTCTCGATAAGAAATTGACATGGAAAACCAACATACAAGAACGTTTAAAAAAAGCTAAAGGCGATTCACTCAACATAATTCTAAACTTACAACCAATAGATCTTTTTGCCAAAAGTGTGGTGTATAGAAATGCTCTTAGGCTGAAAGAATCGAACCATTTCTAACACCAAATTTTTGGACATAGCAATGTAGATGATATTAAAAATATTACTACTGATAACTTATCACTAACAACACGCTTCGACAGGAAGTTTTTAGTCATGTTTTCAGTGATGTGTTGTCCAGTAGTCCCTGGACAACACATCACCTAGACCCACCAAAAGAAATTAACATCTACACAGATGGTTCCAAGCAAGATGATGGAGTTGGGGCTGGATTCTTCGTAGCGGACTCCAGCACATGTAAATCTTACTGATTGCAGCATCTTTCAGGCAGATGTAGTTGCTATACAAAAAGCCGCGGAACTTTTAGTAGGAAATATCTCTTATAAAAAAATAAACATCGACATAAAATACATTAAATATATTTATTTTTATATTTGTTTTTGCTGTTATTTTTTTCTTAATTTTTTTTATTTTATATGGGATATGTATTTTTGCGATGTCTAGCAAATACTATACGTATCTGATCCGATTTTCGTTTGTACATAGTTTTGATGTATCAGCATGAAAGAAAAGTACCCCATTGGTAGATTTCGTCGACATTTTCGGAAGCCTAAAAGTTTGTTCAGGAGAGGTGTGTCTTACTCAGTTTTCCCAAAAAATGTATTTCCACACACAGCCACGCAGCCAGACAGACGGTCATAGCTATATCGACTCAGGAGGTGACGCTGATCAAGAATATATAAAAAAATTCTATTACTATTGAAAATTGCATGGATTTTTTATTTTTATACCCTACACCCAGGGTATATTCACTTTGTTCTTCCGTTTGTAACGCAGAGAAGGAAGCGTGGCAGGTATAGAAAAGTACATATATTCTTGATCAGCGTCGCCTCCTGAGTCGATATAGCCATGTCCGTCTGTCTGGCTGGGTGTGCGTGGAAATACTTTTTTTGGGAAAACTGAGTAATTTAATTCCATGAAATTTGGTACACTCCCTTCGTCGTCAAAGATAGCTCGGGAGGTTGAAAGTGAGCAAAATCGGTTAACGGACATGCCTACCGCTCATACAAAAAATATACTCAAAATGCAATAATGTCCAGAATGTCGAGGAGATCTTCCTCCTTTTGAATGTTATTCATTTGCATCATAAAAGTAACATTCCATTAAATGATCAGCTTCATATTTTCGTATTTGAAGGATTCTACTGCCAATTTTTTCAAGACTACCTTTAAATGAATAATCTTATCATATGAATGCAAAATCGACCATTTCCAGTTACACAGTTTGCTTTTGTCAAACGAAAACCATATTTACACTTGAAAAAATTGGTCAAGTATAGTAGAATCCTTAAAATACTTTTACGATTCAAATGGGCTAAATCGAAAGTATTTTCTTCCAAAGTCAAAAATTCGAAAAAACGGAGTTTTATGGGAAAATTAATGGCAAAGTTATGTATACATGGATACATCCAGTTTTGTCTGCCACTGTAGGTGTCGTGCATTTAGATGCGTCTTTAGTAATTTTTCTAAATTGTAGAGAACAGAAAAAATTAAAACAAAATAACGTTTATAATAATTAAATATTTTACTGAAATATATTACCGAAAACTTGCGAATGTGGGAACTGTAAACTGAAAAGTTTTTTATATTAAATTCACACCTCTACAAGCTTAAACTTCCTTATTCCTGCAAACCTTTCAAGGTGATTTGAACCTATTATTAAATTAAAAAAAAAAAAAACTTTTTATAAACAATACATACCGGTTTATACAAATTTGCAGAACGAAGAGAACGAGCAAAATATTTAATTAAAAATAATTTCGGTTGTTTATATTTCCATAAAAAAAAAGAAAATCTTCGAAAAATGGCAAATAAATACTGGAATTATTTGCTTCACATTTATATGGACAAGACTCGTTTTTGTAACCTCAACGGAAAAAAAACCCCTTTGTATTAAAATGCTTTCCATTTTAATAATTTTGGGTTCAATTTTTTTGTGAATTGTCAATCAGATGTACCGAATTTAAGTATCCAATTACTGCTTCAGATTCGACAATTCATGTAAGAGCAGAAGCATTGCAAAGTCTTTTACTGTGAGAAAGACGGAGAAAAGTCCCCAATGAAAAACTTTTAAACCGGGATGTAAAGCCACAGATAAAAGCGCGCGAGCAGGTACATACGAGTGCTGTGGCATGTGACTGACTGACTGTTTAACAACAGCTTTAGGCTGACCATATGAAACCAATTGAGAAATAATGGGGAAAAAATTTTTACGAAACTATTAATTGGTTTTCTTTTGATTTTCAGTCAATTTTGAGGTCTTCTCTTTCGGGCATTTTGAAAAGCGGTTTATAAACATGTATACATACATTATTATATTTATAACGTAAATGCAAATGATGTTGGAATACATAGGTTCATTTATTTATTTACTGTCTAGCATGATAAACAAACCCATATGCAGTCGAAGTTCAGTAATACGAATGCAATATTAATTACACATGTAATTCTGTAATACGCACAGCGGTAAATTTTACGGTTCGATAATACGAATGAGATTTTTTCTTAGTAGGCTTTGCTTTTCTGTTAAGCAGTAAATGCGCAGAATGAATGCATGAAAGAATAAATGAGAATTTTTTCAGAATTTATAGAACGTTTTGACGAACGAATAAAGTGACTGATTTTCACTCATTAATGGTACAAACCATGTGTAAACGATCAAGAAATTTGTTCATGGCATCCGATTTGGCTATAAATTGGCATAAGCAATAGTTGCATAGTGGAAAAAATTACTACCAAATATTTTTTAAAAATTTAAAAAAATGGCGGAGATATGGGACTTTGAAATTTTTAGGTTAGTTTTTTTTGAGAAGCTATAACTTCGGTTGCATTTATCCAATTTCCAATTTTATGGTGTTAAATGATTTGTCTTAAAACAGGCTTTAAAATAAAAACTAGCAAACATTTTTTTTTTTTTTTTTTATATAGTGTACACTGAAAAAAAAAATTTAAATTGAGTTTCCCAAAATACGTCCTTTTTAATATTTTTTTTTTTTTTTTCTTGTAAAAAAAGCTACAAGTGTAACTTTCCAGTCCTCCAAAAATTGGAGTGGGCCTGCCAGTGGTTCTCTAGAAAAACAATAAAATGTAGCATCTTCCCCAATTTTTCAGTACATTTTTTTAATTTAAAATTTTTATTAAAAAAAATTTTCAAATGCTGAAAATAGTTTATTGACTGTTTTTTTGCTTGTATAGTACTAATATAAGTACCAACGCACTTTTTTCAAATTCAAATCAACGTTTAATTAAAAATTTCAAATTCAAAAAAATTGTACTGAAAAATTGCGGCAAAAGCTACATTTTATTGTTTTTCTGGAGAACCACTGGGAGGCCCACTCCAATTTTTGGAGAACTGGTAAGTTACACTTGTAGCTTTTTTTACAAGAAAAATAAAAAATATTAAAAAGGACGTATTTTGGGAAACTCAATTTAAATTTTTTTTTCAGTGTAACCTATATGAAAAAAAAAAAAAAAATTTTTGCTAATTTTTATTTTAAAGCCTGTTTTAAAACAAATCATTTAACACCATAAAATTGAAAATTGGATAAATGCAACCGAAGTTATAGCTTCTCAAAAAAAACTAACCTAAAAATTTCAAAGTCCCATATCTCCGCCATTTTTTTAAATTTTTAAAAAATATTTGGTAGTAATTTTTTCCACTATGCAGCTATTACTTATGCCAATTTATAGCTAAATCGGATGCCATAAAAAAAATCTTGATCGTTTTGAAATGGTTTGTACCTAATATCAACTGATTAAAACTTTTTATTAAGAACTTACTATGACTTAAGCACTCATTTGAGTTCAAGGAATAAAGTTTATAAGCATAAACTTCAAATCATTTCTGAACTTGAAGGATGTAAGTAGCTGAAAACCAGTCACTCGATTAGTTCGTCATACATGATAAGGCTATTAATATTTGGACTTGAAAAATTATAAAATTTTTCGAAAAATCTGAAAAAAAGTTTGAGTTTTTGAAAAATCAGTCTTTCTGAGAAATTTGCAAAAATCGACAATTTCACGACCTGTATTGTCACAACAAATAATACCAGATCAAAATCTTCGCGCATTTATAATGGTAGGCATCGGTAACACAACATTGCCAAATTTAGCCAAATCGGCCACATCATGCTTTTCTGACTGGTACAATTGGCGTGTTTTACTTAAAATGTCTTCTTTAAGTGGGACTCATTTAGTAGTTTTTTTTTGAAATTGAGCTAAACATAGGTACTACACTACATATTTTTTTTCTATCAACTATTTTTTTTATCGAAACATTAGTGGTATTCACGAGTAGGGCAGATGAGCTAAATAGCATAGTTTAAGCCAAGTTAGTGAACGACTGTGTAGCATCATTGCTAAAGAGTTACGAAATCCCTGGTTTTTGTTTACTTTTAAAAATTAAATAATTTTGTGTTAAAATTTATGACACAAAATTTATGAAAATACGTACCACGGAAGAATGAAAAAAGTCCAGTAGCTGTACAAAAGAATTTTAGTGACTTTTTAGCTTTACGCTTTTCCTTTTGCCGGTCCATTTTATTTTAATTTGCTAAAAGAAAAAAATTAATTTATTTAAACACAAATGTCGACATAATTCTGACACATTTTGCTGTAGTAGAAAATCTATTCAAATTTACTCAATTGTTTTGTGTGTCAAAAAAAGTAACTTGTAGCTTAATTTCTTTAATGTATTCTGTTGTTGTTTAGAGCAGATTTGATCTATTACCCTTTTGCCTCACTAGCTGCCCTTCTTCGTGAATACCTTTATTGTGTTTTCTGTTTCTTTACCTTTTTACTCAGAAAAAAAATGCGTTAAATTTTCTATTTTTCATACGATTTTTTAGTTAACTGATGTTTTCTCTAAAATAAAATATTCGAGTTAATGAATTTTGCCTCAATATAAAAGAAAACTAGCAAGGGTGTAACTTTTGGCCTGGCCAAAAAATAAATACCCTACACTGCAATATTTTGAAAATTTTGCTTATATGGGAGGTGCCAGGCCCTCTTGTCCGAGTTCACCCAGTTTTTGCTCAGAGCTTGCATTTATAGTTCTTAGTGTCTGAGGGAAATTTGGTTGAATTATCTCAAAAAACGTTTTCAGTATAGAGTTTGCCATGCCCTCTTGTCCGAGTTCGTCTAGTTTTAGTTTAGAGCGTGCATTTATAGTTTTCAGCATTTGAGTGAAATTTACTTGGATTATCTCAAAAAATGCTTTCAGTATAGTATTTTAAAGCTTTTGCTTATATGGGAGGTGCCACGCTCCCTTGTCTGATTTCACTCAATTGTTGTTGAGAGCTTCCATTTATCATTTTGAGTGTCTGAGTCAAATTTGGTTCGATTATCTCAAAAAATGATTTTAGTATAGCGTTTTGAAGCTTTTGCTTATATGGGAGGTGCCACGCCCTCTCGTCCGAATTCGCCCAGTTTTTTCTCAGAGCTTGCGCTTTTGATTCGTAGTATTTGTGTGCATTTTGGTTGCATTGTCGTAAAAACTACTCCTAAAGTTGCATTTTGAATATACTTTTTGTATGGGCGGTAGGCGTGTCCGATAACCGATCTTGCTCATTTTCAATCCCCCGAGCTATCTTCGACGGCGAAGGTAGTGTTGCGAATTTCATTGAATTATCTTGCTTAGTTTTCCCAAAAAATGTATTTCCACACACAGCCGTTACCCAGCCAGCCAGCCACCCAGCCAGCCAGACAGACGGACATGGCTATATCGACTCAGGAGATGACGCTGATCAAGAACATATATACTTTTCAATATCTCCTTCTCTGCGTTACAAACGGAAGGACAAAGTGAATATACCCTGGGTGTAGGGTATAAAATGAACGAAAGAGTTTATATGACTTCTCATGAGGTCTGAAAGGGCTTTTATACTTTAAAAATTATGAATTTTGAAATTGTAATTGGTCCGCTTTTCAGTTTTTTCAATGTGCTGGATTTTCCAAAAAAGTTTCTTTAGTTTTTTGATTAAGTTATGTTTCTACAATGCTTGCAGCATCAAATGACGTGACAATGGTATTTCTATGTCTTACCATTGAGTAGAAATATTACTTTTTCCGTTGTAATTTCAAACGGTCCAAGGTACACCATGCAAGTGTGCCTTGGACTATTAAAAATAAAAGAGAATACATTGTATTTAGGTAATAAATTATGAAAGAACCATTTATTATGTAATCAAAAGTAACATTTTTTTCAATAAAAAAGAAAGTTAATCATAAACAAAAATTATAACACAAAAAAGTGAAAACAATTAATAAAACAATTAATAAAACAAAAATGGTTGCAAATAAATACATTAATCACGTGAATAATAATAATAATATTATATTGAGAGGCGATTATGGCTTCCTGGTTGCCCGTCGAAAAAGGCTCGCTGGTCAATAAGCATAGGTCCAAGGTACACACAGACAGCATGTTTTAAAAACTGTCAAAACCCATAATATACATTAATAAAAATACATCTAAAACACACTAAAAGCCTAAAACAATAACTAAACTTCCTTCCTGATGTTGTAAAAGTGAAATATTTCAAGTAAGTTTCTCACAAAACGTTACGTAGTTAACTCCAAAAACAAATTTTTACACACAAAACACTTTTTCCGTCGCTTTTTATACACGCATACAGTTTGACGGTCTGAAATCTATTAATGAGAGTCACCGGTATGAGTGGAAAATTTCATAAAAGAACATTATCGTACACGTGCAACTGTTGAGTGGCAACCGACACTCGGACCGAGGTACACTCGGACCAAGGTATACACATCTCCCCTTTACGTAATAGTAGTAAACACATTAGAGTTATTCACGATCTGGAGTAACGAGCTGAGTAACTGGGTAAAAGTACACTCAGTTACTCTGAATAGTGAGCATACTCAATACTTTGCACGTATATTTGTTTCTCAAAATAATTTTAGCTGACATTTGCTCTCATTCTAATTTTTATTTTTGATGAACGAAAATTGTCTCTCAATAATAAACAAGTTCAAACGTTTCTATAGAAATAAGATTAAGATTATTTTACACTATAAAATAGCTTGACTAAAAGGGTTACTCTGTCACTCAGGACGTTACTCTAGATCGTGAATACCCCTATAATATTTTCATGTTTTACTTTCAGTTTTTTTTTTACAAATTGGCTAAAGTAAATTTTTAGATCAAAAAATATATTGCTATCGTTATCATTATCGTCGTTGGCAGATTTGTAATACCTGATAAACTCATTTAACTTATTGGTTTTTTTTTTTTTTTTGATTACACCGCTTTTATAATTATAGGCGCTTATATTTAGATTAAATTATTATAGTGCTAGCCGCATGACAAATTGTTACACAAAATAATTAAATATAATACTTATAAATATATATAGCAAAACAAGTTGAAAAACCACAAAAATATTTAATCGTTTATGTTCTTTTAAATCTGAAATTAAACTAGTAGGTGTATTACCTGGCCAAAGGGAGGCGCCACGATCTCGTTACCAAATTCACTTAGATCTTGCTCAGTGTCTGAGTGAAATTTGGTTGGATTATGTCTAAAAACGCTTTCAGGAGGTGCCACACCCTCTAGCCAGAATTCGTTTAGTTTATGCTCAGAGCTTGCATTTATTGGTAGCGCTATTGTATATAATGTTCATAAAATTGGATTTTGAATTTCGTTTTTTGTATGGGTGGTAGGCGTGTTCGTTGATTGATTTTGCTCATTTTCAATCCCATGAGCTAACTTTTATAGAATAATTTTGTGTAGTTTTCCCGTGAAAATTATTTCCATAGAAGGACAGACGGACATGGCTATATCGACTCAGGAAGTGACGCTATACATACTTTTCCACACCTGCCACGCCTGCCTCTGCATTACAAACGCAAGTACAAAGTTAATATACCTTGGGTGTAGGGTAAACAAATACTTGTAATACAACTTAGGAGTTGGTAATAAGAGGTATTTCGAAAAAATTGATTTACATTTACATCTGTGAATATGGCAACAATGTTCGTCACTCTTTCGCAGAACTATCCAAGTTCTCTTGAATTTCAGGTAGTTCTGTATTAGGATGATATTTTTTTTTCTTTTCCAAAAATACATATTTACTTAATACCTGCAAATATTAACATTTAGGCTAAGCACATAATTCGTTTAGCCATCTGGTCACCTTAACACAAAATTACTTCTACTTCTGGCCAACTTCGGAACTATCGTTAAAAAAATCAGTTAAGCAACGACTGTTGAACTTGATACACGCGTTGATTCTGAGCTGCGGTGTTGAAGTTACGAGCGCGAATAAAAAAACGGAAAAAATAAAACGAGTTGGTTGCATTCGAATTGTAACAAAAAAAAGTGCGATATTTTTTATATATTTTTAAAAGTTTATTTCTTTAAACGTTGTTGTTGTGCTTGGTTTTTATTGTAAGTGTCAATTTAATGGCTTTTTAAATGAGAGATTAAATTGTAAATAAAGAAAATTATGAAAAAAAAAAATTTAAATCAATTGAAATGTTGCGTTGCGCATGCGCAATAGTGTAAATTAAGTGCAGTTACAGTGCAGCAAATCAATCCAATCAACCATTACAATGTGCTATATACATATACAGGGTTCTAAGACGCATCAGAAAGAATCACATGCAACGACAACAACAACTACAATAACAAGTCTGCTTAAACTCGCTTCAGTCAGTCAGACCGCGTGCAAAACTGTGCGTCCGTCAAGTGCGTGCGTTGTTCTTTTTGTT